>VXBX01005186.1:988672-1009576 GCA_013400415.1 Scytalopus superciliaris
TAAGATTGGGTGGGTTTTTTTTTTGTTTTTTTTTTTTTTTTTTTTTAGTACTTGGTGACGTAAAGCTTGGAGAAAACAGAGGGAAAGTATCATGGGAAATTAGAAGGAATATGGCTTTTGGTAGAAACCAAAATGTGATTTGATCTAGTAGCCTTTCTTTTCTATTATTTTAACTCTCATTATTGCATTCAGGGAACAAAATGAGTCTTCCTGTGGGTTATTCGTCACCTGTAACTTTCCATAAGTGCTTCTCAAAGTCTCCTGGAGTAACTGTATTTGTTTCACATATCAAAGGAAGTGAGATCAAATCCTGTTATGGTGTTCTTTTCCATCAGGTTAGCTGAGTTTTCTCATTTTAGAATAAACTTACGGGGGGGAAGGGCAAAAATTTAAGTAATATCCTATCAGCAATTGCTTGCATCTCAAATATTCAACATAAAATTATATCTTGCAAAGACGAAGTAAAAGAAACCTTAGAGAAGATGAGCTATGGAAGACATCCCACAAATATTATGTGCATTTAAATGTGCTCCATGTGAACATTGCTATTAGTGGCTCAGGCAAAGACCCTTGCTTGTGCAATAGTATGTAGGTCCTCACTCCAGTCCTTAATCCTTCTTCATTATAGAAGAAATTCTATTGTTTCTGTAGCCATTGAAGGGCAAACTGATCATGCACGACCTCTCTGGCCCCTGACTACCTGGAGATTGCTGATTTCCGTTCCCCCTTCCCTATACATGCAGAAACACCAAGTGGGTTTTTTTTGGAGAAAACTTTTTTTGTGGGGTAGTGCCATTGCCAGAGCAAACCTGCTGTGGGAAGTGTTTGCACAACCTCCATGGGAAAAATGTTTTGCTGGAGTCTGAGGTGAGACATCTGGGGAAAATAAGGAGATCTTAGAGAGTGAAATGTGTTGTCAGGGTATTTGGTTAAGTGTGGTCATAACAGTCCTAGGTTCAAGTCACCCTGCCTGAGCAAAGGACTTAAGAGGAAGTTTACCCTTTTAGAGCCATTTTGTATAAGGAGATAAAACTCCTATGGGCAAGCGAACAACTGTGTGTGTTGCTTGGTGGTTGAGATGGTAGTAATCTGCATAAGAGTATGATGCCTATGCCTGACACAAACATCCAGACTGTTGAGGGGTGGGGGCACAGAAAACTTAAGAGAAATACCATATTTCATAGGCATACATAAAAATACTTCAGATTTTCTGCTCTTCAAACTCTGCAGAGATATTCCATCTGATTAACAGTGGCACAAATGCCTTCTCTGCACTAGCAGGCCGGATTTTGATGTCTGAAGCTTTAGAGTTTTGGCAGTGGCATTCACTGTGGAACCTGCTGCTCTGTAGCTGGGGTTGCAAGCTCTGCTTTTCTGAATTTGTCCTCCAACTGCATGTCTGGCATGGAGAAATGTTGGATAGGTTTTTTTGTTGGGTGCCTTACAGATGCTGATTGCAGAATCTCTCAGCAGGAAGTTGTGGAAGAAGACTTTTCAAAAAGGGTGTGTGTTGCATCAGCACGTAAGGTGAGAATTTCACCATTGACTGAACTCTTTGGTCACTGGCAGCAATGTGAATTTTATTGCTGTCTTGGATTTGCTGTGTCCTCTTGGAAGTCTCATTCTTGAGAAGTACAGTAGCCTAGATTTGGCTCCAGTCACTCTTGTGCTGTGTCTGTGGTTCTGAGAGAAGTCAAAGGGCTGCAACAGAACATGTAAAACAGAAATGTAGGTGTAATTTTAAGGGACCTTTTGCTGCATACTGAGATGTGTTGCAGAATGGTGATGGTGGGGATGAAATCACAGTTTAAATAACTGTGGGAGTCTTGTTGACTTTTGCCAATGATTTGACAGCTGACTGTTGCCCAAGAACTGGGGCAAGACCCTCTGCCTCTGGAGGCCGAGGCATGTCCACAGATGTCTGGGCTCTGTTCTGCATGTGGAAGAGAACAGATTCTGTGAACTGTTTCTCCAGCTGCTTGCAAAATACTTACTTCAAAGTTGATGGTAATTCACCTCTGTTTCTGAAAGTGTAAGTCTTTTGCCAGTTAGGTTTATCAGAAGAAACCTCAGAGACTGGTTTTCAGTTAAATGAAAGAAAAAACTCCACGGTTTTACAGCTAATCTTTCTGTTTCAGAGGCATATTTCTGTACCCATTTTTTCTCCCAATTGACAGTCACTAGCTGCCAGATGCTAATAAAATTGTAAGGGATGGAGAAACTGAAATGGCATCCCTTTGGTACAACTAGTGTATTCCAGGGGCAGCCGTAAATGCAATCTATCAGAAGCAGGGAGCCATTTCACTTTAGCACAGATGGTTTAGTGGAGCTGGAAGAGAGGAGGGGAGAAGATAAAACCCACTTGAGGGCTGACAGGGGAACTGTGGGCATTGCAGCTCTGCAGTTGGGATATAGCATAGGGCAACATCAGAGAGATGTGACCTGCCATGAATAATGCACCTAGATGGGATTTACAGCTCTGTATTTGTCTGCCTTGGGTATATGATGTTTGGTGTAAATAGAAGCCTATTGAACTGCAAGAGACAATGTGTTGGTTGTGCTGTTTGCTCAGTTTTCATAGAAAAAAGAAAAAAATTCAACCCCTCCCCCAAAAAACATCAACACCAAGAAACTCTTCTTGACCATGTGTCAGGCATAAGAGTCAGGCATGAAATCAGCTTGGCACCGAGGACTGAGGGTTTTCAGTTTCCACTCAACCTGTACATTTTGAGGTTTCTTTACTATAATGCCTTCTGTACTCAGTAAGATAATTGCTAGACTAACTTTGTTAAAATAGAAACAAAACAAAAAGGAAAATTGACACAATGACTCCTTTTAACAGGACCATAAGGGGCAAGAACACTTCCTTTTTGTGCCTGAAAACACTCTTTTTAGCCTGCTTCTCTGCCCACTCATAGAGGACAAACTAAAGAACACCTGCCAGGCTCCAACCACCCTTCCTATGTCTAATTCTCGAGACCTTCCTTGTGACCCTGTGGAGGGACTCCAGGCTGAGGTAGAGCCTGATTGTACTGCAGAGATTGCTTCCAAAATCAGGTGCTAAGTCTCCACTGCTGCTCGAGAAGACAACTTAGAGACAAATAAGCTTTTAGGATTGAGTAAGAGAGACCAGGCTGAAAGGTTTCCATTTTCACCCCTACTTTCATACCACATTTTCCCCAATTTTTTGGAGTTATTACCACTACATTGACCTGAAATTTGTGAACAGTTTGTCTGGCTCTCAGCCCACTGTGGTAAATATTGCTGAAGCCAAGAGGGATGACTTGAGATGAGGTGCAATAATAGGGGAGACTGGTATTTTTTCCAGTGGGAACTATTTCTCTGCTTCTTTCTTTTGCCCTTTTCCATACTTTGCTCTTATTTTTGTCACCCAGAGGCCTATAACTTTAAAGCCACATGGACAGACACAATTTGGTAGATAGACCTCCTCATTTAATTTTTCATTTCCATTTCAGATTTTTCAATGGAAGTGCAGCTGGATATAGAGGTAGCAGCCTACTTGGCAACAGTTTTCCTTTATCCTCTTATATACAAGAACCAGTCCATCCTCATTTAACTTCACCATGGTTTTATTTAGTCTGCAACCTAACCCTACAAATTTCAAAATGGGGCATGTCATATTACCCTAATATACTACTGGATGCTGCATTTTAGCTGGAGGTAACTGAGAAGAAAGCAGGGCAGTGGACCAACTTGATGAGACTATGTGGATGTGTTGGCTGATTGAAGGAGTATATTTTTATTATTTAATTTTAGCTTCTGGGTTTTAAATGTGTGGGGCAGTGTATCAAGTGGAAGTGCTTTGCCTCCTGATCCCCATCCTCTTGGCTTTTTTTGGGTAGCTGGACCCTGCCACTGGAGTGCCCAAGGCTGCAGGTGCTCAGTAATACAGGGGAGCTCTGCAACTGAGCATGGAGTGTGTGTGAGACCTTGGGCTGCTGAGCTGGCAGTAAAACTTTCTCTTTGGAAAGTAATGCAGATTGCTCCTTTCTGACTTGTAGTACCTCTTTTTTACTCTTCTCAGCACCATTTAGGTTGCCCTGGTGCAACGTTTGAAGAAACAGGGGAGATAAGAATTTTAACTTCCTGACTTTTCTGATTATGCTATCTGTCCATAAAGAGCTGAAGATGAGTGGAATCTTGATTCTTAATGTTATGTGTCACCCTTCTCCTTAACGTTGTTCCTGCTCCGTGTGGCAAAGAAGGTAGGTTTAGGTTATAATGTGTCTGAAAGTGCAGTACTCATACCCCTTTAGCTAAATATGCCATTTCATATAGACAATTCCAGTTTCCCTTCTTCTTCATTAGGTGTTCAGTGGTGGCACAATATTTGGTAGTGTATCTGTTTTTTCCTCAGTACATAGGATTCATGTTATTTCCCATCTGTAAGTAGCTGCTGAAGTCCCAACGACTATAAAGGCCTGTCCTGTGAATAATGCTAAAGCTGAAGCAGTTTCATTGTGCTGAAGAACCATGATAAATTGTTAATCCTCCACTCTTGAGAACAGGGGTGAAAGAGAGATCCATTCAGGAAGATATATTGCTTTCAAGGATAAGTCCAAAGAAAATCAATCCACAGCAAGCAGAAAAAGCCTCTTCCATGTTGGTTGGAGCTATTTATCGCAGAAGTTTTAGCCAGACTGGCCTGGAAATTGCTGTAAATTTTCAATTTTACAGTGATATTTTTTTTTTCCCAAATACACTAGTGCTTTTCATTTTGTTTTTTTGATTACTGTGAGGGTTTTTGTTCTCTGTGTGTGTGGGTGGGTGTTTTTGTTTTTCTTGTTTTATGCTCCTATGTAACATCAATATTGTTTGGTATTGTACTTTCACATCACAGGGAACTATCAGATTTCATACAGCAGGTCTGCTGTGAGACTATTTTTCATTTCAGAATTCAGAAATTTATATCTAATTTTAACATATTTCCTGTTTTTGTAGTATTTATTTTCTTTTAATAAATCAAATGGCTTTAGTGTTAATGGACAGCAAATTAAGAAAGGGCAAAGAACAGAAGCACTGAGTTTCCTGGCTGTTCAGTATTAACAGAATAATCTTGAAGACACCCTCCTAGCTTAGCTGAAGACAACTGATGACTTTTTATAGGATTTGGAATATATGGATTTGGTTCCTGACTCTGCAGAGACTCTCAGTTTAGTCTGACTGTGTTCTCTGGATGTTTCTTGGCTGTAAATACACCTGCCACAGCAGTGGCAGGTTCATCCTCTCATGAGAGAAACACTGTTCCTTTTTGTGTTCCTGTCACTACTTGGACCAGACAGGCAAGAATGCCTGACTCTACCAATATTTTACCAAAAGGAAGTCCAAGGTTGATACTCAACTTGTGGGCTAATGGAGAAAAGAGAATAATCAGTGTGGTGTTTTTCTGCCATCTCAGGGGTGCTGCAATGCTTCGGTTGGTTATTCCAAATGCTTTAATGGGTATATTTTTTGGAATAGCTTTCTGGTCATTTAGGAACTGGATAAGCCATAAACCATCATGTTATTCTGTGTTCTGTTGAGTAGTAGGTGCAGTTATTTTTTAGTGCATAAATGGGTTTAATGAATGAGAGCTAACAGAGAACAATCACATTTCTGTGGTACTTAAGCTAAGAGTAAATTGCCAGTTTGTAATTTGTATTTGACAGTACTGTGTGATTCTTCAGAACCCAAACATGTGCTTTGTGTGGTGATCTTGAGAGCCCCTTTATCTTGGTGATGTTTTTCAAAGTGAAATAATGGTCTGACAATTGTGAGGTAAGAGTCTAAACTGAAACAAATAGGCATGGTTGGTAGACTTTATCTTGTGCTAGACTGATTCATCAAGTTTAATCCATGCTCCTTTTAAAACTGCCTGTGGAAGAGAGAGGTGTAGTTTGTCTTATATACTGTGTTGTTTTGTGAAGTTTTCTCCTGTGAAATAAAGTAATTTTTTTCTTTTCCTTGTATTACTTTAGAGCTTTCCTCTGCATAGATAACATTTGGAATTATATGGAGTGCCCATACTTCTGGGAGAAGTAAGCAGAGCTTGCCAAAGGAAAGTCTTTGTGCTTGCCTCTCCTTGTGTTTAAGGAACACAAAAAGTGTCCTTGCACCAGCAGAAAGCAGTCCCAGGTATTTGTCTTTTAGTAGCACTAATAAAATCATATCTCCAAAGTAGCTGGACTTGTCATTGAGGGATCCTTAGTTGAGGGATTCTGACCTTAACACAGATTCCAGGTCAGGAAGGCTAATGCTTTCTGTGCTGAACTTTTTATGTGATGAATGAGCATTTTCTTGGTCAATAAAGTTTCACCTTGCTGACTGTTTTGATTTGCTTTTTCATTTGCCCAAACTTCCTGCATCAATTCCATTTGCACTGGCTTATTGTTTTCCCCTCGCCATATTGAGTTTCTGGTCTTATATTAACAGCCTGCTTTGTAAAATATTATAAATCTTATGCTGGATGGAGAAAAGTGTATCTCATCAGTTCATTAAGCGAGTCTTGGTAGGCAGCAAAAATAATGTCCTCCCTCCACTCACATTAATGCTAGTTGATTTGCCACCTGGGCAGGATCTGGCTTTCAAGTGGGATATAATTGCTTCTAGCTTCTAGATTTGTCGTTAGTGTGGTCTCCCTCTGTTTCCTGATCGCTGGGCTTTGGTCACTTATCAAACACAGTGATGACCTGAAGGACTTGCAGTGTACCTTTGCTAGTCTGTGGGTTTGTGAGACATTTTATGGAGATCAAAGCAGAGAAGTCTTGCTTTTTTTTTTTCCCCCCCCTCAGTTATGAGTGTTAGTCCAGTAGAGGAAATAGCAGAATTTGAGTGTTGTCTGTTAACTAGTTTGTACTGCATGGAACTTAGCTTGGGAGGCATAAATCTGTATCTTTAGCTTTTATGTATACCACAAAGATTTAAGTTAGGCTTTTAAGTTGAAATGGATATGCATAAAGAAATGCACAGTGCACAAAGCCTTCAGTCTGATGTATTTCTGCTATTGCAGAAGCATTTCTCCTACTGCTGAAGCATAGCTTCTTGCAATGTAACCTGTCCTCCCCACTTAGCAATGAGTTCCAGTGAAATACAGTGTCAAACTTGGAGTGCTCAGTGAGTGGGCTTAGCATAACTAAACTGTTAATTAAAATTCTGGAACAGAAACTGAAGATCTAAGGCTATTCAGAGTGAAACTACAAAACCTGCTTATTTCTGGTGGAAATATAGCTCTCATGCATCCAACTTGAGGATGAGTGTTAGTGAAATTCATTGCAAATCTCCCTGTAGCCTGTTTCACATACAAAGTAACTTCTTTGATTTGGTTTTCTCTGTTGAGTATATTGTGATTTGTGTGGTCAACGTCTGTTTCTCTAAACACCTGGTATGTCAAAAGAAGTGTTCACACTCTATTTCATGTGCTTCTCCATCTGGGGAGAAGATGAACTCTAACAGTTTAATTTTAGAGCTGAAAGATGATTGCATACTACTGTGATGAGTGTAGTAGAATTTAGAGAGCGCAAAATGTCCAAATATCCACTTCCATAATGTCTGCTCACTAATGTTTATTTCACTTAAATAAACACCATTCATCTATTAGTATTTCTGCACCATACCTAAAAGATAAACTATATGTTAAATCTTCATTATGCGCACAGCTAAACTGGCAGGATGTTGGTTAGAAGCTCTGTTAGTAAAAATTAAAATCTTGAGCAGCAGCTCCTTTAAAGTTACTCAGCTTTTCAAACTATGCCTCAATTGCGAGGTTGATATTCACGAGCTATGTTGAAGTGGATGCTGAGGAAACAAATAAGTAACTGGATGGTATTAATTTGCTCAGAGTTTTGATCAAAGGTTTCTTATGTAAGGAAAACCTGGTAAAAGACAGGAAATTTGCTCTTCTGTTTGTTCCTTTTAAAAAGGGAAAATATAATGCTCCAGGGAAGAAATTTTTCCTTATTTAAACTTCTCTAATTTTAAACAAGAACATTACATTCTCCATTTTGCAGAGCATTTCCTTCATGGTAGCTGTTCTGTGCTATGTTTGCTGATAATCATTTGAAGTGCCATACACAAAGATATTCTGTGTTTTATGAAAGAGTTTTTTTAATTCACAAAAGGCTGGAAAGAAAGTAAAGTTGTTGAATGTCTACACAGTACTTAAAGAAGGAGGAGTAAAGAAAAACTTTGGGACTTTGTGAAGGGGGGAAAAATGGAAAGATGCAGTCCTGAAATTTGGTACTAATGGAATTAGAGTGATCAAGACCAGGCCCTGAGTGTTTTAAAGCATACAGAGCACTTTATAGAGCTAAAGACCTGCTCTTGCTGCCTGACTGCAGTGAAAGTTGTTTATCATTAAAGGCAAAAAATTGGATTCCTTCTTGCTCTTGCAAGGTTTAGTTTCTTTTGGATAGTATTTTACATTAAAAAACCCTAATGTGTTTCAAATTAAGATAATTTGAGGTTTTGGATAGGACCTCTCTAATAAACGTAATCAAGAAAAGATGTTATATGGAGTAAGTCATATAATATCTGGATTTGTGTTTTTCTTCCCTGTCTTTCCCACCCAACCAATACCAGAATAGTTTGCATTTATTTTTAGCTTTATAGGATTTCTATTTTATTTTTTTTCTGGTCACTTACATATTGCTGTGATATCTTGACTTCTGAAAAGGTTCTGGTAGCTAGAAACGGTGGGGAGCTCAGAGGGGAAGGAGAGTGTTGGGCGGGGTAGCCGTGAAGGGAGAGGGAGGTGGTTCAACATGCACAGCTGTTTGGTTGCATGGTGCTTCTGCGATCTCCAAGAGCAGAATTGAGAGAGTAGTATAGCAAATATCTTCTGGAAACTGCATTTTGTACTGGCATTGAGGCCCGGTGGTTCAAGTCAGGGAGCTTCACATCTGGGAACACATCTGTGGGTCTGTGGCATGGGTACCCAGACACTGTGTTGTTGGCCAAGCGTTTTTACAGCCCATTTCCCTTCAGTGAGATTTTTCTACACATAGAACTGCTGTGACACCTCTTAAAATTGTCATCTTGGCTGTTTCTTATGCTCTTTACCTCTGTTTTCAGACTTTTTTGATATGAAATGAATAGAAGTTTGCAGAATTCAAAGGAACAAAATTTCTCTAAGTTTACTGCATGTTATGAGCCATTATAGCTGAACCACATTCCTTCTTGTGGAAATGCTTTACAGCCTTGTTTGGCTGCACGAGGAATCACCAGGTAGCAGACTACTGACTGTACCTGAAAAATTCCTTTCTGTTTTAGACAGTGACTTAGGCAGCCTGTTTAACAGATTTATCTCATGAATGGTGTACTGAAGCTGCAAACGAAACATGACATAGGAATTGCTTTCTTGAAATGAGACCTAAAGGCATTTTAATGCAAAGAATCAAGAATATGCATAAGACTTAAGGCAGTGTCCCAAATCTGTCAGCAGGATGATAGTTGCTTCCCACCCATGCAGAGTAGGCACCATAGGGCTGCATGGCAATGGTTTGCACGCTTGCTCCTGTTTTGGAGTGTACCACAAAGTATTTGACAGTAGCCTTGATCATATGTGTTCTGAGCACAGTTTGTGTGCCTACAGGAGGTGATTTCTGCTGTGCTACTGTAAAGGAAGCCTGAGGATTTCCTCATCTGAGGAAGTAAGGGAGAATGACTTTAATAGTGGTGGTTTCTATGGTGAGTAGACATCATGAGTATGTATAAAGATGGGAAATCTTTAGAAATCATGTTCCAAATGGTGATTTGATGGGTTTTGCATCTTGCTCAATTTGCTGTATCTGCTCTGCCAGGTACCACAACCCATGCAGAGATCTGGGTTGCTCCAAAAGCAGTGAGGAAAAGTGTCAGAAGCTTCCTATCTAAACATCAGGAAATATTTTCACATGCAGGCCCCTGAACACTGGCTCAGGGTGCCCGGAGAGGTTGTGGAGTCCTCACCGTGGAGATATTCAGAAGCTGTCTAAACCTGGTCATGGCTAGCCTGTTCTAGATGGTCCTGCTTGAGCAGAGAGGTTGTATGAGATCATCTCCAGAGGCCTGTTCCAGCCTCAGCTGTTCTGTGATTCTGTTGCTTTGCTTTTCTCACTCAAGATTTTCTAAGTACTCTTGGATGAGCGAGAACTGGGGTCTTGGGCAAGGAGAGTATAAGAAGTGCCTGTTTTTGCATTTTCTGGTTGGGGCTGTTGTTGTGCAGGACAAGTTAGAATTATGTATTTGTTGCACTGCAAATTCCTTTCTTGAAGTTCAAAACACTTCCAAACGTTAAGATTAAGAGCAGTCACTTGTACTGTCTTCAGAGCTTTGAGATGTATTTTTGTATTGTCCTCTGAAAGCTGACTTTGTGTATTATTAAATAGCAAAGGAGCTTTCCTGTTAGATTTTTTTTAAAAGTACTAACATGGACGCAGGAAACATTTTGGTACTTATTTGTGTGTAAGAGGGCTGGGAGCACCTTATGCATCTGATACGTCTGACACTGCTGCCAAGAATAAATGTGAAAGCAATTGCGTACAAAGCCTGGCTGGGAACAGTGGGAGGAGATTGGGTGGGAAACGAGAGGTTCACATCTGTTGTGGAAGATGGTATAGAATGTTCTAGCCATGCAGGTATAATTCTCCATAGAAATAAAATTAAGTAGTAATGTATTTAGAGTTTATTAAAAAAAAGCCATAGAAACTCTGAATGTATATATGCATGTCAAATTTTATTAGTTATATTTGCATTGGATACTAAGTGATGTCTCTGTAATCCTTCCCTTTCCATGTCCCTTAAGTTTTGCATAATACATTCAGAAAATTCTATAGAAGTAGGTGCCAGAAAAGGTCTCTAGTGAAATTTTGTGAGCATGCCAGAAAACATTCTGTGGATGGTAACATGGGAGAGTAAGTTAAATTACAATACTAAATGCAGGGTTTAGTTGAGAACATGAAAAACATTTAAAATTAGGGGAGGGAGTGGGAGTTGAACTTCCCAGTAACTCCAGACTGCCAGTCCCTTTGGTAATCAGTGGAGTCCTCAATGAGGACTCTGTAAGCATTAATAAAACAAAAAGATCCCAGTGTTCTAGTATCCCTTATGGAAAAGCCTTGAAGACCTTACACATAGCTTGTGTAGCATTGATGATAAAACCATTTCAGACAGAGGCTGTGAGCTGGAGCCACACTATTGGTTATTAATATCATACTGTACAAATGGTTGCAAAAATAGCTAAAATGCTTGTAATTAAAAATGTCAAACAATTTGATTGTACAATGCAACTATATTTCCACCTGCAAAATTGCAGTATGGGTAACAAAAAATCTCCTCGTCTTTGAGCTTTCAAAGTGGTCTGTTGGCATATAGGAATCAGGTCCTTACATACAGCTCTGTTTGCAAATGCAGTTTGTTTTTCCTGTGGGACACATCTAGTATTCCTGCTAGCTTGAGTAGTGTTCTAGGGTTCTTCTACCTGTGTTACTCTGCTCACAGGAACAAGTAAATATAAAGTCAGAGTGGATTATTTTAGGACAGTCTATCCTTTGCCCAGGTCCTGAGTAGAAGGGCTGACATGGAGAGAATTTGTTCCATTTTTATAGTATATTGATCACTTGGTGGCTGCTCCTTTCTTTTTTATTTTTTTCTATCTTCCCTGTGACCCTGCTGGAAGCACAACCTGTGTAATTTTTGTGAAGGATTGCTCTTCTGACTGAATATGTGGAATATCTGAAGCGAGGCCTCAAGCATAGTGGTGTAGTGGTAATGAATTTCAAGAAGACATATAAAGTGGCAATTCCAGATTTGGAAGTCTGCTCTTAGATGCATTACATTAGGTCAGTTGAACTTGGTGACTTGTCTTTCATTGTGTTGATGCCCCATGACAATCCATGATTTCCCAGGCACAATCAGTCATATTCAAAGGTGCATGACAAGCACCAAGTAAATAATGCTCCTGTGCCATAAAGGGCACTTGTCCTTCTGATGGTGGTGCTGCTGCTCTAAGCAGCCTTGGCATAAAACAGCCTTTACAGTGATGGTGTCCAGCAAGGCCTGGACTAACTCAGGTTCCCTGCTCAAGTCACTGCCCTTGCCAATTAAGAAAGGTTTCTACAAGACAAAGCCACACCATCAAGGAATGCAGAGGGTGATTTCTCTCACCAGCTCCCAGCTCTGCACTGTCTCCCCCCCCGCTTTTCTGTTGTAGCCTTCATAGCTGGCTTGCTCCTTGGGAACTGCTACACCTCCAGCCTACAGAGAAGGAGAGGTAATGGCAGTACTGACTTTACCTGACCCAACATTCCTCTGTGTCTGCTGTTGTGAGCTGGAGTTTGAGCCCACAAGTAACAGTGACCTGCTTTTTGGCTGCTCCGCAGAACACCTTTTGCATGAAGAGTAGATAGCTGTCTTATCTTGCCACATGTGAAGGTAGTGCAGTTTCTGAAGAGATGCAAGTTTTAAGCCCCAGAAGGCCGCTGTGCCAGGTGGTGTGGTGTAAAGGCATGCAGCCATGCTGCCGTGTGGAAAGAATGGTGCAGCTGGGGAGGATCTAACAAATGGATCCTGCTAGAACTGCTCTGGAGGTTTAGAACTGCAAGGTACAACCTCATGCTTGGTAGCTTTTCTTTGGGAGGTTATGTTGTTCCCTGACAGGTGTCACTGCTCAAGTGTCCCTGTTGCTCCTCATAGCTTGCCTAAGGGCTGCAGGCACCAAGATCCAGGATACAGGTAGGCTATGGGAGCTGCAAAGGACAAGCACAATGCTTCATATTGCTGTACTTTGTGAATCTAGCCTAAAACCACAGAGGCACCTTTAATCACTGCTGTCCTGCTCAGGCTCCTTCAGCCCACAGACTCTCTGTCTCCATGTCAGGGCAACTCTTCTGCTACAGCATCAGAAATAGTGAGATTTAGTGCTAATTCCAGGACATTATGCTCCTTAGCCTGTGCCCCATCTGCTTCAGAGAACAAAGAGCAATCTCTGGTGGGAACTGCCCAGGTCTATCTGGATCAGAAGGAGTAAAGATATATATGAGAGGTGAATAGAGAGCAGCAATAAGTTTAAATAGCTGAGACCCAGGCTCTGGAAATGAAACTAGGGAAAATAAGGTAATGCAGTGGTTAGAAGAACTTTCTATCTCACAGCTGTTTTCTTTCTGGATATGTAACTTTCAGCTATTCAGACAAAAATAAATTTAAGCCAGTAAAATAACAACTCCTTGTTTTCTCCTTCCTTGCACTGTTTACCTTGAAGCATCTTTCCAGGATGATGTTGACACTATTCTTTTTGTTTGTTTAGTTTTTGTTTAAAATCTAAATCCAGATGTTCTCTTGTCTGTCAATAAACAACAAAAATGAGGGGTTTTATCCAGGTTGCATGAATTATGTAGGTATGTAGATTTTATAATGTATTTACTTAAGCAGTGGTTGCTGAAATTCTTAGAAGGTGCTTTAAGAGGCTATTAGATTACTGGTCATAAATCCTTTTTGTTTAAGGAGGTATGTATGTCTACATTTTCTTAAATTTGGTTTGATTTCTGGATCTATAAACCTGAATCAGTAGTAGAAAACCTGGAGCTTGAGTTTGGAGGGTTACTCTGTAGATTAATTGTGGGAGATGTCTTTGGGTCAAGGGGAGGAGGTGAGTAGCCTTATTAAGTGTATTTCAAGAGCAGTGTCATAGTGACAATGACTGTCTCTAGAACTATGAGCTTCTTTCTGATGATATTCCCGTTTTCCTACTGATTATGCTGTGACTGGGTACACAAGGAGGTCCTGTATTAGTCTGAAGTCATGATCAGTGTCTTGTGTCTTTAATCTTTACAAAGGTTGGAAATCCATTTTCCTCCCCACTGGTTAGAGAGCTTTTTATCTGACATTGTAACTTGAGGTACATTGTATTTTGGCTTAAGGGTGGGTAATGTTACCAGCCTCTACTGGAAGTTTTTCTCCCTCTCCCTTTTTTTTTTGGTGTGTGTGTGTATGTGGCTCACTTGGGGACTATTTGGAAAAAGATTTGTAATCTTAGCCTTCATCAGACCACACAAGTCAAGAGGCTGATCCCCTCTTGGGCTTGTCAGCAGTCAGCTTAATCAGGAGAGAACGTGAGCTGTGGTGAGAGTGGGGGAGGTATGTTTTTAGCCCACAGTTGTAGATCGGTGTCATGGGGGGCCAGCAACACTGTGCTGTTTTGGCAGTGAGGGCTCATTATGTGCCTGTCCCCTGTGGTCCCACAGCAAGGGCTTGAGGCTTCTGTTCACAGTGAATGGATGTGGGAAGGGGAGTGCTTGGCGTCCTTTGGCTCTGAATGCTTTCATTGAGACCTTGGTGAGAACTCGTTCCAGCTGAGCCCTCTTGCATCTGTCACTATTTGAATTGCTTGGGACCTTGTGAGGGTGTGGAGGACGGGATACAGGCTGTGGAGGCTGTGACAGCCTGTGGTTGCACGGTGTGAGTAATTCTGAACAAGCCCAGTTGTTCTGAACTGAAACAATGTCTACTTTCTGAGTTTGAGATGTTCTTTTTTTAATAGATGACAACAAGAAGAGGTAATTAGCTGCATTCCAAAGCTCCCACAGCATCACAAATCTAACAGTAAAGATATGTATAGAAATAGGGCATTTACCAGCCTGTAGAAATGCAGTGGAAAATCTTAGACTGTGTTGCTTGCTCCTGTCTGAGAGTGTTCAGAAGCAGCAGTGTCCTCAGGGGGCTGAACAAGCCCATGGATTCACACTGTACTCTATACCAACTTCATTTGCCTTCAGATCCATGGAGGTTTCTTTTATACCCACATCACCAGGTGCCTGGCAGGCAAGTAGCCCGTCAGGTGCTGGACCCAAGATAGTCCTTTCCCTCAGAGTAGCCTTGCATTGTGCAGCTGTGTCAGCTTGAGCCAGTGCTGGTGTAGTAGGTGCCTTCTGGATCACCTGATGGGGAAGCAGCCAAAAACCAGTTGGGCAAAAGCCATCGTCTGTGGAGTTGGAGCTTTCCTCTTCTCATGTAAAGCCACACTCAGCAGCCCAACAGCTTCCATCCAAACCACAGCTTCTTATCTTCCCCACACATCTTCCTGCACTCACCAGCCCCTCAAGCCAGACTCTGTCACCTACCCTTGGCACAAAATACCAAACCCTGTGCAATTACTGTCTCAGCAGATGCAGGAAGAGTGTGCTGAACTGGAGAATGAAGCATAAGCTGAAGTACATGCATTAGTTTGTAGCTTGTGTAGGAAGTCACACAGTGTAATGAAATTTAGCAGGTATGTTTGCAGCAGACTTGAGAGAAAAAGGCTGTGTGTCATAACACACATTCTACTGTGTGTGTTGGCATAGCTAAACCATGCAGCTACCCCAGGGCTGGAGAAAAGAGCTTTGCCTGGCTAAAAGGTGTTCTGTGCACAGCAGTTTATCCTCATACTATATGTGAGAGAGTAATTCAGCTCCCACAGACAGTTGTCAGATTCCTGTTACTTTCACTAGTTTCTTCCGGATTTTGTTTTTTTCTCTTTCTTCACCTTTGCATACTGCAAATATTTACACTGTGCTAACTCACTATAAACTGATCTTGCCACTGGAGTGCAAATCTGCAAACAACTTTGCTCGTGTAATTATTCTTAGCTGAAAAACTGAGGTGTGCTCCTGCCTTTTGTTCTATATCCTAGATGGAATAAATGTTCTTTCATGGCTGTTCTAATGCTTTTAGATTTGTCTGCATGGAGGTTGGGGGCACTCAGCACCTTGTAAGATAGATTTTAACTTGTTGTTTGTTTTCAAGTGTCTGTAATATTTTTCTGCAAGCATAAAATAGTATCAATATATCTAAACACTGTTGTACATGAGAAATGTGTATAATACAATGAGATCAGAAGTGAAAAAAAATCTAGAGGGAGCAGTGTACTTACATAGAAAAATTTCATTTCCAAAGAAAAGCCTTTGATATGCTACATCTCAATTTAGGTGATTCCATGCGCACAAAAGAAATTAAACAAAACCATAATTAGACAATTTGGTAATTAAATCATTAACAAGCTCTTAATATAACTGTGTTAATGGAAAAATCTATAAATATAAAACTGTATGTGGTTGCTATCTGGTATTACATCAAAGCTGAGGAGTGTTCACAAGCAAATGTAAGTCACCCTGAGATAATGTAAAACTGTTAGAATAAAATCTCAATGGATTGTGCTGGGATTTTTTCTCAGTTCACAGTATTAATAAAACCAAACCCAAATGCTAATAAAAACAATGAATAATGTCACGTACACCCGAAGTGGTAAGTATGGTATCAATTAACCCAAAGCTGGGATTAATGCACAGAGTGAGGTGGGGTGTCACAGCTGAGGGGCAGGAGAAGGGTCAAAGGGTATCTGCTGGGTTTGGGAACTGTGCACCTGATAAGCCTGGTGAGCCTGAGGCTGGACTCCAAAAGGCTGTGCAAACCAGGAAGGGAGCATGGGCATTGTACTGCTGGCAGGAAAGGCACAGGATGGTGGTGCTTTTCCCTCTCTGAGGTGAAAAGGGGATTTCCAAGAGGCTGAGTCACTGCAAGTAGTTTGGTCTTGGATACCGTTGGAGTTTGCGGAATCCTGACATGGAAGCAAGTGAAGCAGCCCTTCTGTGGGTGAATGGCTTGGGGTGAGAAGGAGGTGATAAATGATAACAGGCCAAATGTTACTGAGGGGGAAAGATTTAACAGATTGAAGTGAGACTGTGAGAGCCTGTATGGCTAGACAGCAGGGGATGTTAGCTGCCCGTGGAGCAAGTGACCGTCAGCACCTGGTATGTGGCTACTATTTAAAGCAGCAGCCTGCTGCAGGCCTGGTATGTGTCAAGGAGGATGTTTCAGACAGGTACTGTCAAAGCTCAGAGTTGCTTGCTGAATGCTCTTATGCAACTTCTGTCCACTCAAAACAGCATAAAGTCTTTTGGGAAAGCAGGATGGCATACAACTTATTAATAGGGATGTTGTGATCTTCCATCTAGGTCAGCAATTGTGTATCTTTGCTGACCCCATCAGGAGACCTTTGAGTTACTTGTATCAGAGATTAGGGGGGAGAAAAAAAAATTTTTTTTGTAGTTCACTGCTTTGATTTCTCCTCTTTGCCTCCTTCCTCCCTTCTCCTTCATCCCCTTCCAGTCACACCATCAGCTTCAAGTAGGTATTTCGTCTTCTCCCGCAGCCTAAAAGGTTGTACAGTCATCTAGGACTGTTCTCAACAGTCTTAACTAACCCTCCAGCTTTCTCAATGCCCACTTGCTTGACGGGGTGCATTCCCATGAAGGAAATGACTCCTAAAAAAGGCATGTAACAGCTCTGTGGGCATTGAGGTGTATGTTTAGTTCAGTTGAGATAAAAAGCTGATAGAAATCCCCAGTCAATACTAGTGTGAGATGTGACTGTTGCTGAGTGGTAAGAACAGGTTTGTATGCAGCTTGGAATGCTTTGCATGTACAAGGATTTGAGAATCAGTGCAGAGAGGGGACTTGGTCATCTACTTCCAAATTACGTGTTTTTAACAAGTCATCTCTCTAATGCAAAATGGAAACAGAGAAGAAGCAAATACATTTCAGTTTTTTGTGTGCCTCTGACTGTGAATGTGCACAGGAGAGACTTCATTATTGCTGTGAAGTGACTATTGTCTTTGTGATCTACTTTCCTAGTGGTTGGGAACAATATGAATTCTCTTGTTTCCTGGGTGGCACACAGATAAACTCCCTCTGATTGGAAGAATTTTACTTCCCAAGATTGAGTCTACTTGGGTTGTCTGGTGTTCATGAAAGAAGGCCAATTTGAAGGATGAATTTCAAATGACCCTGTCAAACCGCAACTCTTTAGTTTTTAACTGACCATAATTAGTTTTGTACTAAGGTTTGCAATGCTCTAATTCTAGTCAATCCTTGACCTTCTCAATTCCTCTCCAGTCAAGCTGAGAATGGTGGAAATCTGACAGTGTCAGAAAAGAAACTGGAGAAGAGAACCTGAATGACTGTTGCTTGAGTAGAGGATATTTAAGATGAATGAAAGGTAGCTTTGCTGCACCACGTTGGAATCTCAGTGTGGAGAAAATGGTAGAATTGTTTCCAAAAGTCAAGTGAATTAAAACAAACAGAATAACACAGTAAACCAAAATGAAAAGGCAGATTGCACATGCAAAGACAAAACTCTTTGCCCATTGTAAAAGCCACCAATAACCTGTATCAATCTCTTGACTTTATCATCTTCCCTGCCCTCCCACCCCCCCTCCAAAACAGTGATCTTGCATGGAATTTAAAGATACTAATGCTTCTTAGAGTGGAGAGAAAAGCCTAGAGTCAGCTTGCAAAAATGACTTAAAAAAGCAGGGTACAAAACTAAGCTGAAGAGGACCAAAAGTTTTTGATTCTCTGATGCATGTCAATTGTAGACATGCTGAAGCTGAATGGATTTGGTAAAAAAAGTAACATATTGAGTAGTTCTTCTGAGAATGCTAAATTATTAAATAAATCCCACAATATTCTAATGATTGTTTGCCTAAAATAAAAGATTATCATGGTTGAAAAGCAGTTGCAAGAGGTTTCAGCTTGCAAACCTCTCTTTGAATCAGGGGCACAATAAGTATAGTGTGATTCCAGACTTTTAAAGTGTCTGGCTAATGTAGTCATAGGTCAGTCATGCTTATTCCAGATGGGTTTGAAAGGCTGGGTAATAGGATATCAAGTATACAGAACAATGTCTTTGTGAATGGCAATCAAGGATTTTATGAAAAAAAGGGTATTGTGTTTGCCACTATGGTGAGGAGTGAAAGTAACATTTGGTTGTGAAAGCCAACAGTTTGTAAGCTCATGAAAGCGTCTAATCCTAACAATAGCTAAGTCAAATTTATATCTGGACTCCAGTTGAGTGAAGAGGCAGCAATAGCCACTGACTTCCATGAGATGATTGGAAACTTGACCAAAAATGCATTTGTAGTACATCTGGGTTCTATGCATGACACAAAACTGCTTTATAGCAATGATGCAGGAAAGCACTGGGGGTCAAGGTGTACAGTCAGTTGAACACAAGCTCATAGTGTGCTCTGGTGGCTAAGAAAGCAAATGCAATCCCTCCCCATCCAGGCAGGAAAGTAGAAAGCAAAGAAGAGAGAATAGAGCTGCTGCTTTTTCCAGCATAAGGGATGAGGTTTCTGCAATTCTGAGTTATCTGTTCTTTGTTCTATCAAAAGGATGCTGACAAATGCTGCCCCTTCAGCGACAGCTGGGTTTGCCTGCCACATAGCTGTAGAAGAAGCTTCCCTCCAGGAGACCCCATGTGTGCTGTGGCCAGAGATTTAGTCTGGGCGGCAGGGCTCTAGACAACTGCATAGCAGAGCTTGTTGGGCAAGACTTGGACTTGCACCACCGAATGTGTATTTAGATTTTCCTGCTGCTATTTCATCTCTTCTTCCCAACCCAATTAAAAGTCTGGCTGCAGTCTTGCTATCGAATGCTAACACAAACACCTGTGTGCCAGATGTGTACAGCTGTAAGTCCGTCAGTGCTGATCTATCATCAGAGCTGTGAGCCATAAGCCAATTCATGGAGCAATTAGAAAACACTTCTTGGTTTGTTTTTTTTTTTCCCCTCCACTTTTTCTGTCTTTCCTCCCATTTTTAATCCTATTTTCCCAGGTTTTTCTCCCTTCTGCTTCCTTCTTCTGCAAGTTTGTAAGGTGAACCCTGCTCAGACTTTCTGTCTCTTTCAGATAAGAAAACAGCCTAAACCAAAGGAACACATTTTTCTGGCTGCAGAGTGGCTGGTTTATACTGACAAGTGTTAAATTATAAAAGTCCAAATGTCAGTTGTATGTGCCAGATCAAGAGAAACACCTTGAAATACTGATGTGAGTGCTACACCAGGCAGGATTAAGACTTGATTTTTGAATTTCCCCTGTTTCTGAAAAGAACTAGTCCCTCAGATGTGTTTGAGATACTGACTGTAGGACAGGGTGCACTCTCATTGCCTTTTAAAAGTGAAGCCTCCAGTCAGCACCAGAAAGTCTGAGGAACAAGAATGGTAATAGTTAAACAGGTGGGACTTAATAACACTGAAAAAGTTTTACTGTAGTTGGTAAGAGAGTCTCTTTACATGGACTTGCTGGAAACTGGCTAATGTAAAAAGCCTCTTTCTTGTTTTTACTATGTTTTCCTCATGAACTCTGTCTCTCTTTTTGCCCAAGATCCCTACTTACAGCTCTCTACTTTAGGACTGCCTCCTCTTCACTGTCCCCAATGTGCACTTACAGTGATTATGGGGGGATGTTGCTGCTGGGAAAGGAGAGTTTCAAGCAAAGGCAATGAAATAGTTCATTTGCTCAGCTGGAAATGATAATGGATGTGAAGAAGTGTGAAGAAGACATGTTGGGTGTGAGGGATGACTTCTGTGGCAGGGAGGGTAAGGCAGTGTGGTTTTGCCCAGAGAGGGCATCAGTTGCTGTGTACATAGAGCCATAGAACAGGAGAGGTCAGCCTGCAGCCCCCTTGGTCTTGCTCGTGTGCAACTTTGGCTTTTACTTACCAAAATGCTGCTTGTGCTAGCAGAGATCTTGCCAACTTAGATAATTCAAAGGATTCAGTCTTTTCTTATCTAAGTTAACTGATTTTTATCCAAGAGTTCCTGGCTCAGTTTGATGGTATGGTGCTACTAATTTAGAGTCATAGTGTGTATCCCATCATTCTTATTTGAGGAAAAACTCCCACTGACTTCAGTATGTTTAAACATACTTTAATGGAAGTGGTACTGCTGTAACAGTGAGGAGCTCTTTTTCAGCTGTTGGGGCTCTGCAATGGTGAGAACAGCAAATCTCTAAAATGTAGCTTAGAAGATGATAGGGTAAGTTTAGGTTAGGATGCAGAATCACTTGGAAAATAGACCAAGTGCCTCTGGAAAGTAAATTTAATATATATAT
>VXBX01005187.1:0-27918 GCA_013400415.1 Scytalopus superciliaris
ATTCGCGAAGCCCAGCCATGAGTAGGCTCTAGAGGTTACTGTCACTTCAGTAGCTTCTTGCATGAGGCACTGCAAATGGAGAGTGTCAAGGAGTCCCATAAAACTGCCCTGTCTCAAGAGACAATGTGGAGGTTTGGTGTGCAGAGAAAGAAACAGGGGTGTTTCTTTTGGAAAGCGGAACTTTTTGTGAAAAAGGAAGAATGTTCATATCTTCAGGGACCTTGTATTTTCTTCATTAACCATGACATTTGGGGTATATGCAAAGCAGTTTTATCCTGTAATTAATCTACAGGGTTTCTGCTTCATTATTGTATCTCTGTAGTTAGAAGATACTTATGAAACACATAGGTGACTGTAGTGTCAGGATGAATGTACTGTCATGAAATCAGTAGATATGCAATGGTGCAAAACTGTAATAGGCAAATATATGAAGTTTTATGGAGAGATACTCAAATGTTGAAAGGAAGGGTTGTGCATCTTCAGGACTTGACTGTCTTGTCAGTTTTACATTTAAAAGTGTCTCCCAGGATGCAAATAACAACATTTTCATGCTGGGATCCTTTCTGAAGGCAGTTATTTTTCTCTGCTAAGTTTGAAGCCACTCACCCTTGTTTTGTTCCTTGGGCTGAAATTTTCAAAAAAAGCAAAAGATTGAAACAGAGTCTTGGATCTGAAGATAAATCACAGATGATCTGAGCATCCAGCTTCATGATACGGCTTTGGAAATCTCTTTGGATGATTTGTGGATGGAAGATCAGGTTAGTTATTCAGCATAATCCTGGCACACACTTAGAAAGGAAAAATCCTGAAGTAACTTTAAACTTGCCTGGCTTTTTCCCTATCCATTCTGCTGGCAGAGAAAACAAATGGATGGTCAGAGAGAGCAATTTCCAATGCATTAATGGTAAATTGAAAAAAATGCATCAAAACTAGGGAGGCTCCATGTCAAAAACATCAATTCCCTTTAGTCCCCATTTGGCCTGGAACAGACAGCATTGCACTGAAGTGAATGACAAGTGGGGGTGGAGGTGATGCATAAAGGCAATGTGGGGAAAGAGGGTAAATAATACTGGATCCTCACCACTAGCCCATGTGTCTTGCTGCTGGGATACAGTGGAGATGGATGGGAGAAAGCAGGGATAAGTCATATGCTTCAGGAAGTTCCTTAATAGACAAATAGCGAAAGCAAAGGGACAATATACAGGTGTAATAGTGAAATATAATCAAATTCCTATCAGCTTTTTCTGGACAATAACTCTGGTCTGTGTTCTTGTATAAATTGAATACCAAGTGCTTTACATCTCATTCTTTCAGCCACATCTTCAGAGGTCACAGTGTCTCCACCAATGTGTTCTAGAGCAGCAGCTGAGCTGCTCTGGGACTTGGATGCTGTAGTGTTTCGCTGAGTTAAACAACAGACATTGCTTACAAGAGAGTCAGGGAGAGTTCAGGGCGTGCAACATCTTTATTTATTGTTTGTTTGGGAGATACACACACAGAAGGCATGAGACCTGGCAGGACTTATACCAGATAGGAAAAAGAGTCCAGCTGCAGGACCCAGAGCTGAGTTGGTTTGCCCATCCACTGGGATTCTGTAGGAGAGCCAGGAATTTAATCCTGAGTTTCAAACCTCAGAGGAATATTTCACAAGCAAGCACATTTTATTTCTGCTTTTTGCTTGCAGATGACCATATTTCACCAACCTGATCTTGACTTCAGACTAATGTAAATCAGAAATCATGGCCAGCAGATGAACACTAGAGAGATGGAGAAATGCAGTGTGATAGGCCTTGTCAATTTCTTTATGCATCAAAATGTAAGTCAAGACGGGGACATGGACATTTTACAGACTCATGCTTTTAGCCTGCAGTCTAACCTCCTGTTCTAGTTGATTTTAACTGCCTTTGGCAATTCGCTGGTACAAAAGGAAATACCAGTTAGGAGATCTGTTATAGCATTGTATCTTCCCATATTAAATACAATGGAGAAATAGAGAAGAGAATTCCGAGTATTGAATTTCAGAAGAGGAAAATTTCTCAGCTATCACAGCAGACTCCCATTTTCCAAACCATAGAAAGTACTATCAAAACATGTCAATGTAATATCAGAGCACTCATGTAATTTGGTTGATTTTCTTCACTACCTTTCCCATTATCCCACACCACAGTCAACATTTATGCTCTTTTGGCTTAGACGATGCTTGCAGCATGGACTGCCCTTCCAGCTGTGCTGTCTGCCCAGCTGCTCTCCAGCCAGCAAAGTGCTCTGGGACAGAACCATCACTTTTCAGTATTTGAGGACATTGGCTTTTTGACAATCTGAGTTTGAAGTTCAACTTTTTAGTTTCATTCTGAAGCAGCCCGGCTAGCCACCATCCTAAGATGGGTTTTTGCTTGTTGGACTTGGGCAGAGTGTTCCATGAGTGCACTCATACCAAGAAAGCTCTTGAAACAGTTGTCTGGCTCTGTAAGTATCCTGCCAATGAGGACTGTAAAGGCTGCAGTATCTGTCTTGCTGATTTGTGGGCATTTAACTTTTCAGATGGGAGTCTTTTGTTGCAACAACACCATTGACAAAGCTAAGCACCCACTGCAAGACTTTCTCAGATGAGCCTGTCTCCTGGATCTCCCAGGATATGTGTTAAAAATTGCAACACATGTGAATCATAGAATCTCCCAGTATTATACAGATCCATAAATAAGAAAGAAATGCCTCCATAGACTTCAATAAAAGCTCTGCCTTAGTCTGGAAGGGACTGAGGCTCTCAGTCATCCTTCTATGGTACCATACAACAGGTTAAGGGGGGAAAAAGCCCTGTCTTAGCCTTGTTTGGAAAATAAGGTGAATAAGGATTTATAGGCATTTCTGGTTTATTTATAAATCAAGCAGTGGGTGGTAGCTTGAGAGCATGAGATATCTAAGCTTGGGTGAGAATTAAGCTCAGAGTTGCGTTCTTGATGTCGGGCCAAATCCTTCAGCACCAGAGCATGGCCAGGTCTTATCAGGTCAGGTTTACCCTAAGAGGTGACTGCATGAAGCCGGAGATCCAATACCTTGTTTCTGAGCCTTTTTACAGAAGCAGTGACTCAGCTAGAGCTTTTCCATCTGCTTGTACCTGTGAAATACAGAGGTATGAGTGAACTTTTTCCTAGAGACTAAGAGAAAGCAATCTTTCATGCCAGCTAATTTTCCTTTCACTCCTTTGGAAAGTTAAGATTGGTATTTAGTCCTGTTTTGCAGGATTTGGCAGTGGAGAATCACCTACTTTACATTTGAAAGGAAAATAAAAAATAATTGTTAGTCAGCCTCATCTGTTACTGACAATATCTTTTTGTAGAAGACACGATTAGTGCCAGATAAGGCTAAAAAATATTCTGAGTCTGAAAACAAAAAATAACAATCAAGAAAATAATGGCAGGGAGAAAACTTCTGCCTGCAAAGTTTAGGTTTTGGAGCATCAGTAGATAAGAGATGTTGCAGGTAATGTGGAAAGATCACTTATGGAACTGTTCTTATCTGAGCTAAATACATTTAGCTCCCAATAGTATTTCCACTACCAGCCTCTTTTATGGCAGCAGTTCATGTAAAAGCTGCCTCTCCTAGATCAGTCCTTGGGACACCCTGTTGTCTTAAGCAAGGCTGATAAACATAAACTAGTCATCTCTCTTTGGATATCCCAGGCTGGAGAGACATGCAAATGAGCAAGAGTTTAGATACCTTCAGCAAGAAAAGCTTCCCGGAGATGACCGAGGTCCCCATAGGTCCTTTTGGGGTGTAAACCTTCTCTACACTCGGCACTAAGTGAGAAATGAGAGTAAGAAGTGATGTCCAAGCTCAAAGGAACAGCTGATTCTTGGATCCCTTAACTGTGACCCTGCTCCCCTTTGAGCAGACCTCACTGCTGCTGTCTCTTCACCTTTCCAAAGCTGTTATTGAGACGATCCAACAACAGGACAGAAGCTCTCAATCCCCTGGGAAGGATATTTTCCTTCCTTTAAAAGAACCACAGCAGAGACAGGTACCTAAACCTGTCACAGCAGAGCACTGAGTACCTAAACCAAATGATTGCATTAAAACCTCTCTTGGGGCTCATTTCACAGCTTGGTACTGTTGAGCTTAGCTGAGGTGGCCAGATTGTCAGAGGTGCTGAGCGTAGGCACCAGGGAGTCTTTTACTTTGCCATTATTTTAATTGGGTTCCTTGGAGGCAAATTACTTCACAGGCTGATTAAATTTATGAATAATAATTATTTCATTAAGGTATACTGTTCAATTAAGTACCTATCTTATTATATACATTTTTCCTTTTAATCATGCCACTTCATGTAGTATCTACAGAAATAGCCACAACACTTTTGTGTAGGAATGATCTGAGGCAAGCTGAAAAATAAAGTTAGAGAATACTGCAATCCTCCTGTTCCTAGAATTAAACTAATTTGCAATACTAATTATATGTACAGGTGTTGCACAACCCAGATTACATTTGGCATGTTACTTTAAGAATTGAAGAATGGCACTTCTTTCTCAGTTTACATATTTTTCTTCTTAAGGAAGGTGCATATTAAGAGGACAGCCTTCAGAGGAGGGGATTGTCCCGCTCTGCTCTGCACTGGGGTGGCCTCACCTTGGATATTGTGGGCAGTTTTGGATGCCACAATATAGGAAGGATATTCATCTGTTAAAGAGTGTCCAAAGGAGGGCAACAAAGATGGTGAAGGGCCTTGAGGGGAAGCCATGTGAGGAGGGGCTGAGGGCACTTGGTGTGTTCAGCCTGGAGAAGAGGAGACTGAGGGGAGACCTCACTGCAGTTACAACTTCCTTGGGAGGGGGAGAGGAGGGGCAGGCAGTGATCTCTTCTCTGTGGTGACCAGTGACAGAACCTGAGGGAATGGCCTGAAGTTGTGTCAGGGGAGGTTTAGGTTGGATATTAGAACAAGGGGTCCTCACCCAGAGGCTGGTTGGGCACTGGAACAGGCTTCCCAGGGCAGTGGTCACAGCACCAAGCCTGCCAGAGTTGAAGAAGTGTTTGGACAATACTCTGGGGCACAGGATGTGGCTCTTGGGGATGATCCTGTGCAGGGCTAAGAGTTGGACACAATGATCCTTGTGGGTCCCTTCTAACTCAGCAGATTCTGTGACTTTAAAATGTATACTTCAGTTTGGACTTATATGGGTGGAAAATCTTTGTGCTGACAGTAATTCAAGGTAATACCTGCTATTTTCACACAGATTTTGCAAGTTTTTTTAGAAGACGAAGAAGAAAAGAGAGCCAGTGCCTCTCATCTTGGTGGACAAGTGCTCTTGCATCCCTAGGATGGCTCTGCAGCTGCCTCAGATGATTTTCAGTAAGAAAACTGTGTGGTTATAGCCAGCACCTCTGTAGAAATCAGCGACTGCTTGGCTGTGGTGATGCCTCCTCAACAGATAAGTAAGGGTCTCATGCTGCAGAACATTTGGCTCAGTCCATCGAGAGTCACCTCACTTTCCTGGAGCACTTTGCTGGCACATGGATTCCCTGAGAACTAGGCTGTGCTCCTATTGCTTCTGGTCAGTGACAGCTTCCCATTGGAGGCAGCCTCATATGACAGCCCTAGAGACAAATCCTGAAGCACTGAAAACTCAAAAAGCACTGAAAAAACCCTGCAGGTTCACCTCTCTGCTTTCCACACAGTTGTGCACATTGATGTGCATCAGAGAGAGAGGGCTTGATGGGCATCTTAGGAAAGTGCCACTTCATGACAACCAAGTGTGCATCTTTCCTCAGCAGGTGAGGGAGAGTCTTCTCCTTCACACAACGGCTATTGCCTCTCCTGCCAGAGATTCCTCTTTTAATGCGCAGTACAACTCTGAACTATTTAAAGCCTTTTTGCTGAAAGCAAAGCCCAGGAAGAGCAAAATACAGAGAGAGGTGCACCTGAAGGCACACTATGGTTGGTTAACAAGTTCTGCAGATGTGAGAAATGACAAGAACTGCTTGTGCCAGATCTTTGAAGAAATAGCAAGGTCTGGCACAAGCAGATCACTTCAACAAGATCCTGGGAAAAACATGAGTTCAGCTCCTTCTCTGCTGTTAAAATAAAAAGGTGAAATTAAGCATATTATAAAAGTTCAAGTTATTGGTGGGACAACCAGACAAAACCCCAGACCATTGCTGATTTGGAGGGTTGTATAAAGAAATCCACATTGTTCATCTCTCGTCAGCCAGAACACCAGCACACGGAGTGCGTTTTCCCCCACACTAACACATCCTTATGTCTTAAATGGTATTCTTTATGAATCCTCATCTTCAGTTTAGCATCTATGGGTATATCAGACACTGCCTTATTTGTTCCTGTGCAGGACTTTGAACATCCCTTACACTTGCCACAGCATCCTGGGGCAAGCACTGCAGTGTACGCCACCCTCCCTGTTAGAACACCTTCTAGGTCAGGAGAAATGGCTATGATGAAATTCAGCTGTAACTGGTTTTAATTCTGTCCTGTGTTTCATCTGGGTTTGCAGGTCTGTGCACTAATTTGACTACTCACAGTCCAAGATTAGTGAATATGTTCTCTGCATGGCTGCATGAATGAGATCAGCTGCAACACAACAAAAATAACATCCTCTATGTCATCATGTTCATCATGATAAATGAGGAATTGTTGGAGCTGTGTATTAATCTAGGTCTGGTAAAAACAGGCAGAGGACTATCTATAGAGATTTTTTTCTGAGGTTTGCTATTAATATTATTTATCAGCTTAATAGCTTGCTATAGGAGGAGGTCTGGTTTAGGCCTCTCTTAACTTTCAGTTCAGTAATGCACATAGCAGTGGGTGCTGAGAAATTTGGCATTCCTACTCCTGTGGGAGAAGCAAAGCGTCAATAAGGTACACACAAGTTAGCAATTTCAGTTCAAGCTTCCCGTAAATAAGCTTCAGCCTTCTGCTGTACATCAGGGTGATGAAGAGGCAAGTGTTGCAGCTCCATTCCCATGATAGCCATTTATTTTTCCTTTTGACTTAAAGAAATGTCAGCCTACTCTTGACACATTTGAAATATCTGCACTGTGGCCTGAAAGACCTGTTTCAGGACTTGCTAGAAGACATATTTCATGTTCCTATTTAATTTCTCTTTTTCTTCCCCCCCCCTAACCCGCCCCACCTTGTCTTGGATAAACTGCTTGCTAATGACTTGCTTTAATGTTTCAGATTGTATTGTATAAAACACTGTTCTTAGTCATACAAAGTAACTGCCAATTTACAACTGTCTTTCATTAATACTAGCAGGGCTATCCAAGTGAGAACAAAATAACTCAGTAAAGATTCTCTTCCCAGCTATTGTTCCCCCTTTGCTCAACTCCATCTTTCTTTTTCAGAGTTCATTTCTACAATAAACACAAAAAGCAGGTTCCAGCCATGTTGGTACATTGAGAAGCTGCTCTTTTTCTCTGATCTCCTCCATTTATTTCACTGGAACAACTCAGAAAAAAGAGATTTATACAGGAAAAAACCATCACTCTCAGAATCACAAAATATGCTGAGTTGGAAGGAACTCACAAGAGATAGACCATGTACCTGAGAGTATCATCCAAACACTTCTTGAACTCTGGCAGGCTTGGTGCTGTGACCAGTATGTTTGGGTTTTTTCCTGTGTGTGCCATAGTTAGGGAGGCTGTGGCAGGTCTTTTTGCTTTAAGGTATGTCTTGCTAGAGAATCCAGAGGCAGAATCCTCTTGCTTTTCCAGGGGCTCAGAGGGGGACAGTGTGTGTTGCTGGCCCTGCTTTGCTCCAACTACTGCCCTGAGCCAGAGAAAGTAATGCCTGGGTCAGCAGCAAATTTGGGAACTGCCTGAACAGCATCAAACCATGTCCAGAACATCTCTGTTTTAGCTCAAATCACATGAGTTGAATAAGAAAACTTGTTTTCTCCAGCAATCTGGTTTTTTTTGAGCCATCCACAAATCCTGGGGCAATCCTGCCCCTTCCAAGCTGGCACAGACCCCGAGGGCAGGGGCAGCCTCACCAGCAGGATTTGCTTCTCTCCAGATGCAGCTCAAGCAGATCCTGGTCCCTAGGGGCATTAACACAGTAGGTGAAATATGTAGTCAGAGCAACACAGTGCTCATCCTTCCCATCCCCACGATTTCAGCCTGAAGAGGACCTGTGTTGCATCATAGAAGAGATGTCAGCAATATACAAACTTATTTTGAGAAGTTAGAAAATATATTAATCAGCTTTCTCCTATTTGGATATTAATATAAATAAAATACTAATTTTATTTGCTGTTTTCCTTTACTTCTAAAGTGTTTTAGACTATTGATCTTTGGTAAATAGATCTACTCAAGGATGTCTGTGCAGTAGCATACGGGCTAACATGCCCTTGGGGAACTGAAATGAGGGAATGTCTGTTACCAGCTAGAAAGTCTATGCAAGGTCTCAGTGTTTGCTGTATCAGCTTGTGCACGAGACTTGTGCAGAGCTGGGACAGGAGGCTCAGACAGCACACTGGCTAAGTCTGCTCAGATTGCCGGATGACTCAGCCATACACCTGATGCCTAAGGATTTTAATGTGTATTTTATAGATTTTTATAGGATTATAGAAGATGAATGAGTTTGCCTAAGTTTCTCACATTTTAGGTGGTATTTAGAAGTCACTGAGCACTTTCACACACGTTTACCAAGGACACATTGTTTTGAAGAACACCTGCAAGGATTTCAATTGAGACAGTAATATAGCTTGTAGTCAAAACAAGAGAGTAAGCTCAGAGCCCTTGGAGGGGCTCCAAGGGGCAGTTCTGAGGAGTTCTGAGAGTGGGCACTGGGGGAAATAGTACCACAGGTTGGCTGTAGAAATCACATATGTTAATTACTGAAAGTCGTAAAAGCTGTAACATCTAGCTCACGGGTGTGTGCATACCTCTGGTGTGCACCTGAAAGCTTCCAATACTACCTTTATCTATCTATCTATCTATCTATCTATCTATCTATCTATCTATCTATCTATCTATCCATCTATCTGTCTACCCATCTATCTACCCATCTGTCTGTCTGTCTGTCTCTCTCCACTGATGTTGTTTAGAGAGTCTTGCAGGAATTTAGGCATCACACCCAAATGAGCTGTCCTTTCCAGGACAATGGAGAGGATGAGACAAAGAGAGGAACTGAGTGCCAGAGAAAGGACTTGTGCATAATAGTGTCCTTTGTGCAGCCTGTGGTCAAGTGACTCATTGCCCATCACCCTTACCTGAGGTTAAGCATTTCCAGCATATGTTGGAGGCAAAGCAGGAGCTGCTGGAACCCACGCTCTGAGTGAGAAATTGTCAGCCATTTGAGAAGAGGTGAAGGAATGCAAAAGGAAACTGGATAAGGTTTTGCTGACCTGAAGGAGAGGGAGATGAAGAGTTGTACTCCCTGCCACTCCAAGCACACAGTGGGCCAGAAACAATGAGTGGTGGAACAAGCTAAATGCTGAACACCAACACCATCAGGAGAGGTTGTGGGAAGTGACCTGAGCTCTTGGAAAAGAAATCCAGTATGGTCAACTTCCAAAACAGCAGCAACAACCTTTAAGGTAGTAGGATTTTTGAAATGTCAGTATTGTTTTCCAGAGTGAAACAGATTAATGATGTTTAGAATTAGGTCACTGACTGCCTTGGGAACTGTACCTTAACCTTTGATAACCCTCATTCTGGGAAGTAATATCAATTAGAGCTTATTCAAAGGTGGTTGACCTTTTTAACCTGCACTGCTGTGTGAGAGATAGTCATGATCTATGGAGGACCTATGGAAATGTACTTTGTTTACCCAGAGAAGAAGCTTGTAGTGAAATTATCTGTTTTTTTAAGACTCACATGTTGACCTAAGGCTGAATGCCCCATCCACTGAAGTGTTCAAAGCCAGGCTGGATGGGGCTTTGAACAACCTGGCCTAGTGGAAGCCCGTGGCGGGGAGGTTGGTAATCTTTAAGATGCCTTCCAACCCAAACCATTCTTTGATCTTATGATTCTATTCTATTCAACCTTCCCAAAGCCAGAGCAGGCCTGTAAAGACAAAATCCCTCTGGCTCTGAAGGTGTCTCACAGCGGAGAGACAGAACTAGATGAAGGGAGATCCTCAATCTAGATCCAAGATGCTGGCAACAGGAATGTTCATCTTTGTTCCCAAGCAGAGAAGTCAGCCATCAGGTTTAGCCAAGTCAATTCCTCTGCCTGTTTCTGGGAAATAATTATTTAATATTGTGCAGAATAATGTGTCTTATTTATATCTTAATTCTTAGTGAAACTAGTTATGCATTAAAGGGATACCTGCAGCTTTCACTCTGTCTTTTGAGATGCGTCTGTCCTGGTTTCAATTTGGACAGAGTAAATTTTCTTCCTAGTAACTGGTGCAGTGCTGTGTTTTGGATTCAGTATGAAAATAATGTAGATAACACCCTTATGATTTAGTTGTTGCCCAGTAGTGCTTACCCTAAATCAAGGACTTTTTAGTTTCCCATGCTCTGCCAATGAGAGTGTGTATAGCCAGGAGGGAGCATAGCCAGGACAGCTGACTTGAACTGGTCAAAGGGGTATTCCATGCCATGGAATGTCATGCTCAGCATATAAACTGGGGACAGTTGGCTGGGAGGTGCCAGTTGCCACCTGGGGACTGGCTGGGCCTCGGTCACCAAGTGGTGAGCAACTGTATTGTGCATCACTTGTGTTTCTTGGCTCCTATTCCTCTGTTATTGTTATTATTAATATATTTTACTTTATTTCAGTTCTTAAACTGTTCTTATCTCAACCCATGGGTTTTAACTTGTCAGTGTTTTGAGTGCCACTTGCCAGGCCACACCTTTAGTGGCATCCCTGGCTCTGTAATGTGGGTACTGTTGCAAGCACCACAAGTGTTGCACTCCTTGCAGTGGGGACAAGTCTATCATGCCACTGATGACTGATAGGCAAGGTCTCCAGGGGTCCCATGGGTCTCCTGGGGTTCTGGGGCCGTGCCAAGGGCTGACAGAGAGGAGGTGGTGTAGGGTCCCAGGGCACCTGCACAGGGTGAGCCTGGGCAGATTTGAACCGTGGCAGCTGCTGGACCCCAAATGCTGCCTGGAGGTCCTGGACTGCTCCCTGACACCACACAAGGGCTGAGGCATTGGGGCTGAGCTCCAGGAGCTCAGCTGGATGTTTGTGGGGTCTGAGGCCCAGCTCCAGGGGCCTGTTTTGGGGTTCAGCAGCATTGAATGAGTTGGGCATTTCCCAGACTGGAAAACAGAGCCCACATCTCGCATGTCTGAGGCTGGGAAATGGGCTCCTGGGGCTAGGCTGGGGAACAGAGGCTAAGTTGGCTGTTTCTGGGGTCAGACCCAGGGGCCAGGTGTAGGGGACTGTCCTGGTTATAGTGGCCAGGACTAGTTTGTCACTGTGTGGGTGTGGCCAGGGCTGTGTATTCTACACCCGCTATGTCATTTCTCATGAACTGCTAACAATGGTTCATTTGCAGCAGCTTCCCGGGGCACACCTGACCCCTCAGGCTGTTTGGGAACTTCTGGGAGATAAGGAAGGTTTCTTGTCTTCACACCAGCAACTCGGTGTGATAACACCCCTCCAGGGAGCCAATAGCACCTCCACACCCAGCCTGAGGGGTCATGTGTGCTAAGGGGCCATCAGGGTTTCCAAAAATATTCCATGATTCATCTCAGAGAGTAACTCACCCACTGTGAAACTCCCCACCCTGGGGGAGGTACTGGGCACTCCCACCTGAGCCTAAGCATATATGAACTGGGGGTTTTGGGACTAGGGATCACTCACTGGATCCAGAGGAGGACCAGAGCCTCAGCAGGACTGTGACTGCCACTCTCAACCAGACCATGACCATCATCCTCACCAACAGTTTTATTCTTTCCTTTTACTGTGCACTCAGGGGGGCCAGGTGGTGCTCAGCACAGGGGCCCATGAACACCATCCTGTTTGTGCCCAGGGTGCTGGGTTACACACCTGTTTTTTGTAGGTCAAATGGGCTTTTTCCTCTCTACCCCTGTACTTACTGTCATCTTTTTATTAAATTGTAATTCTGACTTGTAATCTGTTTCTCAGATTGGTTCATTCCTCCTGCTGGTTTATCTTTAAACCAGCACAGGGAGTGAGATAGCATTGGGGGCTGGGCAGGGGTGTATGGACCCCTCATGAGGTGGGTGTCTGGGTGTGTTGGGCCCCAGAATTCAGGAGGCAGGTGTGCACCTGGCTGAATTAAACACCTGAGAAAGTGGGGGTAAAATTCATTTTTCACACCATCTTTGCATCCCACCTGTTTTTCCAAGGTGTGTACAACAGCCAGAATAGTTACCAACTCATTAGTTCATCTCCAATTATGACAGTGCATATACCTATACAAATTCTTGACAGTGATTTATGACCTTGTCAAAAGCTAAGATCGTTTGCACACTCAGAAATGAACTGGACCTGGTGCTGCAATGAACCGCAGCTGAAGAGGAGCTGTGGGCAAACCGAGCCGAAATTTACTGGAGCAGCCTACAAGCTGGACCTGGAACAAACCACAGCAGGCATGTCCCCTCCTGGTGTGGCTGGGGCTCTTCCATCCGCCTGTCTGTCCCTGCACAGGGAGAGATGTGGGACAGCACAGACCGAAGGAGTCCCCAGAGCCGCAGCCCCTCCAAACTCTGCCGCTTCCCGGGCACGGGCAGCTCTCCCTCGACTCTCACAGTGCTTTTGGCGGCAGCATCCTGGTGCTGTGCATCCACAAGCGAGAGGGGAAGGGAGAAACGGGGATGAGACATGCGAATGCCCCCGTTTCTCCCGGCAATTCTGGCACGGACCGCTTTGTCCCGGCTTCCCTCGCCAGGCGCCCCCTGGCGGCCACAGGCGGGCACGGCAGCGCGGCCGGCAGCGGGAGGGCAGCCGGGAGTAACCCCGAGACAGCAATGGGAATTACGGGACCTACAGAAACTGCTTTTGCCACGGGGCTGGAGCAGGCTGGGAGACAGGCCAGGCGCCTGCAGACTGTCTAGGAACGAGGGGCACTGCTAATGGGGGTTAATTTTCACAAAGATGACACTGGATGTTCTGCTGGCTGCAGGAAACCCCAGTGCTACACACACACACACACACACACTCGCGTGTGCCCAAGGTGATATCCTTTTCGGTGCTCAGGTGGTAGGAACATAATGTTATTTTTCCTAATCAGCATTAATATCAACTCAATAACAGCTGTCTGACACCACAGACAGAGCAAATCATGAGATCTCATGCAGAATAAATCCATATCACCAGGCTTTAAATACCAAGTGGCGTAAAGCTGCCAAAATTTTTGTTTTACTAATTAAACTGTTAGGAGAGAAACGGACAGCAAAGAAACAGTTCCAAAATACGCAAAATGTAATAACATCTAATCAGAAGGGAAACAGACAGCCTGAAATTCCTTTCTCCATGCCACAGAGGTGTCCTTTGCCACCCCAAGCACATGGAACAGAGGCATGGGATGCTCTGCACCCTGCAGGGCTGCCCAGTCCCTGAACTCGGTGCTGTCATAGGGGAGTTCCCACTTTCAACCTCTTCAGCTACCCACATCTCCTGCCTTTGGGTCCAGTCCAATGTGGATGAAGCAACCGATGCACAGGAAAGCAGAAGGGGGTTTCTGCTGCTCATTTACATCTTTTTGTCTGCCTCACCCAGTGGTTTTCCATCTGTTTGGCCATGTACATGTTGATACCAGTGAAAGATCTCAGCTTGGCACATCTCACATCCTTACAGGATACCAGTCCCTGATGTATTCATTAAGCATAAATAGAGTTACAGGTAAAAAGCCAGCCCAAGGATGATGGAAGGAACTCAAGTCTTTGGCAAGGGGCATTTCTTCCACTTAGCAAATGCATGTGAGTTTTCTGTCTTTTCTGGGATGTCTCAAGCTTCCTTCCCTGCTGAACAAATGTTTTTATAGGGTAACACCCAATTCCCTCAGCAGCCATATATCTGCTGTGTGGGGTAATAACATTCTCCTGCCCTCTTACACCTGGAATCATCACGTGGGGATCCTGTCATCCTCATGGGCAACATCTGTGGGCAGCAACTGGATATGCTGGCAGAAAGCTGTTTTTGAGGCTGCCCTCTTGCCTGTACTTCTGCTGCCTGCCTCTCTCAGGTGGAAACCATCCATGCTCTCACAAAGCCTCTTTGGTCTTCATTTAAGAGGGCCTGAGACACCTGTGCTACCAATAATAATTGCTAATAACACTCAGCAATGGGGATTAAACACATTTTGAACTCTTTCCACCCTAAGCAAAAAGTTTGCAGAAAAATATTCTGAGATCCTTTATCTAAATCCATAATGCTGCCTCTACTCTGAAAGGACAAAGAGAATTTGGTAATTTCTTGCCTTGATACCTGGCAGGTAAATTAAACAATGTTTTTATAGCTTGGACCTTCTCAGCTGGTCTGGGTAAAACATGGCTCCTGCTTGACTACATGGGGCTGGTGTTTTGTTGTACTGTGCAAAATCAAAAGACAGTCCTGCAAGACACTCTTGGGTTTCTGGCTCCTGTCTACTCTGTTGCCATGAAGCCTCTGCACAAGGAATGTTCTAGCATTGGCTTCCAGCTGCTGGGTTTTCAGCAGCAGGCACCATGTTGGCTCTACCTGAAGGATTTGCTTCATGCCATTTTTCTGTTCCTCTTGTCTTTGCCTCTCTGTAAAAGCTCCTACTAACAGCTGATAAGGAAAGCCATCTGCAGCCACCATGGCTGGATGACCATCCACATCTACACTGGTATCCTCCAAGGAGGAGGAAGCATCCAGCATTGCTCCTGGGCCATGCAGATGTGCCCAAAACTGCTGTAGCAGACAATGCAATGGTACAAGAAGATGGGGTGAATAGGGCTTGAAGTCACAAAACCTCCTAAATATTCCTCAGCCTTGCAGGGACTGCTCCAGCACAAATGCAAATGCTGCTAATGCCTCCTCATTCTCCAGAGCTGACATTTCCTGAGCAGAGCTCTCTTCTTTGACCTCTCTCTGTAAATATTGACATTGCATTCACATGGATAATAGATTTCTGTCTGCTTTTACCGCAGCTGAATGTTTCCACGGGGACTGTTAGTACTTCTTATGGCTGGAAATGCACCTGCACCAGCTGTGAGCCTCAGCATAAAACCCCCTGTCAGCCCAAATCCCTCAGTCTCTTAACAGACCACCACTGCCTCCTGCTGTGAAGTCCTGATTCATCTTGAGACAGTGGTTAAGAAATACTCTCCTGACCATTTCTTTTTCTCGGGAAACGAGAAAAACCCATGCATTTGACTGCCTTCTTCCTAAATCACTTCCTCTCTCCAAAGCACATGGGTCCCCAGCCTGAAAAATTACTTGCCTGCCACACATGACCCATATAGCCCCCCAAAATAACCCTGCAGTGATGATGCCTGAGCCTCACAAAGGAGGAATGACCTGAGGTCTTCTTTTTCCAGTAACAATTCAGCTGCTTATAGCTATTTCTCCCCAAAATGAGATCATTCCCCATGCCTATCATCCGGGGATGAGCCCCAGCCCTTGCTGTAATGCTTTGCCTCTAGCAAAACTTCACTGCAAAGAATCACCCTCCTCTTTCTGTTAAATGCAGTGTCTCTTACCCTGCCAGATGCCTCCACTAAAAGCAAAATGGTTTGGTGAAACCTAAAAGGAGCTTTCTAAGCCTCTGCTCTCCATAGTATGAACATTTTGCAGGCTCTGGGAGGGTAGCTTGAGGCAAGGCTTCAGAGAGCCAGTGCTGACTGGGGTGCAAGCACTGAGCAGTCCACCTAAAAAGAGTACTCAGAAACTGGTTTTGCACAAATAGTTGATTTTCCCAGTTGCCTCAGCTCCTTTGCTGTCATATTGAGGCATTATTTTCACCCTTCTCTCCTGCTGTCTTTAAGGTGCCAGCTATTGCCTGGCCAGCATGCACAGGGTGCTGCTTGCCCTGCAATGCCAGGGGAGGGGAGCTGCTGCTGCACTTTTTAAAGATCCTTTAATATTCCATGATGGCTGGACTATATTTTCCAAGTCTGGACCACATGGTATCAATTCATTCCCTTTGCACACACTGCTTGGAAAAGGCAAATATCCTTAAGAATATCTGAAGGGCTCCCTAAATGCATCCTGTTGTGATATGGCTGTTGCCTTCCACAGGGTCAACTCAACACTCTCATGAGAGGTTTGGTGTTCAACACAAACACGGCCATATAAGCACGATGGTTCTCCCCCAGCCCTGCACCCTGACTTTCCCTTTCTTCATGCTCCTGTGTGAAGGAGTCAACAATATGGATGTGCCAGAAGCATCCTTTTCTTGTTGCCAGCTCTGGCTCAATACAAAGGATTAACCATCCCCCTTTTTTTAAAGACATCTGGCATGCACTGAGCACAAAAATATGGCAAGCTGGAATTTCCTTCACTGGGAGAAATGCACAATGTTATTTGGGCCAAATCTAAAGTTTCTCACTTATGATTTTTGCATATGAATGGGAATTCAGGCTTGGTCCCTGGAGGGACCATCATTATATGCATTAACAGACAGCTGGGCTTTAGAAAAAGGGAGAAAGCAGAAAGAAAATAGATATTTATTCTGTGCTTAGGCAAATTCACAGGAGGGGAATCATCTCCCATTCTCATCACAGAAAATGCTTTGCTCTCTATAGACTGAATGCATTCACTCATCAAGGCGTATTGAGTACCTGCTTATTAGCACAAGTTCGGTTCCCTTTCTGCAACACAGAAGTACAAGTCCTCAGTGTGGCCCATCTGGAGAGATTCTTTTGCTTTCTCTTGTTTAGGGGGAAGCACCAGATCATATTTCTAGAGCATTAACTTTGATTTGATAAAGGCTTTAATATACATAATATATTCAAAATTTATTTTTCTGTTTTTATTATACATATGCTTTATAATAAAAAAAAAATAAATACGTTGTTATGCATTTTTATAACCTCCCTTCACACTGTCAGGTCTCAAAGCTGGGAAATATGCAGTACCCTATGGTAAACTGTCTGGGGAATATAAAAGGGCTTTGCTAAGGGTCAGTTTCAAGTTAAGGTAATTCAAATCAAATCACAGGGCTGGGGAACCAAGAAAAGCCCCCACTTTTGATTTGACTCCTGATTTATCGGCCCCTACAAACTCATGGCTTCATCAGTGGGATGGTTCTGCATTGTAAAAAATAACCTGGAGCTCAGTGACCATTCTTTACATCTTTCTTTTAGACAGTAAGATGCCTTCTCCCCTTGAATAGGTGAATAACATTGAAAAAAGAGCTCACCCTGGGATAAATATGCCCTGCCATCTTTGGGGACCAGATGCCCATACAACGCCATTGCTGATGGAGGCATTTCAGCTTGCTGCTCAGCTTCTTGTGCCTTTTCCCTTTCTTGTCACTTTGGTTTTTTTTCTTTTTTCCCTGTTTGTATTTTTTTATTTTTTCTTTTTTTTTTTTTTTTATCTCGAGGGGAGCCCAGTTTTAAAGGGAACCATGACATGTTCTACAGCCTCTCATTGCAGCACTATGGCTGCATGGGAAAGGGCCACAACCTGGTCTTTCCCTTCCCAAAATTCAGTGGTGCTTGGGCTTTCCAGACTTACAATTAGCTGTTTTTTTCCTAGTCTTACTTTTACACCCAAATCTGCTTAAAGTGATGAGGTTTTATGTTTTGTGGTGGTTTTTTCCCTTCTTTTTTCCTCCTCCCTTTTCAGCAGTATTGGAGTGTGCATGTTCCCAACCAGCAGCTTGGGAAACCCTGGCGCTCTTAAATCTCCTCTGTGACAAACCGCGGTGGCAATACCAACAATGGCACCTTGCAGTAATCTGATTTTTTTGAAGGGAAACCCCTGCCTTTAAAGGACTAGGATGGAGTGCCAAGAGGACTCACAGTATCCCTGGGTGGTACCCGGGGGTCTCAGCCACTCATTACAGGAACGCTTCAGTTGCTGAAAAAGCTGGACTACTTATCGGCTGCTTATCGGCTTCAGCCACGAGGATCTCTGGAGTGTGGATGATAAACTAGCAGGAGGCCAGGCTCTTTTCTGCCCCCATACTGTCTGCAGCCAAAGTCTGGAGCTAACCATGCTCTCTTGCCATAATTTATTTCTCCATTACATTTCTGACCAGGGCTCTGGCGTTGCAGCTATTGCTGTCAGCCTTTTGTCTTTCTGATTATGCTAACAGCAGCACTTGAATGCTAATTGCCTTCCCTGATGAAGCAATCACACAATTTCGAGGTGTTAGGGAAGGATGGATCATGGATGAGGGCTTTGCCCCTGGCTGGCGGGCAAACAATTTGCTTTGGGATGCTGCACCCCTAGCACTGCCAGAGCCAACAGCCTTTCCCCACAGAGAAGATTCACAATTATTTTATTTATTAATTTTATTGTTTCCTGCCAGAATATGTGTAGTTGCTTCTACAAAAAGTCTTATGATTTTGTCTGTACAGCCCTGTTCTCCAAATTCTGGGTTTCAAAGGGGTGAAGGTACCACACTTTTTCCTTGCTGGGCCAAGGTAAGGACCCACCTGGGCATGTTCAGGACCTAAAGTCACCCAAATCAGGTTTTGGCAGGTGATGAGTGAGCCAGTCCCTGTGTAGGGTGCAGTGCACACACAGTTGCTCACAAACTCTGGCTGTGAAAGCCTGTTTTTCCCCTGCAAAACACTAAAAGTCTCCAAAAGAGCCATTGTTTCCAAGCCAAATAAACATACTCCTTTCCCACTCCAGCACGGTTGATGGACCTTTAGGTTTGTGACTTTCAAGCCCAAAAGCCATGGCCAAGCCAGGATGAAAGCCATGCCTGTGGTTCCCCTCGTCTTAACTTCTCCTAATTTCTTGCCAAACACATGTTCCCAGCCACTTTATTCAGTCCATTCAGTCCTCCCTTCCTTGCTTTGATGGCTAGTGACTGCCAAGTGGGATGCAAATTGGAGGGCTTTTAACTGTAGTGAGAACAGCCATCCCTTCTGGAGCCACTGCCTCCCTTCCCTCCCTCCTGAGTCACTAATCCATGCTGGGACAGGGACATTAGCGGAGGTCAAATCCTTCCCAGTGCCAAACCACGACTATCTCCATCTATCCCACCTGCGTGGCCTAAAACACCTCTTTTCAGCCCAGTCCAGTGTCACTCCTGAGCTATTTGCTGCCATTCATCATTTATCAGTCATGCACTAGTTCTTGTCTTAATTAAAATTGAGTTTATCACCCAGTGCTTCTGCACATGTGTGCATAAATATCCATGCATCTATATATCTATCTATCCATCTATATACATCTCTATGTATATGTCTCCTTTCCCCTTCTCCTACAATATCTGGACCATGAATCGTACCCTGTTTGAAAGATACTGGCAAATCCTGAGCAAGTCCTGACCTCCCACATGTCTCAAGGAAAGTGACCACAGAATATCACTTTGACAGCATTTTGTCCACTGGATGTGAGAGGCTGCTCCCTATCTTCTTTTTTAAAATGAATATATAATTTTCCTACCTTTTTCTTTTTGTCCTCCCCAATGAAATATTTTTACCTTGCTTGCCCTTTTGCTCAATGGCTCTACACACTGTATTTCTAGAGGAGTAAATGATTAAACTTTAGAGCCTGGACTTTCGTGTTTAAATGTCAAGCCTGAAACACAGTGCCTCAGAGGAGAAATCAATAGGATTTCAATTTTCTTGTAATAAATATGGCCTTTATTGGGAGCAAACGAAGAAAACGGCAGGCAGCCTATCTCAGTTTTGCTGCTTTTATTTTTTCAGCTTGGAAGAGTTTTCTTTTGGTTTTGTAGTTACAAAAATAAGCTGTGTGAGAAATAAGTCATCTTCACCAGCACAAACACATCTGCTGGCCATTTATGGAGAAGTGGTCAAAAAAACCCCATTAGAGCTACTAATAGCTTATCAAAGCAGCATGCCAGTGTAAAAAAGTATCTTCTTTCTTTTATTATACTCAATTTGGTGAATATTAGTATAGCTGATGCCATGAATAGCTGAGCTGACCCTGGCTAGAGGTGAGGAAATGATGGGGTAAGATAATCACCTTGTTCTCCTCCATGGATTGCTTATAGGACTTTCTTGGAGGAAATGGGCTGTCACAGGTCAGTGTAATGCAGGGATCTGCAGCCACCAATGTCCACTCGGTCCCAAAGGAATTGCACCAAGTGCTCCAACTGGAAGTCATATTATAGAGGCAATGGGTACCTTCAGTGAGCATCAGACACTTCATGCCTGTTTCCCTAAGGCTTTTTTGTGTCCGGAGACAATGCAACACCATACAATAACTATAAGCACACCCTGGACTGTTCTTAGGGCTGCAGATTTTGCTGGCCATGCTGCTCTGGCTCCCATTTCCTAGCTGATCCCAGCTACCATTTCCTCAGCCTGGGCTCGTTTGATCCCTCTCTTCAGGTACATGAGATTTGAGCTCTGGCAGTGGGTGCATTATTAAAATTGTTCACTTGGAAGCACATGCGCACCTGCTGAGAGAACTGCGACAGGGAATGCCACCTTTGCAGCACTCACCCCTGCACTGGGGTTTCCAATGTAACTCTCTTTTTCCTGTCTTACCTCATTCTGAGCTGTTTCTGCATGCCTCAGTGTCATTCACTTTTCATACTAACCTGTTCACGGGTGCAGTAGTTTGTCCTAGCATCTCCCTAAGTCCCACACCACATCCGAGGCATTGCGGATAAGGTGGTTTCTCTCCTCTCGCTCATCTATTTTACCAAGCAGGTATGATGTGTGCCCTTCTCCAGTCCCTGAGGTCCATCTCCCTTCTCATGTCAGCAAAGATGAATCACCCCAGGATCAGGTTGTGCTGTTTTGGCTGCCTCTTAATGCACTTGAGGGTGACTTTCAATAGGCTCTGTTGACTTGAATAAATCTATCTCATTCTTTCATCTCTTCTTCTGCTTGCTGGTCCCTTTTTTTTTTTTTTTTTCCTGGTGTGTGGAAGTATCCAGTCACAGTTTATGCATTGCATGCTATTTATGCAGTTCAGCCCATGAAAAATACATGAAGAGTCCCTCGTTCTTTCTCCTCATAGCTTCATAAATCTTGCATTGCTTTCTGCATGGCAGCTCGGCTTCACGGGGTGATGGGGAGCAGCCTCCCCACTGCTCCTGCCCTGGGCCACATCATCCTCTGGGGATTCTGACATTAGTCGTAAGGCTCGAACCCCCTCCATGCTGGCAGACAAAGGGGAGGTTCAGAGCCCCCTGAGCCCCATTTTTAGGTTATTGGATAGGAAAATTAAGACAGAGTTGCTGTTTTGTTGCCCTGCAATGTTGCCAGTGCTGGGGCCATCTTCCTTTGCAGTTCCTTTCAGCTTTACTGAAAATAAGAGTGATGCAGAGAATATTATCCTGTTCATAGATTGTTAAGCCTTCTCAGGAGCTGGGCAGCTGCACAGGGACCAGAGAGAGGCTGTGCGGAAGAACCATGAAAAAATAAGTCAGGCATGTGCTTAAGGACCCTTTTTCCAGGTAAAGCACCTTACTTTTTTGTGCAGGTAAATTTATTAATTGGTGCTCAGCCTCACCTGCCAGATGCCTCCCCATAACCACCAAAGCTATTTCTCTTTCAGCTTCTTTAAAGAAGTTTCCCCATTTTTGTATTTTCCCCTTAACAGGCTCTCTGCCTCCATGGAGCTACCAAGAATGCTGCCTCTCTTCAAGGCTGGTCCATGCACCTTTGCAGCATGTGGTTGTCCCCAAATCCATGGTGCAGGTGAAGTGGTAAGGGGTGCTCCAGCTGCCCATGGGTCTGCTAGGGTTCCCACCCCAAAAAAATTTCAGAGAAAATCAGACTTTGTGAGTAAAAAAAAAAAAAATTCACAAAAAATTGGTATTTCTGAGGGGTGTGTGGCCAGAGGCTGTGCTGGGACTTGGTTCGTTCAGCAGGCCCTTCACCGCACAAACCAAACATTAAAAGCATATTTTTCCCAAAAAACAGAAGAAAGAGACAACAGCCTGTAACAAGGTAGGATGTGTTTGTGTGGGTCTACACGTGTCCCTCATCTCAAAGTCCCCTCTTTCCCCCAGGGACCACAAGATTAGCACCAAGTCTGTGTTTGGGAGAGAAAAAAAATAAAGAGAATTTATTTCCTTTCCTTTATTTCCTGATGCTTTGTGGAAAGCTGAGGGGGTACGCATGTGTGTGATCCACAACTGGATGTTGCTGTTAGTCAAAGGTTTTTATTTTTATGAAAAAATAGAAAATTTTGTATCTTACACTACAAAAAAAAACATGTACACAAACAAAATGCACAGAGAGCATCCAAGGAGGGAGAAGGGGGGAGGAATAAATAGAGCAATGCTACAGTCTCCTGTGAGTTAAAACACTGATGCAAGGAGCTGAGACAAATGCTGTGGCTCTGGCAGTGCTGGATGCACCAGCTCCTGCCTTACCTGCCCTAAGGAATTACGATAAAGGATTGGAAACTAAGTGTTAATCTTAAGACTGCTAATGATGTATTTTACATACGCTTTAACAACTAATTTCAAGTCCACAGCAGTCCAAGGAGACACAAATTGTTGACCACTGGGACTTTCTACATTATATTCAACACTGAATAGACAAAAAAACCTTTTACCTTGATTTTTTGTTCTTCTCGCCATTAACATATAGAAGGAATAAATAAAATTTTAAACTGGTTTTTTTCCCTTTTAAATCAGTCTTCTTTTTTAATGCTCAGGTAGTTTTTCCAAGTGGTAGCTACACAATGAAAGGGCATCAGTCTACATAAGTCATTCTTGGGACACTTCCTTCTCCCAAAATGAAAAATGGTATAAAAAAGAGCTTTTTTATCTTCCAGATCCTTTAAAATACCTTTCTCGCAATTAGCAAAATATACCGGGAAAAAAAGAATTTGTTGGCTCAGCCGCAGCAGTAGCTGGAAAAGCAAAGTGCTTGGACTTACCATAGGCAGGAAATCCTCCTACAGTCCTTTCCAAGAGCACAACCAGCAAAATGTTACTGTCATCTTGTTCTGCTGCACCCCAATACCCATGATCATGCCCAGCATATGGAGTACTTGCAGTTCTTGGATGGGAACCGAAAACCTCCACTGTCTCTGGAATTTGCTCATGGACACAGAAGCTGTAAGTTTTGGACACTATTCATTACAGCACCATTTTGTTTTACTTTTAGCTCCAAGACAAAATCTATTATACAGAGATCTGTAGCAAGAACAGTTCTTGAAATAAACAGAAAAGGTTATTTATTTATTGGAGGAAGTGAGAAGAGGTGCCTTATTTACAAATGCAGTCTGGCTTAAGAACAGTTTTGTTTTCCACTGGCTCATCATTTTGAAGGTTATTCCAGCATCTGGTATGCATCCCAGCCATACACATGATGAAAAGGGGATTTTGCTGTTAAAAGCCCAGGAAAAACAACCAAACCCAGCTCCTCCCATAGAGCCAGCAGGCAAGGAATGAGTGGAGACGATGGGCAGAAAGTGATGCATATCTGCTAACAGCATCTTGGTGCTGCCAATGGATGCAGGCAAATAAACAATTCCTCCTGCTGAAATGAGGTGTTTCTATCTTCCTACAGGTTATTTTCCCAAGCGTTGCAGACAGGGAGACACAAATAATCCCAAGACTGTTCTGCTGACAGCTCTAATAATCTTATTTATTATATGACAAATCTCTTTTCCGTGCCAAAATTGTTATGTCTTGATACCCCTTTCCTCTTTTGTGGTCTGGTGGCTGCCAAAATGAAACAATAGGATGAGAAATCACACCATCAAGATTTGTTAGACCTTGCTGTGGCTCCTCTCCCTCCTATTTTTCCCAGTTCCTGAGGAACTAGGCAGTAGCTTGCAGAGGAGGAGAAGGCAATTTCAGAACAGGCAAATATTGCCTAAGGAAGTCCTGCTGAAATCAAGCAAAGCCCTGCTGCTAAGAAAAAAATGCACAGCCCTCTTCTCCTGGACATTTCTCTTTCCTTTAAAAACCCTTATTTGTATCAAATCTTATCCAAAAGCTTGGGGGAAATGGAAGAAAGACTCTGAAACAGCTGAAGGTGCCTTTTAACTCCTGCTTCTGCACGACATGAAGGACACAGGCCACCTTTTGGCACTGTATGAGCACCTTGGGCTCAGCTCTGCAGCACTGGGGACACAGGGAGCTACAGCAACTCAATATGTTTCCTTACTGCCAAGGAAAGATGCCACAAGATGCTACCAAACCTGTAAGGAAGCAATATATCCACAGAAACAGCAAGAATTTCCCATCCATTGAGCTGCTTTAAAATTTTTAGCTTTACCAAAGTCTTCACAAAATAAAAGCCTAACCTATGGAAACCAAATTAACTGTGCTAATCAATCCTATCTATGATAAAAGAAGAAGGAGAGTGCCAAACTGTTTCTTGGTGTGATTCCTAGGGGACTGTATTGCCTTCAGGTCCCTCTGAAAATAGCAGCCATGGGCTTTATTGGATGCATTGAACTCCAGCTACAACCAAGTCCTGACCTGAGCTATGCTAGCCCCAGATGAATGGGATCTCCTCACCCTCAGGATGCCACCGCTGTGACCATGTTGGGCTGCTCTTCTCTTCCCTGTGTGCTCTGCCCCGAATTGGCCAGGTCCATAGCCAAACTGAAAATGCACAGAGAGAGAACCTGGGACAGCACAGTTCCAAAAATAATCCCACCACCACCCCCACTGTGGAAGAAATACTACAGAACCTCCATGCTGGAGAATGCAGGCTCCTTTCCGCACTGCACTCCAGGACTTAACCCCCATAATGAGAAGAGGAACAGCAGAATTCCTTCATTTCAGCTAAAACCACCTCATGGTTTTTCTTCTCAGCTCTGTGGGCAGAGGTGATGGCTGCTCTGGGTGACAGCTATTGGACTAAGACACTGGTGCAGAGGCAATACCACACTGTCTTTGGCCAGGACACACTAAAATTGATGCCATGTTGTTGTTGGAGGTCACCAAGAGCCAGATGTTTTACTTTTCTCCTGGATGTTCCCAGCCCATGGCGAGAAGGAAGAGGGGGACAATGTCCTTTATTTAAGCAGACTCCTTCTACCTCATATGCGCAAGCAAAACTCCTGAAGGTGTTTTATGTTGCTCAAACCCAACAGCAGCAAAAATACAAAGCATAGGGGTAACACAAAAGGGAGACAAAACAAAGTGAAAGAGGTGAAAAAAAGGAACAAACCAAGGAAAGAGCCCCAATCTTGTACCTGATGTGTAGCAAACTGTACAGTATATACATCTTCATCACATATTATCCTCCCTGAAGAGCAAACAAAAAGAACTTCGTAACACAAAGGAAGGAAAAAAAATATACACCCTGTATTGTATTTGCCATGGAGCAAGCAACATGTTTATATGCTAGTCTCTATAACTTAATGCTGTGTAACAGCATTTTTTTTTCTTTAAATTTACAAAACAAAATATCTATTGAGAAATAATCTAATATTGCTCTTCAATACACTTCTGTAGACAAGTAAGACTTGAAGTTAAACTTCAGCAAACTGCACCTATCGGGAGTCCATGAATGGCTACAAAATTCCTCTACTCAAGTCAGTCCTTGGAAGTATTACCACATGCTGCTGCAATTCAGTATATAAAGGTGCTATATATATATATATTTATATATATATATATATATGTACCTCCTATGTACAGACAGTGTGTGGTGGGGAGGCTTGTTGTTATCACTGCTGAAGCTTAAGAGACTGGTGAACCTCATGTGCAGCAGATTCGTTTCCATGTTCCATGCATCTTACATTGACTTCATGAAAATGAGGACACAAATAGGAAGAAAAGGAAAACTTTAGTCAAACACTGCTTTAGAAACGCTGCGTCAGAGGTCAATGTCCTTCAGTTAGAGGAGCCACTGAATTTCCCTTTTTATCTTTTNTTTCCCAAGCGTTGCAGACAGGGAGACACAAATAATCCCAAGACTGTTCTGCTGACAGCTCTAATAATCTTATTTATTATATGACAAATCTCTTTTCCGTGCCAAAATTGTTATGTCTTGATACCCCTTTCCTCTTTTGTGGTCTGGTGGCTGCCAAAATGAAACAATAGGATGAGAAATCACACCATCAAGATTTGTTAGACCTTGCTGTGGCTCCTCTCCCTCCTATTTTTCCCAGTTCCTGAGGAACTAGGCAGTAGCTTGCAGAGGAGGAGAAGGCAATTTCAGAACAGGCAAATATTGCCTAAGGAAGTCCTGCTGAAATCAAGCAAAGCCCTGCTGCTAAGAAAAAAATGCACAGCCCTCTTCTCCTGGACATTTCTCTTTCCTTTAAAAACCCTTATTTGTATCAAATCTTATCCAAAAGCTTGGGGGAAATGGAAGAAAGACTCTGAAACAGCTGAAGGTGCCTTTTAACTCCTGCTTCTGCACGACATGAAGGACACAGGCCACCTTTTGGCACTGTATGAGCACCTTGGGCTCAGCTCTGCAGCACTGGGGACACAGGGAGCTACAGCAACTCAATATGTTTCCTTACTGCCAAGGAAAGATGCCACAAGATGCTACCAAACCTGTAAGGAAGCAATATATCCACAGAAACAGCAAGAATTTCCCATCCATTGAGCTGCTTTAAAATTTTTAGCTTTACCAAAGTCTTCACAAAATAAAAGCCTAACCTATGGAAACCAAATTAACTGTGCTAATCAATCCTATCTATGATAAAAGAAGAAGGAGAGTGCCAAACTGTTTCTTGGTGTGATTCCTAGGGGACTGTATTGCCTTCAGGTCCCTCTGAAAATAGCAGCCATGGGCTTTATTGGATGCATTGAACTCCAGCTACAACCAAGTCCTGACCTGAGCTATGCTAGCCCCAGATGAATGGGATCTCCTCACCCTCAGGATGCCACCGCTGTGACCATGTTGGGCTGCTCTTCTCTTCCCTGTGTGCTCTGCCCCGAATTGGCCAGGTCCATAGCCAAACTGAAAATGCACAGAGAGAGAACCTGGGACAGCACAGTTCCAAAAATAATCCCACCACCACCCCCACTGTGGAAGAAATACTACAGAACCTCCATGCTGGAGAATGCAGGCTCCTTTCCGCACTGCACTCCAGGACTTAACCCCCATAATGAGAAGAGGAACAGCAGAATTCCTTCATTTCAGCTAAAACCACCTCATGGTTTTTCTTCTCAGCTCTGTGGGCAGAGGTGATGGCTGCTCTGGGTGACAGCTATTGGACTAAGACACTGGTGCAGAGGCAATACCACACTGTCTTTGGCCAGGACACACTAAAATTGATGCCATGTTGTTGTTGGAGGTCACCAAGAGCCAGATGTTTTACTTTTCTCCTGGATGTTCCCAGCCCATGGCGAGAAGGAAGAGGGGGACAATGTCCTTTATTTAAGCAGACTCCTTCTACCTCATATGCGCAAGCAAAACTCCTGAAGGTGTTTTATGTTGCTCAAACCCAACAGCAGCAAAAATACAAAGCATAGGGGTAACACAAAAGGGAGACAAAACAAAGTGAAAGAGGTGAAAAAAAGGAACAAACCAAGGAAAGAGCCCCAATCTTGTACCTGATGTGTAGCAAACTGTACAGTATATACATCTTCATCACATATTATCCTCCCTGAAGAGCAAACAAAAAGAACTTCGTAACACAAAGGAAGGAAAAAAAATATACACCCTGTATTGTATTTGCCATGGAGCAAGCAACATGTTTATATGCTAGTCTCTATAACTTAATGCTGTGTAACAGCATTTTTTTTTCTTTAAATTTACAAAACAAAATATCTATTGAGAAATAATCTAATATTGCTCTTCAATACACTTCTGTAGACAAGTAAGACTTGAAGTTAAACTTCAGCAAACTGCACCTATCGGGAGTCCATGAATGGCTACAAAATTCCTCTACTCAAGTCAGTCCTTGGAAGTATTACCACATGCTGCTGCAATTCAGTATATAAAGGTGCTATATATATATATATTTATATATATATATATA
>VXBX01005187.1:28057-200037 GCA_013400415.1 Scytalopus superciliaris
TTTTTTAGTCAAAATAAATCTCAGGGCTAGTGTACAAAGTGCAGGACCGACCCACTTCAGGAAGCAACTTTAAAACCGAGTTACAATGGTACCATCCCATTCACCAACTGGACCTTCATCTCTTGAAGGCTGTTCATTATCTTCTTCTGGTGACCAACAAGTGTCACTCCGAGGCGTCTCAAATCCCTGTGGGAGAAAGCAGACGTTGGTTCCATGGACCTCTCAGGCACACGCCGCCGCGCACACCATGCTCTGCATGCGCTGCTGCTGCTGCTGCTGCCAGCGCCTACCTGTTACCATCGACAGCTCCCAAAGCCAAGTTTAGTTGGCAAGTTTTATTTTCCCCATTTGCAAAGAATTGCTTTTATGGCTGACAGCGTCTCAGAGAGGTGACGTGATTTGAATGAGACCACCTCGCTGGCCAAGGAGAAAGGCTGGACAGCAAAGTGTCAGCACCATCTTTGGCCAAGGATTCTGCTAGGTATGAAAAGCCCTATTTCCAAGAGAAAAGCCATGTAAGAAAGCCTGTGTTGCAGTTTCCTCTTCTTGTGGGAGAGGCTGGTATTTGATCTCAGATACGAGCAGTGAGGAGTGAGGTCAACCCATGCTTCCCATCTCTTCAGATGAGGTAAAGCCACAGAAACACAAATGGCAAAAGCCTCGAGCATGGCCACCAGCCTGATGATCCCCTAAAGTCAACAGGAACTGGCAAAGCAGCTCCCCTCTGGGTCTTTGCAAATCTTCCCATAAACCCACATTTAATTTTTTTTTTTGTTTTTTGGGGGTGAATTCTATAAGCCAAAGGCATTTGTGTTGAGTCTGCCTATTGGGCTGCCAGTACAGGAAAGCTGTAAAATAAGATAGTTTATGTAAAATGCAAGATCAGGAGAAAAGTTTCTTCTCTCATAAACTCAGGCCTCTAAAATTTAGGTGTATAGTTGAAGGCCATCACCAAGATTCATGTGAATGGCATGAAAGAGGCACTGCCAGGGGACAAATTATTCCATCTAAAGACAGGAGTGGGACAAGTCATCTCCTGGATATACTACAGCAGGACCTTGGGTGATCAGATTCAATGACGCATCTAAAGCCAGGTAAGGCTATCAGTTATGGCAGAATATAATTGTATGGATTTTCTACTAGATGGAAAAGTGTTAACAAAGAAATTGTAGGAATAAAAGCTCAGAAGAAACATCAAGGCAGTTGCATGCGTGTTTCCAGCACAAGACACAGAAACTGTTAGAAAAGCAGTTTAACTTATAGGACACGTGGTGTTTTGTCTGAAGACTTCCAAAAGAGAAATATCAGCCCCTTGCTTTCTACCTTCAGATTGGACTGAATAAATGATGTTTCAAAGTCAGATCTTACAGTCCTGTCAATACATTCATGACTCCTAGACTGCTGACACCCTGTGTACAAGTCTTTTAGGAGAAAGCTCTCCACAGAAAGCCAGTGAGACATGACCTCCTTGAACACACAGCTGTTTTTTGGAAACCACGCTGGTGCATTCATGCACAGGCTGGGGATCACCAGCAACACCCCGGAGCCCAACCATCACCTGAGATATATTGCAAACGTTGCCTACAGGTCATAGCAGGGCTGTGTTCTGGACTACAGGTGGACATGTGCAATCATCACCAAAACATTTTCACGTACACATGAGCTACCCCTGGAGGTGCACCTCTCCCAGCAGCTTCACATTCTGGATAGAAACTCCTGTGCAAGTACAACCAACTATCCATGTCCAAAAATTCATGGATGAACATTGCTTTGAATAAAAAGCAATCCTGAGTGAAGGCTAATACAGTAACACATAAACTAGTTGAAGACAAAAGCTAGATCTGCTGTTCTCCAAGGACTGTCATGTTTTCAGCCTTTTGATTCGGAAAATACCAGATTTTTTGCTTCAGGCTAAACATACAATTTCATTATTGTACCCTTTTTTGGCAATGCATCTCAACAATGCAAAAGGAAAGCACAATGTAAGGGGCACAAAGCAAAGGAGGTCAATGAGACACATCAGCAGTGCTCTTCACCGGGCAGAGAAAAGGCTGCAGCACCTGTAAAAGGTGTCTATCTTCTCAGGAGGACAGGCTTTCATTACTGCCTCTACTGAATTGTGAAACTAGTTCAGCAACCCATCTTAATAATGAAGGAAAATGAAGTAATGCTATTGTTACATGCAATTTATTTTATGTACACAGCACAGTTGGAAGTTCACACCAAAGATAAAAAAGAAAAAAAAAAACAAACAAAAAACCCCCAACAAACCCAAAAACCAACACAGTATAGGACCTGATTTTTAAAAGAGCCAACATCCATCTTCCCCCTGCTGAGTGCTGCTCTGCTGGCACTTGTAGAAAATTCCACTTTGTTTTTCAGGTATCTAAAGTGCAAGCTGAGCTCTTTTGAAAATCCAGTACCATGTACTTCACAGATGTATAATTTCTGATACTCTTGCGTGTTATGCTGAAAAAAAATAGCCTGAAACCTTGAGAAAGGCATGTATGTCTTGGCATTTCACACACAGCCCCATCAGTCTAATAAAAAAACGCCTACTCACTACACAGTCTTTTTTTCCCCCTGTAAAGTATCCCCTTAACTCAATATCCTTGAGGAGTGCCTCATTGATTTACAAGAGAGAAAGAAGAAAAAAAGAGTTTCTGGTTTCAATCCATTAGCTGCTCACCAGGGGATCCGGTCTATTTTTTTTTTTTGAATATCAAATCCTCTCGAATGCGAAGCCACCAGCCAAAGGCAAGGGGACTCTTCAGAGAGGGGAAAAACACTACCATGGGGTCTTTCACCTCAGCAAAGATGAACCAGAAGACAAAGCTCCTGAGCCAGATGCTCACCTAGTATAAAATCAGCAGCTTTATTCCAAAGCCACCTTGCACATAGCAAAGACAACAGCAAAACTTTCCAAAAACTGCCCCGAGAACATAGGAGCTTTAATTCCCATTTTTAAGCATCACTTACAGGACATTGCATACTCCTGTGCATTCAGTGCTGAAGAACTTGAAGCAGCATTAGGCAGAAGCCAATTTTAAACAGAACTGGGTCAGCAAACCAGCTTTGTTTGGGGACAAAAAAACCTCTCAACAACTTTTGTACGGAAGGCCTGCAAAGCAGCAGTTCTCAAGCTCCAGTCCAGAGCTGCCTGGCTCGTGTTACTGCAGCCAAGTGGTAATTTCACTGGGCTCAGCTCTGCAGAGGAAGAAAAGGCATAGCTAAGACCCGTGGGGTCCAATCAGGATCCAAGCTGCACCTTGCCGTGGGAGTGACATAACCCCCAGTGCTGGATTTTGTGTGTTCTGCCATGGTGGAGGTACGTGCACATATGTGCTGTGTGGCCTCCCTGCTTCAAAATACTTGACATCCCCAGCCATGAGACAACTTTTATTCTTATTTTAGGGAGAAAGTCTCTCCTTTTAATTTCTTTCAGTCACGTAGGGCTGAAAATGAAAGCAGGCAGGAATTCAAATCACTTGTCGAACACGGTACTAAAAGGCTGATCTAAGTTTACCAAAAAGCCAAGGAGATAAAGGGGTAAACAGGTGTGGGCTCATCCCAAACAGCCTGCATATAGCTGCACACTTGCTGCTCTCTTACCACAGCCTTACACGGAAGCGCAGCTGCAACATGACAGTGACAACACGGTATCCCCTTCCCTGCAGTAGCCTCCATTTGCAAGGGTTGAATTCACAGGCTCCATGTTGTAAGAAATATATTTAAAACAGTTTATTTACAAATAGAACTACTTATACACCATGGACCAGTTTGCCAAACACAGTGTAGACTAGGACTGGATTTCCACATAAAATACAACCCCCTCACCGGCCGGTTAGTCATGCAAGCAAAAGGGACAGGTTCCTGAACAATCTCCGTGGTCGGCAGCCACCAGCCTACCACAGATATTTCATATTTCATCTCCCATCCAGGCCAGATTTCGCCACTCTTCTGAACATGGTGTAGCTACAATTGCCCATGCAGACTGGGACTACTCATGGAGTTAGTCAGTTGTCAGTTTGAATGGGGGGGAAACAAGAAGAACCTCAAAGACCTTCAGACGATGCTAAAGAGAGAGGAATCCACTTGCTAGGGACTCTTGCATGAAATGAGGACTTAAAAAAAATGTTTTAAGAGTTCATCTGCTCTTATTCATAATTCCTGTTCTATGTGATTACAAGATAAGAATTTCTTCAGAAGTAGATATAACATCAGAATCTCAGGAGTGAGATTTCAGGTTAAGAATATGCATCCAGAGCAGGTGAACTCTTAAATGCTCTTCATCCAGCATAACTTTTAATAAATAATTAATTTTATTTTAGAAGAAAAAAATATATACAATGCAAAGCAACACAGCACATATTATTACAAATATTCAGAGCTCTTCATCTAATAACAAACAACAGGGTGTCCTGAGATTCAGTGAGTACAGATCTTTCAAAAGGTGAAAATATGTAGTCCACATGGTTAGTAATTGGTCCAGTCAAGGGTTAGACTGAAACTCATGTCATGGATCTATCTATTCTTGAGTATTGTCCTGGTAAAGTTATTCTTGCAGTGGATTGAAAGAGCTCCAGACACACTCAAAGTCACTAGGTGGTCCACAAGTTTAAAGAGCAGGTCTGGTCCACTGGAAAGGTTCCCTTCAAGTCTGATATCCAGTTGGAAAGAGGGGGTGGAGGGTGAGGCTCCACTTTTCACAAGGTGATTCATCCCTTTGTAAGAATTAGAGCTAAATGTAGAAATCACTCTTTGTTTGAACACATACATTTTCAGGTCTTTGCTTAAGCAGGCAGAGCTTAGGACTTGGGGCGGATATTGTCAGTTTTAGCTTCTTAATCTTTTGCTTTCAGAAATTTGTCACCAATACTACTCTTTTCTGAAACAAATGCATCAACCCACCAGTCTGACAGAATCAGGGTTGTAATCAGGATTCTGCTTTGCATGCAGGGAGGGAGGATTTAAAAAAAAAAAAAAAGCTGAACATTTACTATCTCAACCAAGAGATAGTCAAGAAGCCATAAGCTGGGCACCCACAGTCACCAGTCCTGTCAGCATTATGGCCAACATCTCCTACAGCACTAGTAATTTTTTTTTTCCAGTAGATTTTAGGAATCCTTTACATTCATCATATTTTTTTCCTATCTTTTCTGGCAGCAATTATCCAGTTCTCCTTTCTCCGTCTAATTTCTACATCTGCCTCCTACACAGTTTGTATTTGGTGAAGATCATTTTGGATGGTATTTGAAGGCAACCTCTTAAATTGTAAAGACTGTTTTACTGATGTAATTTGGGGAAAGCAAGCTTCTTTCAGATGTTCAGATTATCTTTTCACCCGATCCCCCCAAGTCCCAGCTCTGGAATATACAGAACAGTTGCCTCTGTTAAAAATTACAAGGAACATTTAACCTGAATTCTCTTTTGCAGAGTACAAAATTTTTTGTTGTTCCCCTTTACAGGGAGAAAAAGGTATTAAAACCTCCAGAAACCTCCTATCAACCTTTAAAGAACTTTGCTTGTTCTGTTTATTTCCTGGAGTCTCAGCTGAGCCCATTAGGAGCCATTTTCCTCCCTTACTTCATTTTTTGAAGGCAATCTGCCAGTTTACATCAATCTGAGCATGTGGTTCAGGCCTTCAATATGTGACACTTTTCCTCTTAAGCCACCATGATGGTTTATCTATTTTTTACAGCTGAGAATCTCGTCTTTTGCCTTGTTTTACTGTGTCTGAAAGGGATGAGAAAAGTTTTGATTTGGATGGCTAGTTGGCTTTTTAATTAATCTTCCACAGTTTTCCCAAAAATAGACCTGAGTGAGGTCAAGCATTCTTTCTAAGCCACCACTGCAATGCAAAGGTGTGTGGGCTGAGAGAGAAGAAGCAAGCAAGCATCTCTGCAAGCCTCTCTGTCCACAGGCAGATGCGGTGGGGACGGGGAACTTATTTGCCAGCATGGATAACTAAATAGCTTGAATTAGTATCAGCCTTTCTTTCAGTTCCAGCTGAAATGCAAGATGGATCCATGAAACCTCTCAGTTTAAAAAACCCCCAAACAAACAAAATCCAGAAGCTCCTCAGGCTTCCAGGCATCAGCTCCTTTGCACTGCTCTGGTGCTGCAAAAGCCCAGAAGAAAGCTGAAGCTGAGCAGCTCAGACATGTTGTCTCCATTGGGGTGAGCAGGATGACACTTGTGCTATAGAGAACATACTGGGACCTGGTGAGGGGGCTTTAGAGGAGGTTTGCAGCTGGAGGTCAGAGCACCTCTGGCAGCTATTACCTTACTTAAAGACTTTTAAAGCAACTTGCCTTTCTGGCTAGAACTCCACACATAATGGGTTTCTTGGTTCACTGCCAATTAGAACAACCATTCTGAAGCACTTTTTGGGTAGCCTGAAAAAGTCTTGGTGGATAATTTTGAAATTTCTGGAATACCAAAGAGTAAACATAGGGAAATTGTTAAGTTTTAAAGACAAATTAAGGAGCTAATTTTATAATCTGAAATGTTGCATTTGAGGAATTAGGAGGTTAGGAATAGTTTTGGCAGCAGTATGGGATGACGCTAAGACTGTGTCAGCACAGAGGGATGGTAAGACTGTTTAAAGTTACATGAGTAACTTCTCATTTGTTGTCAAAAACACCCACTAATTTGGCCTTAAATTCAACATTTTCTCTGAGCCAAACCAAAGCATTTCACTTCTGAGCATTTAGTTTAGAGCTCTTGAAATTACATAAAATTCTAAAGAGAAACAAACTAGAAGCCAAATTTTCTTTTCTGACATGACTAATTCAGCCAAACAGCAACAGGTCTGTGACATATTTTAGACTATCTGCATTTTCTACCATAACTTCCTCTGGTTTTAAGATTGAGGTGGTAAAGTAAAGGAGGATGCTCCTTTTCTCTTAAATTACTGCTTCATGCTATCCCTTTTATTTCCACTCAAACTCTGGCTGCAGTGTGGTCATCCTGGGGATGGTCTTCTTCCTTGGTTAACATTTGTAGATTACCAGTCTAAACTGTGGAGTCCTCAAAAGCCAAAGTAACATGGCATGTAATTGCAGCACTAGGTTGGGAAAGCACATGTAAAAACCTCAGGAACTCAGAAAAGGATCTAGGTAGAAATCCATGCACCCTGAGTTCCCAGAAAGTTGCGAGGGAGGATTTCATCCCTAGCTCAGAGTTTTAATGTAAATCCCTGAAGAAAGACTGGATGAGTCCAGGTGTAAGGGGCAAATACCAATGATGTGAGTGGAGCAAATAAAATCAGTGTGAGAACAGATATCTCCTGCACTCCCTCCATGTATGTAGTGCAAAACTGAACTCCATAGAGATGGTACCGACCTGCATCACAGGCAAAGCTCCCATGCTGTACAGTGAGCTCTGCAGCAAGCCCTGTGGCAAACAGGAGGAAATGCTGCAGTTCTGTGGGGTGTGGGGATTTTTCTTGTTTCATTCTTAACCTCGGCACCAATTCCGTATGTGCACTGGCAATCTGCATGTGGTCAGAGGAGACACAACCTTCTCCCAAGCAGCTCAGAGCATAATTCTTCCCATTCTGCCCTAATGCCTGCAGTAAACTAAGCTCAAATTAACCCAGCTAGAAAGGCAGGCTTTGAAGTGAGGTTGAGAAAGTAGCAGGCAGTAGGAGAAAAGTCTGGCATAATTACACAAGCAAGTCAGGCAATTAAAGATTGAGCATAACAAATTATCAGCCCTGAGGCATTTATTAAGTCACTTGAGTGCTATTGCCCCAACTGCAGTCATATCCACGGGCAAAAACCACGGACACATTCAGAAGAAAAAGTCTCAGCCAGGAAGTCTGTTGCCTAGAGCTGTGAGTTTGCTGATGCTTTTCTGTTGGCATTGGCTGTATTTATTTCTGTTACTGTTGAATACTATTTCCATGCCTTACTGGGCCTGACTGTCCACTTGGTTACAACCAGATCAACCGTGAAACCAGCTGATCTGGTGTGAAGCTGGTATATCTCACCAGGGACTCTAGCACCTATGTACTTCCTAGTAGGGTGGGGGTTTTATTTGTTGGTAATCCAAATAATCAACCACTATTATGTTGAGAGGATGGCCTGGCAATTACTCAAACTCATGCATTAATTTCTGTCAGTAAAGGAGCCAGAGTACTGGCTGCCAATGTAGTGGCTGTAAGTTTTAGTCTTGTCTACACTTGTTACCATCAACAGAGATGCTACAAGGGAAACAGCTGACTGCAAACAAAGGTAACATTTTCCCTTTCTGCAGTCTCATCCCTGCATATTTTTGAATGGTTCGTCTTTCCTTCCCCCCTCCCCTCACAATTCCAACAAATGAGGTGAAAATGATTTGGGTACTACTCACTCTAGGGTCACCTGAGCCACTGCATCCATTGAACTGTATCCATTCTCCATGAAGATCTCCGTGTATCGGCCCATTTTGATGGCTTCCAGCCACTCACCCACCGACCTGTAGGCACCAGTCCCGACTGGACTGTGCTCTACCAACAGATTTGATACTCTAAAGACAAGCAAAACCAAAGAAGCAAAAAAATTAAGTATCAAGATGTACACAACATGACACAAGTTCCTTGCATTTTTATATGGTAAAGACGATTCTTTTGTTCCATTTTCAGTGGTTGCTGCAGCCCAAATCCTCCCAGTGGGCTTCTTATGCAATGTATCAAACACACCACTTCACCAGTAGCTTCACTCACTTTTGAGTTAGTTCCTGCCATTTCTGATCCTCACCACAAGCAGAAAGAGGAGAGGGTGCTGGGGTCCATCAGTGCTGGTCACTTTTCAAACATCACCTCCTAAGGGCACAGGAGCAGACAATTCCCAAATGTCAGAAGTCAAGCAGGCAAGGCAGAAGGCCGGCTTGGCTGAGCAGAGATCTTCTCTGGGAAACAGGGCAAAAAAGGAAGGTGTATGCCCAGTGGAAACAAGGTCAAGTGACATGGCAAGAATATGGAGATTCTGCTTGCCACTGTAGGGAGAAAATTTGTGCAGCCAAAGCTCAGCTGGAGATCAAGCTGGCCAGGAACGTGGGGGACAATAAAAAGAGTTTTTTCAAATACATTCATGGCAATAGGCAGTATAGAAATATCATCGGCCCATTATAGGATGAGGATGGTCACCCCACAAACAGGGACAGAGACAAGGCAGAGGTGTTTAATGCTTTCTCTGTCTCTGTCTTCAACACACATGAGAGAACAAGGGGTCTCAGTGGCCTGAGCTGGAGGACTGTAAAAAACTCCAAATTGACCCTGAAGTTCTGCAGGATCTGCTGCTCCAGCTGGATCCCTACGTATCTGTGGGGCCTGATGGAACTCATTCAAGAATCCTCAAAGAGCTGCTGATGTCATTGCAAGACCTCTCTTGATGATTTTTGAGAGGTCTTGGGACTCTGGAGAGGTCAGAGCTGACTGGAAACTGGTGAATGTTGTCCCGATTTTCAAGAAGGGCAAGAAGAAGGACCCTGGAAACTGCAGGCATGTCAGTCTCACTTCAGTGCCTGGTAATGTTATGGAGAAGATTATTCTGGAAGGTATTGAAAATCACATAAAAGACAGTGCAGCCATAGGTCACAGCCAGCATGGCTTCATGAGAGGGAAGTCCTGCTTATCAAACCTCATTTTCTTTCATGACAAGGTAACCTGTCTAGTTGATCAAGAAAAGCCAGTTGATGTAATCTTTTTGGATTTCAGTAAAGTTTTTGATACTGTCTCTCACAAGAACCTTCTGGACAAAATGTTCAGTACACAGCTGGATAAACACATAATGCAGTGGCTGAGTAAGTGACTCATGGGTTGAGCACAAAGTGTAACAGTGAATGGGGTTATGTCAGGCTGGCATCTGCTCCCTAGTGGACTGTCATCTAGGGCTCCATTTTAGACCCTATGCTCTTCAACATCTTCATAAATGACTTGGATAGAGGACTGGAATGTATATTAAGCAAGTCTGTAGATGGCACAAAACTGGGAGGAGCTCTTGATTGCCTCAAAGGCAAGGAGGCCCTGCAGAGAGACCTCGACAAATTAGGGGGCTGGGCAATCACCAACCGTATGAAGTTGAACAAGGGAAGGTGTTGGATTCTGCATCTGGGATGGGGCAACCCTGGATGTACTGACAGACTGAGGAATGAGATGCTGAAAAGCAGTGCCATGGAAAGGGGCCTGGGGGTCCTGGTGGATGGCAAGGTGACTGGGAGCCAGCAGTGCCCTGGCAGCCAGGAGGGCCAACTGTGTCCTGGGGGTCATCAGGCACAGCACTGCCAGCGGGTCGAGGGAGGGGATTGTCCCGCTCTGCTCTGCACTGGGGTGGCCTCACCTTGGATATTGTGGGCAGTTTTGCGTGCCACAATATAGGAAAGATATTCAGCTGTTAGAGAGTGTCCAAAGGAGGATAATGAAGATGGTGAAGGGCCTTGAGGGGAAGCCACGTGAGGAGGGGCTGAGGGCACTTGGTGTGTTCAGCCTGGAGAAGAGGAGACTGAGGGGAGACCTCACTGCAGTTACAACTTCCTTGGGAGGGGAAGAGGAGGGGAAGGCACTGATCTCATCTCTGTGGTGACCAGTGACAGAACCTGAGGGAATGGCCTGAAGTTGTGTCAAGGGAGGTTTAGGTTGGATATTAGGAAAAGGTTCTTCCCTCAGAGGCTGGTTGGGCACTGGAACAAGCTCCCCACAGGAGGCACCAAGCCTGCCAGAGTTGAAGAAGTGTTTGGACAATACTCTTGGGCACATGGTGTGACTCTTGGGGATGGTCCTGTGCAGGGCTAAGAGTTGGACTTGTGGGTCCCTTCCAACTCAGTAGATTCTGTGATCCCTGTTACCTCTTGGCTACAAGCGGGTCCCCCAGTCACTCTTAATTCAAAGTCTTCAGTTTCACTCCTCCTGCTCTGTTTTCTTCCTCTGCCTTGAAAGCTCATAATTAACTTAAGACAGCCCAGAGCCTAGAAGCTGAAATCCAAATTACATTTCCCGGCAGTGGCCATCAATGGTAGGCTGCTGTTAACACTTCAGGGTCTGCTCCCACAGAGTCATGTGTGGGTTTCAGATGCAGACAACATCCAGTGAGCCCTGCAGAGAGCAGCAATGCTCCAACCATGCTCCAGCCCTGAAACCAGAGGTAGACTCCTGCTCCCTCACTCCAGACCTCGCCGTGGCAATTGCTACCTGCTCAGTTATGCCATGCACAGAGGAAGCAATTCAGGCAAATAATAACCCTTCACCGTGGCAGAAGCGCCAACAGAGCACCTGGCAGAAGTGACTCGTGCCACAGACAGGTTCACCACCCTACTAATGATGTGCAGAGAGCAAAGAGGGCATGTCCAAGGTCAGCCAGGAAAGAAACTAGATTGCTGCCTGCTTTGTAAAATGGGACATACAGCTAACATAAGCCTTGCGTAAAGATTATTACCCACAGGTAAAAAACCATTTTCTGGGTCAGCCTCTGATGGTGAGTATTACATTTATAGGGCTTTCATCTAGAAGAGGAGTTGGGATATTATATTATTATAGCACTTCAGGAATCTTCAAATATTTTATGAGCACATTAGTATTATTTGTTTATTTAATAGCAATGCTGAAGGGTCCAATAAAATGTGAATACTTGCAGTACCAAGAACATAATGGCTTCCCATAACATTTTATACACATGAGAAATTCAAAACTCCTATGTAATCATAATGAGAAGTGGATTTTCATCACTAATGTCAGGAGATACCTACTGATATGCACATTCTGTAATGTAGAGAGTGACTTCCTCCCTTATTTGCATTAATGAGAATTTCCATAAAGAACACATTACATATACAAAAAAATCCTTTACAGCTGCTCTGTGTTGAAATTATGATTCATTTGGAATTACTATGGTCTGGGTATAGCAATCTGAGTACAGAAACACAGCCCCAAAGCCTGGCTGCGCAGGTGCTCCATCCATATCAAAAATACCCACAGCAGCTCTGAAAAGGAGAAGTTTGGAATTGCATGGACCCGTTTGTGGAGTAAAACATCTGCAAAGTCCTTAGCAGCTCAAGGAAATGGTTTGCTGCCTATTTTCCTATTTTCTGTCATAACAGTTTGGTATAAAAGTGTTTGAACCACTGCATAACAGGCTTGGAAAATAACTGTTCTGAATGGAAAATAAAAGAAAAACATAACATGTTTTATGCTATCATAAACCTTTTCCTGCAAGTTTGCTGGCACTGACATTACATTTAATTGCTAACAAGAATAATTTCTTCTTCAGACAGCAAATGATGCATGTAAAATAGCCTGAGGAATCAAATCTTTCTTGTATTTAAAAATTAACAGAGATTTCAGGTTCTTCTTTTTCAATGCATGAAATAACACAGGTGGGGACATGCCACCATGGGGATGTCCAGCTGCAACAGGCAAGATGGACCACATGTAGCTGTGCAAGACCCATTTGGAAGGCGTGGAGATAAACTACTGTAAGTTCACAATAGTACATCTGTTTTGATCCACATCACCAGTCTAATCTCATTTTATCTCCCTCATACCTGTCCTAAGAAAACAATGTCTGTCTTTTTTGAAAGGCCTTATCCAGTGTTAATCAGGGGACTTCCACTGCCATCAGTGCAGTTATACATACATATATATGTGTGTATGTATATTCATTACTCCTTCATGATATTGCAAGGGACTGAGTGATTAGCAACACTGATGGCTCATAGAAAAAGCCTCTCCAAGACTCCAGTATGATGAAGACCCCAAGACTAAAACTCACTAGAAAATATTTAGCTCTTTTCCCCCAAGTGCAGCTTTATTTCTTGACTGTATTTACCTGAATAGCTGTGTATCTACTCAGATTCATGTTTAAATGGGAACTGGCTGCTCTATTCACTTAATGTGGTTTTAGCAAAGTGTTTGTCTATGTTGGGAACCACAGAGATCGTCTCATGATTACCAAGTCACAGCTTGTAGTGGCAGCTAGCATGCTTGGGAATACTTGTGGAAGAACGTACCTGGACATCTCTGAGCTTTGCACATTCAAAGAGTTTCCCCAAGAGATGCTCTTAATTCATATTCCCAAAATAAATTCAACAGTACCTACTTCATTTAGTACCTACTTCATGCACTCAAGTCTTGCCTTCTCTAACCTTGGGGTAGAGCACAGGTAGCTTTATCATAGACCTATAAATACTGCTGAAACTCCTGTTTCTGAAAGACAGACTACAGTAATTTTCTCTGTGGCAGCAGCACTGCATTTAGAGTAAGTGAACTGCTCACCTGGCTGCCGACTGCAACAGAACAAGTTGATTTGAGAAAAATCCCCTGGACATAATGAAGTTGGAGGAATATCCACCCACACATGCACACGGGTTAAATAATCAGAAAGATTCCAACCCTAGGGGTGGGTATTTAGACAAGGAGCTTGCTCTGAGAAATGGTTCTAGCCTGAATTTGTACCTGCTCGATGCATTAACCAACGTCTTCAAGCTGCTTGGGTTACGGATGAGCTTGTCCAACATGCTGACAATTTCGTCAAACTTGGGCCTGCTGTTGCGGTCCTTCTGCCAGCAGTCAAGCATTAGTTGGTAGAGAGCAGCAGGGCAGTCCATGGGACTTGGCAGGCGATAACCTTCCTCCACGGCTTTAATCACCTACGGGAGACAAAATGCAAGGCTTTTCTTCCTCTCACCTTCTTCCCAAATGCAACTTCACTTAAATATAGAACTTTGGGACCAGCACTATGCTCATATAGAATCCCGCCAACCCCCAACTCTAAGAGGCAAACCCACTGAATCCTGCTATCATTCATATTTTCTAAGGGATGTGTTGAATACCTTAATTTTTGGTCATTGCAAAGTGAATCTAGAAAGCCAAGGAACTGCTGCAACCAGAGGGCCAGATTGTCAGGTTGTACATGTTCAAAGCTCAGTTGTAGTCGGTAGGTTATATACCAGGAAACTCCTGGAGCCTGTGCCAGGTCCACAAAAAGCAGCCTACAGGGCTTTCTGACATCTTCTTGGAGCGCAGTGATTTTGTTTATTCTGATGTTGGCTTCTTTTTAAATGAAAAGGCATGTGCTAGACCACAAATTTGTATTACAGTAATAGAAGTCTGACTGTATTTCAAAAGAGACTTTGAATGCTAATTGATGGATGGATTCAAGGCAGAGGCAGAACAACCATCTCATATATCATTCAATACTGTCTGGGTCTAGTCATTTCTCAGTGTGGCCGCATTTCTGCCAGGAATTTAAAATGTCAGTCCAAGAGTATGTAAATTAAAACCAGAGGAGTTGCTGCACTGATTTCAAATACAAACCATCTATGGTTTTATATCTAAAACAAGTGGTATGCACATGTGCTTTTGCCCTCTTGAAAGGCAGAAATGAATAAATGAGGGCAGAATTGAAGAAAGTAACTTGTTCTCCCCAGTTTGGGGCAGATTTACGGCAGGGCTCCCAGCCCAGCAGTTCCCATTCTGAACCATTCCAATTTTCAGAAAGAATGCAGCTCGCATTTCAAGACACAAGGGTCTGTGTCTGTGCCAAGACAGTCCCAGCAGCCCATCTTCACATTCTCTGCTCCAAAGACTGCTTGACCAAAAAGAGGTGGAAGCAGATATTTGCTATGTGGAAAGCCACAGTTCTTCACTGTGGGAGTGCAAGAACTGACTCAGATGCCATTCATTCTAGGCACCATCTCATGATTTGAAAACATCCTGGGTTTAAAAAGAAGGCTCTGTGGTTAGCATTGAAATTTTTTTTCTTGATCTTTAGTCCCTAGATGAGCAGTAGAGGAAGATCTGTGCCAGGCTGGCACTGCATTTCAGAAGGCTCCAAAATTCAGGACTGCATGGATTGCTTTCAAATCATGGTCTGTCACAGTGCTTTTTGTCAAGTGGAAGAGTCCCAGGAATGAGCCAGGCTGGCTGAGCAGCAGTAGTGGGAACCTCAAACTTCCTAAGGATTTATGTAGTAGAGAAGCAGTTAGGTGAGGCTTTATGATCTCCTCCAAGGGTAGTAAGCACATCTGAAGATCTGGGCCACAACATGTATAGTCCTTTTGTGCCCATCTAAGATTTCATCTGTCAGTGGAACAGTTGCACTGCTCTCTACCCAACCTGTACTTCCAAGACAATTTCTTCTAAGACGTGGCTGTTGCTCCCAGCATCAAAACCCATCCCCACCACAGTATGGTATCTGCACTATCTGTTTTTCACATCATGCTTTTCAGCTGGTCCCTGATTCCAAATTTGCAGCTGCACTATTAAAAAAGCCTCAGTGTGGCACAGCCATGGGAATGTTATTTGCTGTGTCCATGTGTGTATTTATAACAATAATGGATCATCCTCCAGCTGTAGCAGAAAGAAAATAGTAGCAAGACAGGGAGCAGACCATCTGGCACCAGCTCAGAATATCTGAACTACATCTGCAATGGGGTTATGTGTGTTTGATATTCCTGGCAGTAACATCACAATCAATAGTGTTAACTCAATTTACAGGATGTCGTTCATCCTGGTGATACAATGTAAATGGTATCAAAATACTGCGAAGAGCTAGGACACTGAAATACAGTCTTGCATCTGAAGGTGCCTTCGGGGGTCGAGCAATAAGAGCAGCAAAAGACTGAAACAAAAAAGACCCATCATGTGTTACCACAATGCTTAGAAAATAAGAAAATGGCACACTTGCTGTTCCATTCATTGATGTGTACTGCTTTGTAAGATTTGAAGAGCTAAAATTTGCACCTAAGGAGGCATTTTTGTTCCTCTCCTTCTCCTGGACAAGCACTACTCACTTATGGATTGGGATGTCTGAACTGCATGTTTGTGAGAGGATGATTTGGGATAGTCTATTCCAGTAAACCAAAGCAACACTTCTAGCTCTGTGTTTTCATAAATCCACCACTCTGAATACTAAAAAGCAACCACTGTGATCATTTATCTTAGCAACCTGTGCAACACAGGCCATGGAATTCCTCTTAACAATTCCTCCATCAAAACCTTATCTTGTGGTCAAGCCAAAACGTATTTTTAGAGGGCCATTCAGAAAATGGTGAGAGTCCAAAATTCATGTGATCCCTTGATCCTCTGCACAAAAGCCAATGCTGTATCTAACACCACTGACTCTTCTATCAACACAAGCAGTGGAGGAAAGAAGTCGAGGAGGCTCTCAGGAGATGAAGGAGGAAGGCAAAAATTGCATGAGAAACATGCCACAGCCCTGAATTAAGTTCCTAGGCCACCAACATCAAAGGCACTTGCCATTTGCACGTAGGCAGAGGCAAGTAACATGCAGAGGTTCTACAAGCAAAGCCTGAGCAGGAACTTATGCTCATAAACATCTAACCAGCCCTCTGCTTTCTGCTTTCACACCATGCAAGTGTGAAATTCACCCCATGCCCCACAGTGTATGGAGGCATTTGGGTTTTTTGAAACAGTTCTGCAAAGTGTGGATGTTCATAGTGTTATGATCCAGACAAGGGACTCCCCTGGCCACGGAGCATTATTTCACTGGCACCAGCCTTAATCTTAGCCTGGCATTTACTGAACAACATCTGTGCTATGCCAGTGCATCAGCACTAAAGATAGTTACAGTGCTCAGTGTGAGTGAAAAAGCTTGGCTCTCAAGTGTTGCATTCTCTGCACAGCCTCTGGAAGAAAATCTCTGTATTTGATTGAGATAAATCCCTGTGTAGACACATACTGCTTTACCAAACTTCCTGCAAATGTGACTGCCTCAGCAATGCAGAAGCAATGGGGTATTCATGCCAAACAATATGCTCAGGTCCCTGGCAAGAAGCATGGCAAAGGTACCGCTCGTTTCCATGCCTGGACTCAAAGTGAGATGAGACAGCAGCTCGTCATGACAGCTAGTAACATCCACTGACGGAAAAGACTTGCAAAGAAACTGCAGAGGAACCAGAATGCTCAGCTGGAGCCTTTGCTGCCAGCAAAACAGCAGAAAGTCATGGGGGTAGGGATGGTGCTCCAGAAGAGCAGAAAGGATAACACATCAGGTGGTGTGACCAGAAGAAACTCAAGGTGAAAACCCATCCAGTGGTAGGAACTGCACAGGCAGCAGGGCTGCCCCGTGTGCTTCATGGTGAATCTGACCTCATCCACTAGTTGGCATCCTCAGAGACCTTCACACGTCATGGTTCTCAGAGATGTGAAGAGGAAGGACGGGGACTACAAAATTTGGCAACTCCAGGCTTAAGTTTTTTACCCTTGGACAAAACCAGAAGTTGATGGTGAGCTCAGGGTAGAATGCAACCCTGCAGTAGGATCAAGAGATCCTTACCCAGGCTGGTGTTGGAGCTGCAGTCAGGCAGGAGACAGTGCCCCCAATCATCTCCCTGTTTGGAGATGATTCAGAGGGCGGACTTGAGGTCAGAGGCTCAAGGGGGCACTGGAACTCAGGAGGAAGGGGACACTACTTGAAGGGTACTGTGCAAACAAATTATAAGAGCTTGTGTTAGAACAGACTTACAAGATGTTCACAACAGGAGCAAAACTATTCTCTTGAGATCAGCAATGCACGAACAACCAAGATGTATCTCTGTGGACTGCTGTCATTAGATGAAATCACCCAGCTTTTGTGCAGGGAAACAAAGCCCTTACCATGATTCTCTTGAGTTTCTGTTTTATGTGGCAGCAGGGGTTTGAACACACAATTGAAATGCTGCCAGTTTATCAGCATCTATCCCCTGGCAGGCCTTTGTCATTAAGCAGAGGAGGGACAGGCTCCAGCTCTAACAGCATTAGTGAAGCTCCAGTGGTCTGCTGGGGGAAGCAAGCTTGCCTCTGTGCAGACACACTTCCCTCTGTGCACAGCCCGTTCTGGGTTGCTGCAAAAAAAAGGAGCATCAAACGGGAGAATCACTTCTGTCTGGCATGGGGGAGCAAAGCCATTTTTACAGCAGCTCTCCTCATCTTGTCCCTACTCTGCCTCTCTAGTTGCAGAATGAATGCTGAGCCCTCAAAGTCCCATCACACAGGCAGCTCTCACACGTGCTTACATCTTGGTTTGTCATTTCCCAGTAAGGCCTCTCGCCGTAGGACATCACCTCCCACATTACAATGCCATAGCTCCAGACATCGCTGGCCGATGTGAATTTGCGGAAGGCGATCGCTTCAGGTGCTGTCCATCGGATGGGGATCTTCCCTCCCTAAATGGAAAAGAAACAGAAAAAAAAAAACCAAACCAAAAAACAGATTGCAGAGGGCAGAAAACATGCAAAGGAAGACGAAACAGCTCTTCTCAGGGCACCAAGGGATGTTCTTTTCTCACTGGAAAGAGACATCGAATTTTAAAGTAAATCTGTTTGACAGCATGGGGCCCCTTTCCACATTATCTCAGCCCATAAGCATTTGTAGGCTGCCTACTAATTGGCTGTCCTGAAGGTTTGTTGTTTGAATGTTGTTTGAATGCTGGGACATGTATAGGATCAACATCTCAATTATGTTGCATGGGTTGGTAAGGGAATACAGTTCCTCCATTTCTGAGAGCGAGTGGGGGAGGAACAGACAGCTCTGAAGCCCAGGAAGACTTTGATCTAACGAGGCCTTCATGCAAATTGCTGCGGAAGTAATGCCTTTTTTTTTTTTTTAAATGCAGTCCGGATCCTGCAGAGGGATCTGTGTAGCAGGCACAGAAATCTGTGTGTGCAAAGACAAGCCTGCTTGGCCTCTGCTGTGGGACTGAAAATGATGTCAAATGTGCTTTGCTGTTTCCTTTTTCCCTTTCTATCAGGTTAGAAATCAACTTCAGACCAGCTCTGAGAAGGAAAAAGGGAGGGAAAGGCGATTCGGGATTAAGGAATACTTTTCTCATTGGGTTTAAAGAGTTGTCTCCCTTGATTTATATCAAAAAATATTTTACTGTGAAGTCCCTTCCTCTCAGTGTTGAGCTAAATATTGCAAGGTCTCTCTGAATGCCCCCTAACAGTGTTTGCTATTGGAAAAATAACAGGGTTTGGAACACATTTTCAAAGCAACTTTTTAAAAGTCTCTTCTTCCAGTAATTATTTATTCACAGCCTTATCAGCACATGCCTTAAGTGAGGGGCCAGATTCTCAGCAGTGCCAATTAGCACATGGCAGCACGTTGCAGCCACAGCAGGGCTGGCTGAGAGCCCTCTAGCCTGCAGGGAAGCACCAGCCCAGCTGTGCACTGAATCCCATCGTGGGGCTGTGACTGCCAACAGCTGAAGGGCCTTTCCCAGATCTCTGTGGGAACTGGGAACATGACTCAAGAGAGCTCCCACCACCTGTAAAACAATACCCCTGGAAAAATGTGCTAATAGGACACGCCCAGGTGTGCCAATCACTGCCATTAATATTAGAGGCTCTCTCCAAGCCTGTGTTGCTGAGGATGGGTCTTGTCTACTCCCTCTCTTCAATGTTGGGGCCACATGGCCTTGCACTAGGATGGGTGGGCTGCTGCCCTGAAACGACTGACCAAGGATGAACAGGGGCAGAGCACCGAGGTTGGAGGAGCTCTTTCTCAGGCTGGGAAAAACTACCCTCAACATGATAATTCTGAGGACAATGTGCATTACTTGCACATTCATTACACCCTTACCAATGCTTTAAAATGGTCAAATTGTTCAGAAGACCATGGCTCACATCTCTGCATGGGTGCCTGAGCAAAGCAATAGCTCTTTCCTCCTTTTGCTATTTACTGGAGAGGTCAGAATACAGTTGGAAGCATGGCAACTTTGCAGTCTGCTATTTGACTAGTGTACCCATCTTGAATGTAAAAGTTATTAGTTAAGTTCTGCCTTAATTGGCCATTCCCACTATAAATTTAAGGCAGTTGCAAAATTAATCTTGTAATGATTAATTGTTAGCACCTGACCAAACCCTCCTGCAGCATTTACAGGCTCTGGATTTGTAGAAACCTGTTTGCTAGAGAGCCTGAACACCCAAACGTGTCAGGAAATACATTTCTCTTGATCTCAATTAGTTTGGTATCCTCCTAACTCACCCTGGTTGTGTACGCTGCTTCGGGGTCATCTTCTAGGACTCTGGAGAGGCCGAAGTCTGACACCTTGCAGACTAAGTTACTGTTGATCAGGATATTCCTGGCAGCCAGATCCCTGTGTACGTAACCCATGTCAGACAGGTACTTCATTCCTGACGCGATGCCTCGTAGCATCCCAACCAGCTGAATGACCGTGAACTGCCCATCGTTCTTCTGCAAAAGGAAGGAGACATTTGATGAGCTGAGAGTCTCTGCACCCTCAGCATTGCATGTGCATGAATAAAAATGCAAAGGAAAGTCTCCAGGGAAGAAAACCAGGAAAATTAATAATTCATTACTCTCATGCTCTGACCACGAAGCTTTTCTAAGTTTCGCTGTTTAGACTAGTATCTCTAGAGACAAAGCTAAAGAAATGTAGTTCTTTTAACTGAAGATCAAGGAGTGAGCTGTTTCCACTGGTGGACTGATAAAAAGACTGTGACTGGGAGTGAACACATGTAGTTGGGTGTATAAGGGCACTGGAGTGGGCTGCTTCTCAGTCAGCCCACTGAATGGCATCAATTGGCATGGAAATCCGACCTGTAGAGGTTTACATGTCAATATTTGGGCCTAGAGGCTCTTCCTCATGTTGCTACATTGCATTTCTAAATACTTCCCCTATCTGCCTTCTCTAACTCCTACATTTCATGGAAAAACCCTGAGTTTTGCCATGATGCAGTGTGGATGTGCTCTTGAAATACATAAGATTTTGCAGGATAAGTTAGTAATTTCCATGCAGGTGATCACTTTCTAAAATAAATGTAATATTCTCCAGCTTATTCTTATCTGTTTTTTATCAATGCATGCACCAGGTCCTTCATGGTGCTGTGTAAAAGTAGATGAAACAGACAACTGAGTTACTCCTCCCTCCAAAGAGCACCAACATCCAGCAAATGTTTTCATGGATATTAACCATCTGCAAAGAACCTAAACCTTAACCAAGGGCCCCCTGGAAAAAGGATCTAAGTATTACCTTTAAAAATGTATCCAGAGAACCGTTCTCCATATATTCAGTCACTATCATTACTGGTTTGCCTGGAAAAAAAAAGTGCATGAGTTTGTAAGCAATTTATTTAAAAAACATGAAAAATAAAAAAGTCTTTTCATAGTGCACCTGCATGTGAATATACAGCCATACAACAGTAAATCTACACCAAGACTCTGCTGTCTCAGTGGGATGACAAGAGTTTTTCCCAAACTATATATAGAAGTAGCAGAATTGAGGAGGCGGGGATGAAAAAGCAATCCCATATTATTAGGGGTACCAAGCCCTTGAGTGTTTAGATGATGATTGAGGAAGAGGTTGCAAGCTGAACCTAGGCAACATTCTTCTTGGCTCCATCAACAAGCTGAAAGCTTGTAGAGGCCAACTTACACACAGCAACCTCTTTGGACTCTTCCCTAGAGCTTCAACACCCTGAAGTAACAATGGGAACCCAACAGGAGCAATCGGGATGATCTGAAGCTTGAGCCTGGCAGCCACCAAAACCACAATCAGGAAAGGATGGGATTACATCCCTTGTAATTCAAGTAATCCCATGTGATTACCCTTGTAAACACATCTGGAAGTAAGAAGAAGAATATTTATGCCGCAGAACAAAAGCTAGTTAAGTATGGAATAACTGCAAGTGGAAATCAAAACAAAAGTTCTTAACAAAAGACCTGGTCTCCTATGGTTGACAGGAATAATAATGTTTTTCCAAATCTGTTTGATTAATTTTCATGCCCGAGTCATTTTAATTGTAATTATATATAGTTTTTCCTCAGTTTTTATATCTAATTTCTCGCTAGCTTGCCACAATGGCATAGCAATAATTAATGTGGTGTGCTCCAGCCCTTGTAAATTCAATGAAATCTTATAAGAACATGTAAATTATTTTTTATTTAAATCAATTTCCATTAGCCAGCATGAAGCACAGACAAAAGAGGAGCTGTCAATTATTTGTAAAGTGCATTATAAATGTCCTTCCTAGAAATGATCAACGAGAGCTGCCACATGTCATAACATGCACAGGAAGGTAAATACTAAAAATCAGCACATGTTCTACCATTTAGATGGGTCTTAATTTTCCCACTTTCCCATTACCTTAAGTATTTTACCTAATTTACTACTTAATTATCTACGTAACACAGGTAATTGTGAACTTGTCAGTCAAAATACTTATTTCTGTGCAAATACTACCTTGGCAGCACAAGGAACCTGCATTACTTTAATTCTTTTAAGTTACTACCACAGCTATTGCCTGAGCTTGAAACTTGCCAAAAGTATTACTTTTGATATGAGAAATGCACCTTGGAACTGTGAAAAATATTGAGTCTCAAATAAAATAACGGGCTTCATCTTCAAGGATGACAGCTCTGTCTATGCACAACATGGGCTGCATGTAGGAGGGAGGAGAGATCTAGGGTGCCATTGCTATTGGTTGGCAAATGTGTCAGTGGCTTTGTAGGGAAGAAAAATCACAGTTATATCTCAAATTGAAAAAAAAGTAGTTTTTAAACACTAAACACGTGTCTGTAGCATGGGATCTCTTATCTCTGACACTTCAAGGCAGCGTTGCAGTGAGAATGGCATCTTGGTATGCCACCACTCTGGGGGACCTCCTCCAGACTCCTGCCTTTGGCTGCCATCAGAGAAAATAAAATAAGATTTCTGGCACTTACATTTCATTATCTGACTGCTGCAGGTTGAGAGTAATCATGGAATAAATTAACCCCATATCCAAGAGCTTGGAAATAAAGACACAAATAGATAACTTTCAACAAAGTAAATTAAAAGTAAGCACTGGCCCTTCTAAAGCACTGGGCTGACTCTCTCTATCAGCATGGCTCCCTCCTGCTGGCATTACATGGCCATAAAATGTATTTGGATGACACTTACATCAATGTACTAATGAAATGTGCACACTGTCAGTGCAACCAAATGGGATGCAAATGAAAACAGCACTGTCACTACCTTTGTAAAGCAGAAATAGCTAAGGGCTTGTCTGCAAGGGGACATGAAGATGGTTAATCCAAATTAATTAATGTGTGCATCTGAACTGTGTTAGTTAAATGGTATGAAGCTCCTGCACAATATTCTCATTAGAATTAAAAATGGCCTAATTCAATTTAACTTAATTTACTTCCAAAGTAAATCACAATGCAGCAAAGACATTTTATTCTAAGATGTGAATCTACAATAGGCCAATGAATGAAACATTGAAAGGAAAAAAAAGTTAAAGAATACTTTGCAACAACAACATAGTTTGTGATTCATAAAGGTTGTTTTGGTCCAGGTAAAGGAAAAAAAAAGCTGTGAAGATGTTGCCGGAAGAAATTTTGAGTGGAGTAAACTAACATTTACTGAGCTAATGAGAAGCTCAGAGTGCACGTACTCCCTCTTCATCCAAACTCCAGTTGCTCCAAGTCCAATTTAGAAGCAGAGCTCTCTGTGTTTCCACAGCCTTTGGAGAGGATGGCCACTTTATATAGAAGGCAGCTTGCTAAGGAGGCACATTCTCTCCAAAGGTGGGATTCCCAATGCCACCACTGAGGCCCCAGCAGCCAGAAAAACTCAAGCCCATGCCAGCAGCAGCCTTCATGGATACATAATCATCGCTTTCTTCCTGCCCAATATTCCACATCCCTGAAGGGCTAGAAATCAGGACTTTTATGTATTAAGGGTTACACAAGGTGTCCCTGAGAGACCTTGATATTCATTCAGTTTCTGGGAGAAATCTATTTTGCTTATTTTTAAAATTTTCTAAAAAATCTTAGGAAAAGCAATTTCAAGGAAAAAATGCAAAAAAAAAAAAAGGCTGCTGATTGCAAAACAGCACTGATTTTGTGTAAGTTATAAGGACATGAACTGGAGAAACAGCTACTATCTCTGTACCTTGTCTACTGCAGCTCTGAAAAAGTATTAATGTTGGAGACTTCCTCTCATGAATGACAAATGGTACCAACAGCAGCCACATGGCCCCGAACTGCCACTTGAACAGCAGTAGCTAAGCTCTGACACTGCCAAACATGAAGTCAAGATGGGAGACAGCCAGTCACACTTGTGAGGCTGGTGCCTCAATTTAAAATACATCTTAAAATAAACTAGTAGTTCTTTTCAACAAAATAATCCTTGGCACAAATAATGTAGATCCTCCAAGGCTTTAAAATTAACAAATAACAACACATCCGCACATTTTCCACAGCCTCAGCACAGCACCAACAGCTAGAGAGGCTTGTGCTGAGCACATTTGGATGTGCTGTCCCTTTTCCTGCCCTTACCTTTAGTGCCTACACTAATTTGGAGAAGAACTGGGCTGGGAAAGTTACGGAAGGTTTTGCTAACTGAACAGGCAGTAACTCTCGTGCTGGGATGTTTTGCCAGACATTTCATGTCTTCCTCAAGCTCTCAACCCCTCTCATAATATATATGCCAGCACCATGGGCAACTACTACCAGAGGCATCACTAGCAGATCCCAGAGGGAGCTTGCCTTAGTTGTGGTTTTATACAGTCCTGTCATTTTCAGCTACAATCCCTTTCTGCTTCCCTGCCTCTGGAAACCTTCTGGTCTTGCTCACATCCCACGTGAGTGATCACTAGGCTTTGTACTACCCTCCTGTGGGTTTTGCTTCAGTGATTTCTCAAAACATGATGGCTGGAAGTCATCAGGGGTTGTGGGGTGGGTTCCACCCTCTCCCAGACCCCTGGTAGCAAAATCTTCCTCATTTCCTTGCTAGGGAAATTACTTCCCACTTCTTGGCATATCTTTGCTCACCCTGAGGATCATGTGGTTTCAAAACTAAACAAATAAAGGCAGGAATAAGAAGTAAGTCTGCTTGGAAAACTTAGTGGTTGGCTTGGTGTTGCTGCATTCAAAATGCTCTTGCATTTTGCAGGTGGCATGTGCTGTTGAACTACATGCACCCTCCACCGGCATTCAGACATCCCGGGCTTACTGCTGTCTTCATCATCTACCCACTGAATGAGACTGACCAAAAAGCATCTCCCATTTCTGTCTCATTTGATTTTGGGCCTTTGAAGAGGGGTTTTCTCTTAGCCCATGCATATTATGCCTAAGTGAGGCAAGGTCTGCAGGGGCTGTTAAAATTTTTTATCACTTTAGCTATTATCTATCTATTGTAGCTGGGTGAACACCAAACCCCTTTGGGCAAAACCCCCCTTTTTACAGTGTTGGGGAACCTGTTTCTGGCTGGATCTATCAAGTGTGACACTTCAGGCAAGGGAGTTCACTTTTGTTTGAGAAATTACGAAATCACTCAAATCTTCTGATTTAAGTCCCTGGTCACCTCTCCCATCAGCCAGAGTTCAAGGAGAGCAGTCCACAGCAACTTGTACCTACTTTTTGTGACAACGCCTTCCAGATGGATGATGTTGGGGTGGTCAAACTGCCCCATGATGCTTGCTTCTCCCAAGAAATCTCTTCTCTGTTTCTCTGTGTAGCCCACCTTCAGGGTTTTGATAGCCACTGGAAACTCACGCTTCCCCTGCAGCTTCAGCCGCCCACTGCAGACTTCCCCAAATTCACCTTGAGAGACAAATCAGGAAGGACGGGATCACAGCATGTCAAGTGAATGCGCGATGCACATCTGTCTACAGGACCAAAAGCTGATCAAAAGCACACTGCCCTGCACTCACGGATGTGGATTGCTGAACAGCACAGTGATCACCATCTCAAACAGTTGGCATACCACAAGTCAAGTAATTCATAAGCAGAAGAAAACTAGGAATAAAAATTTATTTTGCTTACATTTAAAGAACTATGCTTCATATTCTACTGGGATTTTTTTCTCACTTCATACTTTTGTCTACTAGATGAAAAAGCCCTGTCACATCCTACACCATCGCCCTGTGTGGATAGTGTAAAACAAAAACCACTTACTTCTTAACCTTCCTTTGGTAAGTTACATAGATGGAATGCTGCTAGCCTTTCACAGCAACATATATTTTCATAGAGTATAAACTCTGCTTTTTTAAGAAGCAATCCAAATGGATTATTCCTTCTTGTGAACAGTATATTACCCCAAATCCATAATTTCAGAGGATAGAAAATACTCCTAAGGTTGGATGCAAGTCTAAACAAACTGCTTAACTGGAAAGAAAATGGAGTTTCTTCTTTTAATCAAGGAAGCTTAAAGCTTTGGACTTTGGTTTGTGCTTTTTTAATCTTCCAGATGACTTCTTATTTTGAATTTTTGCTTCAAGACTGACCTTAATGAGGGAGGAGAAAAAAGGTTAAAATTGTAAGAAGAATGTGAAAATGAAGTGACTCATTTCCCTTTGCATCCACTGAAATAACTCAGCTTGGTCCAAATGTGACTATTTTATGGCACTTTCAGTTCAGTTTCTGAATTTCAAAACTGCAGACAAGGAGAAGTTTGTCCCAGACTTCAGTTGGAACATGCTTACCATCACTTACAGGGTACCTAACAGCTCAAATATTTCATGGCCCTTCCCAGATCTCTTATATTAAGAAAGCGAACATCCATAGTGCTAAGGGTCATGAAATGCATTTCCATACCAGCTCCGATAACTCTTTCAATAGTTATGCATGAAGCTTCAATTTCCTTAGCAAACTCATGGACAGCTTGATTAGGGTCCTCGTAGGTATGTGGATCAATGTAGGTCCTCACTCCAGGCAGTTTAACTGCAGACACAAATTAGAAACATTAATGGCACATGAAAATATGGAAGACAGGCATTATACACTCTTGTCCCTTGAACTCTGCTTTGCTGAAAAACATTGCAGAAAGGAAGTCTATTTCTACGGTGAAAATGAATATTATTCTTGGAAAGTGATATTTAGTTTATAGGTGACATACGTGCAACTTTATTGTATTTAGAAAAGCATAGGATAGTGCTCAGTGGGAGTGATGTGCAGCTAAAAATTTGGTGATGTGTAATGGGCTGGTCTGGGATCTGGTGCAAAAGGATCCCTTTGTGGAACTGGACAGAGAGTACACCAGGAGGAAAAGTACAAAATGCAAAATGTTACAGGAGCAACTTGCAAAGCAAGTTGGATGTACAGGGGTTGATGGAGAGATGAAATAAATTACGCCCTACCAGTCACATATTAGCTAATCAATTGGCCACATTATTTTGATGGAGTTACTGAGATTTAAATGAACTGCATATTTGCAGTACAAAGTCTGTGGGTTGTACCAGTACAAATATAATCGATAGGCTTTTTCTCCAGGACTTGAGAGGGGGAAAAGTATTTTCATTATCCATATTATAAGTTTGTTTTGACAATCATTAAGGCTACTCATATGAAGAATTGCTCATCAGTCTAATGAGACAGCTACATTACACTGTGGCTCTTAATTGATTTGCTTCCTGCTGCCTTCATTACATAGCACTAATGGAAATTTGACTTTCACTCAAGACGTGTTTGCCTGTTCCACCCCAAAAGGCACCTCACTGTTACCCATCCCCAGATCCCACAGCACTTGATGAAGGAAGGCTCTTCAAATGCTGGCTTTGGATGAATGAAAGGACTGATAGTAACTGTGAGATTTACTTTCTAGCATCACCGCAGAGGGTTTTTGTATACAAGGGCATTGACATAGCACTTCTGAAAGCATCCTAGGAGCAAGAAGTAGGTGTTATTCCTCACACCTCTGCAGAGGCATCCAAGGCAATGAGTAGCAGTGGGCTTGGTCCTCATGGCTGGCTTGGATGAAGCAAGGGTTTCAAACAGGTATTTTGGATTGATGCATCCAGACCACAAAAATGTAGAGTACTTATGTGCCAACTAGGAAAAATTAATAGCACCTTGGGTCACACAGCAAGGACAGAGGAACAAACCAATCTGGCTCACTAGAGAGATATGCTGCAAATGTACAGGTGTGAATAGCTTGGCACGTGTAAGGGCTGTCCAAATGTTCAGTTCTCCACGGAGCTTAGAGCAGGGGTAGGTGGGGACCTACTGAACATACAATTCTTTTGTGAATTACCAGCAATTTTTTTTTTCAGAAAACCACATCTCAGTTGTGTTTCTCATTACCACAGAAAGCCAAAACCATATATATATATGTTTACTCTCTACTCACTGTGGCCATTATGAAAATGCATCTTTTCTTCTTCTGGATCTTGTTTAGCCTTGCTATAGCCACATCGCCTGGGAAAAAAAAAAAGCACAACAGAAGGGTATTTTTGTCTCTGATACAGCAGAACTCCACTCCTTACTTCAAATCACACAAAACACAAAAACCCAGAGCAGTGACAAACCCAATCTCTCTAGTGGCTCTATTGCTGCTGTCCCAGTTTTAGCTCGTCAAACTACTTGCAATTACTCTAACGGGATTCAGGGCCCAAAACTCGTGGATTTTCAATTGGACTTGTGTTTCCAAATCCCAGAGATGCTTCTGAACAATTCCACTCCACCTTACAACTAATGCAGCTATTATTAAGAAGGAAAAAAAGAGCCAGAACAAGGACAATGAAGGGGGAATGGGATGAAACATTAGAATTGCAGAAACAAGATCTCCTGGACTGCAGAGCTTTTGCAGGCACTGTGTTGTATGTCTTGCATACTCCCCTTCATCCCCTGAGAATTGCACAGAATTTTAAATTTTGATACTTTAGAAAACAGCCTTGTGCGAACATTAGCACCTTATACACATGCAAAATAATGGCTTAAACCAAATCAAAACCTGTTGTCTGACTGTCTTCAAGGGTCTCCTAAGTATTTCTGGTTCTGCACAGCATTTCCTGCACATCTCCAGTCTTTCAGCAGGGGAGCTGCCATTCATACAATCCCCTCTTCCCAGCAGAATAATGATGGAGGAAGGCATGCAGTCACTGCTTGACCTGTCTTAGCATCAGACAGTGCAAAGATGCTGCTGAATCCTACCACAGAGCTGCAACCACGGTCATATGGGAGTTGCATCTCCCCCAGGGCATCCTACTATTAGTGTCTGGTTACTCTTCCCTGACTCTACCCTCATTCTTCTTGTTGGCTTTCTAGGGGGTGATTTTGCATTGGCATTACATGTCTGTTTTGGTGGCATTTCTGAGATCTGCTTCACTTAGATAATCACATAGGAAGCCACAGGATAACTACACAGGCGAGAAGAATTGCTATACACAAATATGCACTTAAAAATAGGAAATGAGGTATGTAGGATGCACATATATATATGCCAGTCTTGCCAAGGACTGATGTGATTACTGGATATGGGAACTGGATCATCCTTACAGAAAACTGTATGGACATGAGATCGAGGGACACTGCTTGGTAGAGTAAAAAACATGGAACAGACACCAGCAAGCCAGTCAGCACACAGTGGGATTGCTGGCTGGCACACCTCAAATAAAACCTCAAGTTACTAAGCAGTCATAAAGCTGAGAAACTTGTAGACTTCCCTTCCATTGCCCGTGGTTTTTGAGCTAGGGGCATATGAGCGCTCCAGTATCACTCACAGCAAGGAGGAGCATACGATTAGCAGGAACAAAACTGCAATTAGGAGGAGGCAGTAACAGGCATCTGCATGAAACATGCCCTCAGCGTGAAGTCCTATTACAGGGAACTGCTGTCTGCCTGGATGCAAGGGGCCCAGCAGCCTTTCGGCTATAGAATTTTGGCACTGGGTTTGTGAAACGATCACAGTTACAAACCAAAGCCCGAACACAACAAGACACCGTTGCTGAGCTGGACTTATCAAAGCTGGATGGCAGAGGGTTGAGGAGGAGAAAAGCAACATGAGCTTCTGGGGCTACTCCAGGGAAGAGGAAGCTTACCTTGGGGAGAAAGGGAGACCCGTGATATGGGAAGAGGAGGGAAAAACAGACTGCAAAGGCTGTGCAAGTGCAAGGGAATGGATCAAGATAAAGTGCAGAGGACAAGGGGAAAGCTGACAAGGCAGTCCAGGGATACAGGCAGGTAGATAAACAGGTTGCACTTGATAAACAGCCAGGCTATCCATGCAGGGCATGATTTCAGCAGCAGCAACCAAGCTGAGACCATCACACTGAAAGCAAAACCCACAAGAAGGGCAATGAGGTGCCCAGGCACACAGCTCAGTTATCAGCACATGGGCACTTGTTGCCTTGCTCTGGTAGCAGCAGTGACATTTCCTGAGCTGGGATCCTGCATAACTAACTCAAAACCTAAGCACTAGCTGTACACAGAGACCCAGGAAGTAAGGCTCATTTCAAAGCACATTATGGTGCTCACAAATTCTCGGTGAGAAAGGATTCTTCTCCTTCTTTAGCATACTACCTCCACCTTTAACTGAATAAACTAGAGATTTGAATCTCAGTATCAAGTTCTACTGGCAACCCCAATTTTTTCTGCTCCAATTTGCCAAAAGTTACAGCAGTTTTCTGCAGAAGTAGTTTTTCTGGATGAAAGCATATAACCCAATTTTCCTTAAAAAAATACACAAATATTTCAATTCACCCTTCTACCAAATGCACATATCAGAGATTTCTTCTGTTTGCCTTTTGAAACAAATGCCCTCATCTCTTCTTCAGGTTTGGAGTACTTCACCTATGAAGATGCTTTTCTGCAATCATCCTTTTTATGACCTAATTCTTCAACCACGAAGACAGAGGAGGCAGAAATGGGGAACATGCCATCCCTTGCATCCTGTGATCCAAGCACACCTTGATGCACAACAGTCCATGTTTTACTGCCCAGGGACACACTGAAAGGGCCAACACAAACCAGTTGGCTCCAGCTGTACCCTTCTCTCGAGCCGGGTAACACATACAGCAACACGTCACATTAGCATATGAAATCAGTCTCTGGGACCCCCAAAGCATTGTTAAAACAAGCCCTGACAACACACATCAAAGTGAAACGGCCGCTAGTGGACTGTGACTGTCAAGCAACAGTTGGGTGTCACTAATAAAGCTTGCAGCAAAACCTGCCTGTTGCAACCACTTGTGCCCTTTGCACACTCACTTTCTTAAACTATGCACAGAAACACGCCATGTACATGCTGACTAAACTGCACTTTTTTTCATTCTTGACCTTCAGGTGCTTTAAATAACACACACAAGCAGTTTTTCCTCTTTTCTTCCCCAACTAAATCCCATAAAAATCTGCAATTTCAGGCTAACAGTCCTGATTCACTTTGTCAATCTTACTGGCAGATCAAAGAATCTAAATATCGTGGCTTTGCAGTATATCTTGGGAGAAGAAAAAGATCCCAATTGTTTGTGAAATAGTCCATTTCTGCATGTACATTTGCTCTTAATATTTATTGGCAAAGCTGTGAATCAAAAGCCTTGATGGAAGACTCAGTCTCTAGCTTATTATCATTGTACAAACTATAGATTTCCTATATCTTTTCAGTATCATGCACAGCAAAAACATAAAGATCCTGACACTCGTTTCATCTCCCACTGAGCTGGAGACACTCAGCCAAAAAGGTAGCGTAATTCAGCAGCATGCCTAAATCTCAATTCATTTACTCCTGTTGTGGATTTGTCCCAGTTTCTCTGTCTAGAAAGCAGATGTCTTCCTTGCACAGCTCTGTGTTTTTCAATAAAGGTATCAGAGGGGAAAAAAAAAGTGAGACTTTAAATATTCTTAAGGCATCATGTCTTATTTAAAAAACTACTTGCAGATTGGCAGGCAGCTTGTAAAATATTTATGGAGCAGATTATAAAAGTGAAGTTATAAAATGATCCCTATATAGGTTTATAAAATATAAAACGGACAGGCAGAAAGATTAAGAATCCAGCCGGGAAACCAATGCCCACTACCTTGCATGGCAGAAGCCAATTCATGAAGAAAAGTCCTTCAGGAAGTGAGGCAGGAAGATACTTACTCTCCCTGAACTGATGGAGATTCTTTGTGTGTGCCCTGTGCTTCAGGGTGCCCTTGCTGGGTTGTGTGTGGCCCCTCAGCCACTTGAAGTAACCCCTGAAAACCACAGAATGCCCAAGAGACAGAGTTTTCATCTGCCTAGCTGGGGCTACCACTCTGGTCACAGCCCAGGCAGGACACAGTCAGGGGACTATGAATGTGGACCTTGGACATCCAAGTTCTAAGTGGTGATGTGGAAGAATCTTTATATATTTCTTTTACAGGCATAGGCCAAAGCATTTCAGCACACAGCCAAGGCATTACTGGAAATGCACGTGGGGACAGCATTTAGACATCCCCAATGAGGAAAGGGCCTTTACCTTGCTAGGTGCAGTCAGTCCAATCAAACAGCATGCAATCTCCTATCCCAGTCCTGCAGAGATTTATACATGTGTTTAAACTCTTAAATATGAGATAAAATGAAGAACGTGTGCTTCTCTGAAACAGACACAAAACATCACTTGCTTTTCAGAGGTGAGACCTTCACTAAGAAGTACATCTTTTACAATAAAGCAACTTTGAGGAAGGCATCCAACCCATCTCAGGCTGTTATTTTACAGGAGGTTTGCAAGGATTGAAAGGTTGTTTACAAGAGGTTAGTGCTCATCTCAGACTATTTGTTCTAAGATGTTAAAGCAATAAAGCTGCATACGTGTTGCAGGGCAGGACCACATTCCATGCAGAGGAACAAACAAACATGGATCCGTTCATCTGGCCAAGATCCTGTCGCCTCAAATCATGTGTGGAGACAATAACTTGTTCAGTAAATAGCTTTATCCTTGATAAACAATACCAATACGGAGAGCCAGAAGCAAAAGCCTACCACTAGTGATGTTGGTCCATGTTCAGCATTTGCCTTTGCTGCTTGCAATCCTAGAATAAATTCAGTATCACAAAACCAGGGAATGCTCAAGGGACTGGTGTAAAATGAACAGGTTTTATACTGGAAGTTGCTTCCCATTTTTCTGTTCACTTTCTCCAGCACGAGATCAAAAGAGCAGTAAAAGGTCTGGTGATGACAAGCTAAGACCTTCAGCTCAGTGCAAAGCTACACTAGATGGCTGGCCTGACAGGAACCAGGGCAGATACCCTTCCTAAGGGCTGCAGGCTTACAGTCTTCTTAGCTGCTTTCCCAGCACTGCTGTCCACCTCTACACAGTGTGACCCTGTCACTGACCTCTGATTAACTTGGATGCCTTACAAAGGAAATTTCACAAATCCAGCAGTGGTATTTTTAGCCTTTAGTCCTTCCCTGCCTTCACACTGAATGACTCCCTGCTTTCCTAAATCACCGCCAGAACAATTAAAAATAATTTAAACAAGATACCGTTTTCCCCTCTTGCAGGAAGCTCCCTCTGAAGTGATATCTATAAATCTCTCTAAAGAGGTTGTCGTGCCTTCCCATAGCACAGCCAATGGCATCTGTGCCTTGAAGTAACTTTTCCCATTTCCCCCTCCCAGCTTTCTGTCACATTAGTCTCTTTGCTGCTTAGGAGGAAACCTGTAGAGGGTGTTTTCCAGGTCAGCCAAGTTTTCCTTATGTGTCTCTTTTCTTCATAGCCATCCAGTGCACTCCTGGTCTCCTCTGAGAAGTATTTTCCATTGCTGTCATGGTCTGGTTGGGGGCCTTGCTGAGGACATTTGAAGCATGACTTGCCACGAGGGACTGCTCATGCACTGGTGGCACAGGCATGACAGACAACAGAAGTGCCAGGACGTTTTCTTTCAGCACAATCATTGACAAAATGGTGGCTCACATACCAGAACAACATTTTGCAGAAACACACTTTGAGCTGAGCATCCTTGCTTGCTAACTCTGCTCTTAAGAACTGAAAAGTCACAAAAACCAATTTAAAAATGCTCCATCAGGGAAAAAACCCACAAACGCCCTTCTTTTTTAGGGCCTTTGGGATTTGTCTTCACAAGTTCCTCCCTGGTTCAGGCCTCTGTCAAAGCAAAATATGGCACTGAAGACCCAAAAATGGTCCACCTTAGAGACAGCAAGGACTGCACCATAACCCAGCTACCACCATGCAAAGCCTCAGCATCCCCCAGAAAACACAGCAGAAGAGTTTCACACCTCTCACCAGCTGTGCTGAAAAACCTTCCCAGTTTAACAACACATGTAGGATGTCTCAGAGCTTCTATGGTCTCAAGCAGCTACTTGATGGGGATGGTGATTTTATGAGTCTCTTAGGAGGTTTAGGAAGATCTCTGCACAGATTACAGTCAGTTCAGAGGCCTAAAACACATTCCCTTTGGGAAGCAACTCAACTTGCATCCAGTCAAACCAACAGGAATTAAAATCACCCCTCCTTTGATTAGTTCAAAAAGAGGGGAGAATACAAGGGAGCAGAAACTGGGAGGCAGCCCAGGTAGCAGAACAGGACAGCATGCAGTATGAAGGTGCACCTCTCGATGCCCACAGAGATATGTCCAATACTGCTGGAGCATATCATTGGCAAACAGCACCATGTCATTGCTGTGTATGTCATACATTGGCATGTATGTCGATGACATACAGTTCATTCCATTGACATGCATGTTACATGCCACTAAATACCTTTCCACTCCCGCCTACCCCGCACCTCCTCTCTGGGGGCAAATCACCTCCCCCGTCCCCTTTGGATGACAAGAAGCAGAACTTGATGAGTGTCCAGCATACGTGATGTTTTATTAGACACCTGGTGTGGTGTCCGGATTGATCATGGCACAACATAATAAATTTTTTTTCCCTTGGACCCTTGTTCTTGCTGGAGACACTCTCTGCTTCGGGTCACACTATTTCCAGTTGTTGAGAGAGACAAGCTGAGTACAGAGATCAGATGAGAAAGTGATTTCCAGGCCAATACAAGAAAGGAAGGGAGAGGCAGACTGTGCACAGAAAACACGGACGGAGGACACGAAGTAGGAGCCAGCACAGGTGGGAACACTGACCATGTTAGGCTCGGATAGGCAACAGCACGAAGAGAAGAAGCCCACCCACAGCCATGATCGCAGCAACTGAAAAGCAAACAAAAAGGCCCAGGATAAGGAATAATCCCACCGCCCTGGCAAGGTGCAAATACATTCGCAACATTTTTACACGCACTTCTTCCTTCTTATTGCAACTATTATTTGGACCTTAACACCCCGGGCTGCAAGAATTTCATGGCATGTCGCTATCGTTGGGGAAAAATGCCTTGGGGAGAGTGTATAGATCCTGGTCCTGTAAAGCAATTAACCATGTGCTTCCTGTACTTGAATACCACTGTTAGGATTAATGGGGCCACCCATGTGCTTAAACTTAAGCACCTGCCTTGAAGCAGGCAAAGTGACTTTTTTTACACAAGCGTGCATGTGGTACAATTACAATTCCCTTTGAAAAAAGAAAAGCACTGGATGAACACAAGCCCTGCTTTTGCAGACCCTTATGCACATACTCAACTCACAGAACCCTGCATCTCCTTGTATCAGTGAAGCTTTGGATGCACCACAGTAATTGCCCTTTATCCTTGTCAGAGAACATGCACAGACAGTTTTTCTGTTATCAAATCTATTAAGACAATTCACCCTGGAAAAGAACATAGTGCAGAAGAAACAACAGGAAGGACTTCAGTACAAGCAGGAGCCCAATGGTGCAGACATACTTCAGTCAAAGTCAGCTGAAGATCTCACTCATAACTTCTTCTCAGTCATTGTAACAAGCTGTTCTTGAAAAAAAATTCTGTGCACATCAGATTTTATACAGTATAACTTACAATGCCTAAATACATTAAAATAGCTTCTTAAGACAGAATTAAAATTCTGCAACTGCACTGCCTTAAATTATGATGCAAAATAACTTCAGGCATGCAATGATTTACAGAATTATATACTGGATTATGTGCTTACTTAAATTAGAACTGGTGAAGAATGTCTTCTTAGCTCCTTTTGCATCAGCAAAACAACTTGCTAACATTTTCTAAACAGCAATGCCAATATTTCTTACTATAATTGACAATATTTCCTATTTTCATAATGCTCTAACTTGTGCAGTCATGTTAGCATAGAAGCAGATCAGCCTTCTCTAAACCACTCTATCAATCCAAGTTAACGCCAGAGGTCCAAAACCCAAAAGCACACAAAAGGAACCCAAGTACTATGTATTTTGAGTCAATTTTCTAGTTTTCTTCTAACCTTGCAGGATTTGAGTGCAGGGAACTGGTGCATCTCCATAGGATCCTTGTGACTCTTTAACTTATGTTTTAGATAGGAGGCCGTTTTCCCCCAGGCATTTTCTCATGGTTGCTGCCACCAGACCTTCCCACATCCTCACACCACTCAGCATTCCAAGTAAAAGGTTTTGAAACAACAGTTAAATTAACCTGAAAAGCCACCAATTCCTTAAAATGAAAAGAGCTCGCTGTTTTCTTAAACAAAGAAAACTCTTTGAGCACCTCATCAGCAACTGGGCTGCTCTGAGACAAAATCACTTCCCTGCACTGAATGCAGAGCACTTCAGATCTCACTTACTCTCTTTATGTGGAGGAAAAAAATGCTCAAGTGCAAGGGAAATCTGCCTCAATACAGCTTTGCTCCTGCACATCCATCAGCTATGCACTTGTGGTCAAAATACTCTGAGTTTTAACATGAGGGGAAATTTCAAGTACTTAGAAACAAACTAAACTGCATCAGCAGACAACAAAATTCATTTTCCAGTCTAAGGAGTACTAGGAAAGGTAAGTGAACCTACTAATTGGCCTGAACAGTTAGGACAAAGGAAGACCTATTACTGCTCATGCTAAAAGAATGGCTTGACTTGGTAGATAAACTTCAGAATATAAAAATCCTGAGGCAAATAAAACTGATGTTAAACTCCAGCAAACCCAACATGCTCCTTGTGGCCATTGCATTTGGGTGCTTGATATCTCAGAGGAGGGGCCAAGTTTCCCATCACCCCACCTCATGTGGGGCTTTCTTAGTCTAGAGACTGAGGAGCTGAAAGCAAAACTTTCCAGACAATACTAAATGCTGTGGATAAGAGATTGCTGTTTAATGAAATACACCCGGACCTCTCCGGAGTTTTAAGACCTTTAGCCAGCAAGCTAACCTATATCAGGGAGCAGTCAGAATGAAACTGAGCACTGTGTACATCAAATTTATCTGCCAAGTCTCCCCCAAGCTCACTGAATCAACCAGCAGACAATGAGGAGAGCTTGTGGGGGATGCTTCTGGTCAGGAGTCCCACTGATCTGCTGCAGGGTAACAGATAACATGCCTGTGTAACAGTGAAAGCTATTGAGAAAACACTTGCAAATGTTAAATCCCCTTTGCTGGGAAAGATCAAGGTGCTGAGATGACACCACCTCCAAATGTCAAGTTGCCTTGGAACAAGGTGTGACACCTGCTTTGAGCCCTGGCTTCAAGGAAAGGTCTGCAGATGAGCAGACAAAATATAGAGGGGCCTGGAGCTGCAGTGACACCTCCAGGACCTCCGCGGGCTGCTGGCACTGCCCTTGCTCCTTGTCTAGCCCAACTCTACTCCTTTCAGTTACCTCAGGCACACAAAGATGACACTCCCGCAGTTCTAGCTAAGAAGACCCCTGCAATGCCTCCATGGTTTGCAAACCCAATTGTCCAGAGAGCAAACTTTAACAAACTTGTGCTAGGAGGACTTATCAACAAACTTGGCCTTGTTTCAAACTGTGGGTTACATGCTTTATTAATGAAATGTATATATATCATGGGTCCAAACAACTGTGCCTGCAATTAATATAATTAATTTACCACAAGTCTGCAGATGACCCAGAGAGTATTTGAAATTAAACTACATTTTTAGTTGCTAGATAGAATTCAGAGAAACTCTACCATATATAGCTGTGGCTTTTAAGAGTTATAAGTTGAAGTCTTAGAATCATGATAAATGAAAACCTCGTTTGCTTCTTTTAATGAACTGTTCTAATAGGATGTTCTTCAGAGATTTGCAGTTAGAGACTGAAATACTTGAGGGTGCCTGGGAAGATTTTTCTAATCCTTTATGCAGCCTTGAGTGATGGCAATGATTGCTTCCAGCATCTCTAGGTCAGAAGGTCAGCACTACACCTAGCAATTCATGAGTCAACAGGCTTGCTCTAAACATCAGAGAAGCAGCATTACACACTGTGACCTGCTAGGAATATATTCCCATTTTGTCCAGAACAATATGAATGTTTAAGGAGTCACCTGGTTTTCCTGCTGAGCTATCCTAGTTCACATGTTAAAGCACGTCTCTGCCCTGCTCAAGAATGCAGAAGCCCAAGCAGATGATATCTATGCAATCACTATGGGGAAGGAAAGCAATGTTTTCAGGGAAAGGAACTGTACTTGGAAAGACCTCTGGCATTATACTTTTGTGTGTCTAAGACATAAAAAAGTACAGATAACCTTTTTCCTAGGTAAGAGGCCAAGTGCTGCAACATGGCAAACCCCCAGGAGGGTCATGTTTCTTATTTCTACCATTCCAAGCATGGTAAAACATCCACATATTCAGAAGTGCAGAAGGACAAGATTGTGACTTTCTTCTTCATTCTCTACCCACTCCACAGCCAAGAGAAGACACTGTAAGCCCCACTTTAAACAACACATACACATGGGGCACTCAGCAGGAGCCTCAAGCTGCTTCCACTTTCAGCCTGAAGGGCAGCCCAGTTCCCTTCTCCAATGGAAACAGGACTTGCACAATGCCATCAAATACATCACCTGTGAGAAGGTGAGGAGATTTTGTCACTTACTGCTGTGCTACCCCATATTTTCCCTGCTCAGACAAAACTTAAGCCAGCCACTTGTTTGTGACAATCCTCCTACCCTGTTCCTTTGGCTGCTGCCAGAGTAACTCAGAAATAAGGCTTTCAAGTGCGATGCCTCATGGGCTTGGAGCTTAATTACAGATTTGCTCAACTCTTACCTCCTGTCTGGACTGAAGTCATCTGAAGGCATATTAGCCTGGCCCCCTAAACCTGCCTCAAAACTGCAGAGTGTAGACCAGCTTGCAGAGCCTGGTGAGCTTGTACTAAGCCAAAAAGTATTTAGAATAAAAGAGGAATAAGGTGTTGGAGTAGCCAAATTTGGCAAGCTGATGTTAGAGATGAGTACTACAGGCAGAAGATTTCCACACTGGCCCTAGGAAGGCATCACACTGTGCAGAAGGGTGCACTGGAGCACTCTACTTTCAGAGAGCAGCATGGAAAGACCAATGCTGTGAATGCTCCTGGCTGGGAAAACGTAGCAGCAAAGAGACCATTAACGTGACAGAGGTAGTAAAAACCTTGACCCGAGCAGAAGCAGGACTAGACCCTGCCTGCTCTTGGTGGATGGGAATTTTGACTTGGCAGAGAAATAGCTTCCTCAACAAAATCCTTCCTCTTGTCAGGTGAATCGTGGGGAATATTTGGCAGTAGACAGCATCATAAAGTGGCTATAAATCACAGGAGACAATGTCCTGCAGGAAGAAGGAAGAGCAGGCAAGAACGCAGAGATAAAAATCCTTTAAAAACTCCCAACTAACAAAAATTGTGACTCATGCTGGAAAAATTCTCTATGAAAAACATTATCTATAGACTGTTGCCTGTTTCCTACGGAAATATTGAAAAAGCAAACTATTTTAAGTCCTGACACAACTTGGAAAATAGGATGGGGGAGATTGTGGCAAAATTCATCCATTTTGACCTTCCACATCACAGAAGGTTGCAAACACAGGACCTAGGATATATATCACAATCTTTCACCCTTTCTATTTCCTGAAAGTCACTTTTTAACAAGATGCACATATTTGTGTCCTGAAAGTAGCCCTCTGCCACCACAGGCGCTGATATTTAAAAGTCTAAATCAGCTAAGGTCAAGGATGGATACTCTGGTGCAGAAACCTCTAATTGCCAATACCCAGGTGGCAAGATTTGTCTTTGCTTTGTCTTTCAAAGGCTAGTTCCTTGCCAGAAAGGGATTTTCTATATATGCATGACACAGGGAGAGAGGCAGCTTTTGTTGCTTCAAATTTATTTTTTTTCCTTAAGTTCTATGAAAGGCTCCCTCTGGTTCTTTGGAAGATCACATGAGATGAAAAGGTCATCCATAATGGGTAGCAGACTATAAATGCAGATTCACAGTACACTTCTTAGCTATTTTAAGCAGCTTTTGCAAACATGCACAGCATTGACCTAATACCATCCCCACATTACTCTGTAAAAGCCCTTGCTTTTGTTTAGTGATACAAAGTTCAAAAGCTTGAGGGACTGGAGGGACCAGAACTCTCTTAACACTCACCCTAAGACCCTGTCAGTTTTGCAAACAGAGCTTGGTTTGAAGGACAAAAGAGGAGGAACTGCTCTGGAGCAGTCGGACTCCTTCCTGTAGTGCTGAAAACCTGGCTCTCCACCTCAGTTTGTAGGGAGAAAGAGACTGATGCTGCACAGTAACAACTGAGGCACCTCATTGCTCCTGCAAGATGGAGCACAAAGATCTTTGTGGCTGGATTGTCCGACACAGACTGTAAAATACAAGTCAGTAACAATTTTAGATTAATATATACTTCAATCAGAAACAATAATGGCAACCGACATCTAATTCAAGCAAAATTTATAGCCTTGCTCTATCTGTAAAATGCACTGTGCTTTTGAGAACACATAATCCTAACAAAACAAAGATAGTAACAACTCTGTGTTCTTGAATTCAATACTTGTAGCTGGTTTAATAATAGATTTTCAATCCACTTCTCTTTTTTGCTGAGACAACTACAGTCTGATTTAGTGAATCTCTTTGATTTGTAATCCCAATTGTTATATTATTAATATGCCCTTGATGCAAGGAGCAGGATAACTTAAAAAAGTGATCAGCTATTTTGCTTGGCATTTATGACCTTGGTCAGAGGACATGTTATTTACAGGAAGAGTTTTCTGGAGCATCTGCAAGTAAGTCAGCTCTGAAATGAAGCTTAATTGTTTAGGGCAAAGCACATTTAGTTTCAAATTCCCAGGAACCTCCAGCTTCAGACCACAAAGTGCATTTCCACAGATGGACGCTGGCATGTGGAAATGCCACCGTGACTACTGTTCAACTGACCTTTGGTTTAGGGCCAGCTGCCAATGGAAAATGCCAAGCTGTTACTTAAATTCATTCAGGAGTGAGAAAACTGCAGATACTTGATAGCAAAAAGGGGAAGAGATGTGGTTCTGCCTTCAGGAACCTAGCAGAAAATAAAAAGCCTGCAGACCCCAGAAAACTCCTGAGCCCTATGACTGGAAACTACTTTCAGAGCTGCCAAGAGCAGGATGACATCCACCTTGCACTGCAGAACGGCTCTCAAGCCTCTGCTTGATGCAGCACAGGACTTGGGAGAATAGGTGCAAAGAGATGCCATACAGCATCCTAGGGAGGAATATCCTGATTCTGAGGTGTCCAGGGCCTCCCAGGGAGCCTGGGAGCAGCATGAAGCCAGCGAAGAGTAGCTTATTAGCAGGAGCTGGCCAAGTTACATCCTCAGTGCTGCAGAGCAAGAGGGTTTTTCTCCTTAGCTCTGCTGCTGAGCAGTAGCTGCCCTCTTGCACCAGAAGAAAAGACAGAGCCTGGGCTTTGCTTGGTGTGGCAAGTAGTGATGATTCCACCTAGAGTTTAAAATGGTTGTTTTTCTAAAAGCAAGTACAGGAAAGAATTAGGAAAGAAAATTTACCCCCCTGGAAGCAGGCAATAGAACAACATAACCACTCCACAGACACAGGAAGCATCTTTGAGAAACAGGTTAACAGATTCAGGAAGAGATTATCCCATGACTTGGAATGTGTTTATTGTCCCTGCAGTGTCGCAGCAGGAGACTCACTCCACAAATTGTCTCGAATCCATATCCAAGGCAAAGAAGCATGAGTGACACATCTCAGTGGCATCTCTGCTTCTTCCAAACCAGAGCAATTTCTTTGTTTTGCTTAGTTTCATTTCAAATTGTCTGTCATCTTTCTGGGTTTCTGGCGTTTATTTTTCTATTCTTCCAAGTCACTCAACATACTGGATGGGCTTTAAAATTCATGGAAACTCAAACTGGCTGAGAAGCTCTGCGGTTTTGAAGTCAGTTTTCTCACGGACCAAACCTTGGTGCTGGAGGCTTCTCTACCACCTCCAGCTGAGGGACTGTGCTCTTCTCAGTTTAGGGGAAGGGTTCAAAAGATAAAAATGGACCAAGACCTCATCTCCCTGTGCCTGCCCCTTCCCACACATCCAATGGGGCACCATGGAGAAGCTTCTGGCAACCTGCAGATGCCCTGGGGGCCACAGAGGGGGGTGCAAGTACAAGGTAGGAGGATTATGGCAGCACCAGAGGTGGCGATAAAACTCTAGCCAAAGGAGACAGGGGCTTTTATAAGCATGCCAAGAGATAAAGAGCTAAGAGGAAGAACATCCTGGAAAGTGCATTAGGCAAAAGAACAGAAAGCCATAACTAACAAGGACTGCTGACAAATGGCTCAGGATTTGCGACTGTTTGCTTGGATCAGAGAGGGTAGCAGTAAAAAGGATCTCTAAAGAGTACATCCTCCCTAGAAGGGTTCTGAGCACTTGCCAGTGACTGTGGGAAGAGCAAGAGGTGCTAGTAGCCTTACAGTAGCAATACCCTGTAGTCACAGAGGGATATACATTCCTCCAGCTGTGATCCACTCCCCAGACTCCTCCCTGCAGAGGTGCCAGGTTACATCCACAGCTTCCCTAGGGTCACACGTGCATTAGCCTGTTTGCACCGACACAAGCACACATCCAGGCTGGAGCCAGCCAAAGTTCACATCCACCTGCTCTGTTTGAGGAGGAATTTGAATCAAAACCTCTAGCTTTTCAGGAGAGACTTGAACTCCTGCCTACCGTGTTCAGAGCCAAGTCTTTTGACTACAGCTTTCCTGGAGGCTCTGGTGTGAACTGCCTTTAGCCACTCACCCTCTCCCAACTCCTCTGTGCTGCTGCTGCATGCTTCTCAAGCAGACAGGAGCATTTACTTTTCCATTTTTAAGCCCAACAAGTCACTCAATGCAGACAACAGGAGCTCTAACAGCTGAGCTGGAAGAGACTGTCAGTCTCTGACCTTGAGTGGAGATGAGTCTGGCAGCACACTTACCTTTCAAGACAGGAAATAACTGTGTCCATGTCATTGCACAGATGCCTTATGCCTGGGGACCAAGTTGCTCAGCCTGGCTGAATTTCACCGCTCTGAATTCGCAGACTGATACCCTACCTCCTCTGGTAAATAAGACTCTCAACCAACATATTCAGTGCAGTTTCTCTGTGAGTATCTGTAACATCTCTCAACGCTTACAATACCCTGTAATTTACAGCCGTCTTGCTAGACCTGATCTTAAGACAGACCTGTATCATGAAGGCAACTGTGGTCTGATGGGTACCTTAGAAGCATAAATGTTTACTTTGCACTTCACATTGCTTTGTATGAAGGATGTTGCATTGTTTGACTACTGCCACCAAAAAAGTGTGCTAATATACATGTAGAATAAGAAAAAAGTGCCTTGTATGCTGGCTGCCACACAAATTTAGTGTTTCAGTACAAACTGATCCTGATACAAGCCAGATTTTGCCCCAGTACCACAATTTCTTGTTCATCAACAAATTCCATCAGCTTCCATTAGTTGTCAAAGATAGTATAGACCAGGCTTTCATCACTTGCCTATGTTTAAGCACATGAGAAGTCAGTGGGATCATCTGATGGTTTGAAGCTGAGTGTCTCCCTCCACAGGGGAGTTCTATGTTTAATTTACTAACACTTGGGGAGCGCATTAGTATCCTACACATGAAAAATGAAATCCAGATCTGACCAAAATGTGAGGCATTTGGCCATTCTGGTGGATTTCTTCCTGTCTTCTTTACACACATTTTCCTGAAGTCGAGTTTTCTCTGTGAGCAAAGTCCATTGCAAGCTCTGAGTGCAAATATGTGGGGTTGAGGATATTTCACCTGCAATATGTTCTGCTTATTTTTAAAGGAATGTGAAAACACTCCTGAAATAATCAAGTCAAATAATCAGGGCCAGTCTATACACAGATGAAAATCATTGGGAAGTGAACTACATCTGTGAGTGAGCCTTTGCCATTCCTGCTTGTCCAAACAGATCAATCAGCCCACCCTCGTGCTGTTTTACAATGCTATTGCTTGACAGCTTCGTTCACATGCTGGTTTTGCCTAAATCGCGCTAATCAGCTGGACAGATAAAAGTTATTACAAAAGTTGGAGAAGTATAAATACACAGCTTCTTCTCTTACCTTCCGCTGAGAAGGAAACCGATAACAACAGCCAGCAGAATGACTCCCACTGTTACAGACACAACAATTATAGGAATCTGGCTCTGGTCACTGGATGCAGCTACTGCTGAGATGAGAAACAGAAAATGGAGATTAAGGTTAAAATGACAGTCACCACTCATACGAGTCTTTCTAAGTGAGACTGCCAGTGAGGTTTCAAGTCTTACCAGTTTGTTTCTTCTTGTATGGTTTGTGATTTTCCCCTTTGCTGTCTGTTTCTAGTTTGGAAAGGGTATGAGTGGAAAGAAAACAAAACCACATGCAACACTAAGCAGAAAACCCAGCATATCAAATCTCATTGCTGAATTCAGAAACCAAAGTGCTGCAGAATGCAGCCTTTGGGTTTGGAAATGCAAGTTTTTCTCTCTGAGTTAGCCGCATTAGAAACCATAGAGATAAAAGATGAAAAGCCAACAGGCTCCCATTTGTAGAGAGAACATTTATGGAATGTTACTGTTAAGAGACATAAGCAAGACCTCCAAGATAAAAAGAATTACCTGCACTTCAATAATCTATAAACAATTATAAACTAACTCCTTGTGGCATCTATGTTACATGACCAGAAGGTGCCCTCTGTAAAACAGGAATTTGGTAAGAGGCATACACTGGTTAGTCTTTTTATCAGCCAAGGGAAGCAAAACTCTTCCAGTCCGTGCCTTCTAAAGAGCCCTTCTGCCAAAAGGCAGAAGACAAATCCTGCTAGCAGAATAAAGATGCCAGCAGGAAGGTCAAGAAAGCTGAGTTTTGACATAGGTTAAGTAAGAGCAGGTGAGCAAGTTCCCCCAGCCTGTAAAATATAAATGCAATACCACTTATATCTTATCTGCCCTATGCTGCAGGGGAAGGAGCCCATCTCCCCCCGGGTGTTTGTATGTGGGGTTCCCCAAGTAGAAACCAAAGCCTCCTCACCTTGCCCTCTTCACTGCCAGCTTATTTAGTGGCACAGATTTCACATCCTCCCTGCAAGATCAGGTCCCTGGCACAGGCATTGCTGCTGTGCAGGGAAAAACCTCATTATAGCTCCTACCCTCGTGCCAGCCTGGGATGAAGCTTCATCCACTCAGGGGAGCAGCAGGAATCGACTGCATACTGAAGAAGCCTTTAACTAAATGACTGAACTAGAAAAGGGTCCCTAGCATAGGATTAATGTTATGAATGCTATAAAATAACGTAATATAGCTCCATATTAATTGTTAAAAGATAAGAAAAAAAAAAAGGTATGGCATTAAACATTGATCAATGGGCTTCAAGTAGTTCTTCATATGGAAATTCTTCGGTGCTTAACTGCAAGTGGGGTGGGCCTGCTACAGCAGTGCAAATGTTTTCAGAAGGATGGGTGATAATACATTAAATATTTAATGTTAACTGCTCAAAACCCCTGACATCATCTGGAGATTTTATTAGCTTCACAGGGTCCTTAAGATGATGTTTTATTGCTTTTTTGACAAAATAATCAAAAAGAAAAACATTTAAAGGAGAACATTAAGCAATGACTGGTGGGGTTTTTTTGCACAGCTCAAGAGATGGGGAAATGAGATAAATCCTGCTGTAATCTATGGCAGCTAAAAAGCCTGAATTCACAAGCTGAGCTGGGACCTTGCTGCCATTCAAAACTGGACACACACAAACACCTGCATTACCCCTTCTCGACTTGATGACATGTTCCTACTCCTGCCCAGCAGACCATCCGGATTAGCTCACCAATCCGGGCAAAACCCAGCTTTTGGCAAGGCTAATTTTATCGTGGCTAAACTAGCTCAGACACATTTGGAAAGGAGGACAGCAACAAGTGGATACATCCAGCAACAGCCTCCACACAAATGAAAAAAACTCACTGAAAAATGAAGCCCTGGCTGCCTCATGGTGCTTGTCAGAACTGCACATGCAGGCTGTAGTAAGTAAAAATGCCAAAATTCTGGAAGAAAAGTCCAAAAGAGGTTATAGTTTCCCCCACATTGCATTTCTCAGGCTGTTGTTGTATCCTTCCTCCAAGTGTATTAAGAAAACTATAGAAATCCTGTGAACTGGAAACAAAACCTGTTGTTTGGTCCAAATGATTTGCAGACTGATTTTGATTCTCAGAACAGTCACTGAAAGGTTTTCATCTGTGCTTGAATCAAAATAATTTGCTTTGGCTCTAACAAGAAGTTCAGATCTGAACTCTGATGTAGCAGCGAGACTTGGATCTGTTCTTGCTATCAGATTCCCCAGGACATGCAGGAAAGCAGTGGGAGTCTGGTCACTCCTGACACTAATACTGACTTTATATAGGGCCTCGGGGGGAAAAATGCTTTTTATAAGGTTTTAAATGTAAAACAGAGCTGCATTTTGCAAGATATTGAGGCTTACATGGTATTTCAATTCTATCAGGAGTTTAAACATCTCGTTCAGTCTGGTCTCAGACAGAGCTTGAGTCCAAGAGGGGAACAGTTCCCAGCTCCCAAACTGGGGACCATGCAGTAGGTATTCTTCTGACTTTACCAGCAGCAGCTCCTCAGTATCAGAGAAGTACCTACTTCTCTGCCTTTAAAATGCTAAAAAGACTGGGGTGCAGGTGTGACAAAATGACTCAAGACATTTCTAGTATTTGAAGATATTTTCATGTGATGTCCTCAGAAAATCCTGATTAACACAGATACTTACATGATGGGCTTTATGAAGTGCCATTATTTTTGGACCAGGATCATAGGTACTAGATCAAATGTGCATATATTTCACATATTACTCCCTAATAGTCTGGAACACTATTACTCAAGTGACTCTAAGCTAGAAACTTTCCAACTGAGAGCAAAACTATATATAATAATTTTTGGCATAACATGATTTTGTTGCTACTTATAGGGCACGATTAATGGTTAATACAATAAGTTATACATTAAATAGACCATTCTTATTGCATTAATGTTTGCATTGTGATGCAATTTTCACTGTATTAGCTCAATCACTGGCTCCACAGCTACATCTGCACACATATAATGATTCCTTTAAAATCTCTTACTGTTTGAAAGGTACCATGCATTGAAAAGACAACTTGGCATCCTCTTCTCAATGATGATGAATTTTAAATGAACTGGAATAACAGTAATAAAAGTATTGATGAATTTAAATTTCCAAGGAAAACACAGAAAATAGTCTTTCCCACAGGAATGAACAGAGTATTCCCACCACAAAACTTCTCTTCCATGCAGACACTATAAAAAATTAATAAAATACAGCTGTACAAACTAGAACAGATAATTTTTTTTTTTTTTGTGGTGGAGAAAATTGTATTGGACACCTCAGCAAAATTTTTGTATTTGGGAAATAAGAATTTCCCCACAATTGTGCCTGAACAAAGAAGAAAGAGCAGTTGAGCCTCTGCATGCCTCAGGAGTTCACCCTGCCACAGAATCTGTTTCAGAATCCAGACCTGGATAATCAGATTTGTAAAAAAAAAAATTAAAAAAGAAAATTAAAAGAAAATTTCAAACCTCACAAATCTGTGCGAGGCCAAGCAGAAGTCCTGCACATGCAGTGCACATCTTTTTCCATTTCTGATCACAAGTCAAATTCATTTCCTTGAGGCTGTGGCATTGGCAGCCAACAGAAACCATATTTTAACTTGACAGGAACTTGCACCAAAAGACACTAATGTTCAACTCCTCCCCTTGCAGAGAGGCACCATTTCAGGTTTTTTTCCCCCCAAATGCAGATATTTAAGAGAGTTCAGCATCCTCTGCAGACAGCCACTAAGAGGTGTGAAGGAGCAAGTCCTATCCCCTCTGTCCCTCCTCTCTTGCATCATATAAATACATAAATTCCATCCATACAGGAGTTTTCTAAGCAGGGAATGTCATGAATTTCTGAAGCCTGGAGATCCCCTGCTCACCATATGGGTTGAGAAAGCAAAGGACAGATATGTCTAGCACATGGTCATGATGTGCCTGATGTTTCCAAAGTCAAGGGGTGAGGCCACTGCAAGGAAGAGCTCTCTGCAAAGACACTGATCCCCTGACTTGTTTCTGGTAACTGTCCCAGAGACACAGGCTGACAGTAATTAAAAAGACTTACACACTGGGCTGGTTTCAAACTCAAATCTTCGGCTGAAGCCACCGTAGCCGGCAGCTGTCCGGGCTCGGATCTGGAAGACGTACGCTGAACCTGGTTTCAAGCCATCCGCTGTAATCGCTGTCTCTTTGGATTTGATGATGGTGTAGCTCGTCTCCTGGTCCTTTTCCCAACACCCCCCCAAAAACCACAAAGTTCAAATACACAAATAGTGACTCTCGGAGAAGACAGACTTGTAACGACCCCCAGAGCAACATTATAAAGGGTGACTGAAGTGTGCATTTTTGAGGACTTCTTCCTCAAAACCCTCTCTCCAAAGGTCCTTTCTGCAGTACAAAATATGAGATCTCATTTTCTGTTTATAATCAATGATTCTAGGAGGCATGCAACTGGCATCTGTAGTAGAAGCAGCTCTCCATCACTTGGGATGTACATGGCCTGGGACAATGGAAAGGTTTATCATACAAAGATCAATCCCAAGACACAGGGAAGATAAAAAAAGCCCCACTGCCTTAGAAAGGCATTTTAAATTTATACCAAAACAGCTTCCCAATAATGTAACCAGGTCTAAAAGAGAATAATATATTATGCACTGTACAACTTTATGCTGGCATTTCTAGAGCCATGAATTAGACCTTAGGAAGGGAATAATAAACTAAAACTCCAGGAAAATACTGAATTTTTGCATTGTTCTTCTGCAGAAATGAGCTAGAAGAAAAATTGATGAAATAAATCTTCATCTACATCAGTTTCTAATGTGAAACAGTTTCATTCTTTGATTAAAATTTTGTTCAAATGCTTGGTAATTACTCTTAGAATTATTTACTGTAACACATAATCTAGACAAGAGCTCATAAATTAAGGTCTACAAATTTGGAAACTGCTTTTTAATCACCATATCCTCTCAGATACCAATTATTATGAGTCAAACCAGAGTTCTTAGTAATTCCCTACCAAGATTTCTGCATAGCTCTTAGGATCTGATTTTTTTTCTTTATTCTTTTTAATTTAATAGCCAACTTCCCATAGACACCAATATGCCTGATTAAAGTGCTGGGAATCTCTAAATGTCAGATTACAGAATTTCTAATTTTAAACCTGTTTTGGAGAAATGTGTACACACACACACACACATAGACATATATGTACCTTTTTAAAATCTTATTCAAGAGTGATTGCTTTTACTGGAATGCAATCTGACAAAACTCAATTTTCCCAAACATTTAATATAGAGCATTCTTGTACCTTGGAAATAAATGCTCAGAATTTACCCTTACGAAGTTCTGAAACCCCAGAGAATATAAATTATAGCAGCAACAAACAAAAAAGACTAATGACAACATCCCAAATCTAACTCAACAACTGGTTAATATGCAATAAATGAAGTTTAAGTCACACCTTTGCTTGTATGTCAGCCAATTAGGTTTTCAATACACTGTTGGCTTCTGCAAATACTTAAGATTCTTGGGTTTTCCATGGAAAGCACTAAATGTCACTATCAGCCTGAATGAAATAAATCAAGACAGCATAACTTGGACTGGCTGAAGCTACATCCCCATGAAGGACCTGCACTTGAAGAACTATTTACTGAGGCAATTTGAGACTAGTTGCAGACCACAAATACAACATTTTAAGCCTCCTATGCTGCCAGTTTTTTTGAAAACAAACTAAGTAAAATGAAGGAATATAAGGAGGGGGTTTCTTTGCTTTAATTATTTGCTCATTAGCAAGGTTTCTAGAAGCTAATCTTTCCAAGCCACTCTATGGGAAGGTTCAATGTGTCACAACAGTAATTCAAACAAATTAATAAAATAATTACTAATGGATGATTTCCAGCAACAGAATATCCTGATTCTTGCTTTGTGCTTTAATCTTGAAAACCTCAGCCCTGTTTAAGTCACTCACACATCTAGTGCCCATTCGCAAGCATCTCTCATCAAAACAATGTTGATTTTATCTTGATGGAGAAGATTTATGAAATTCTTTCTCCTGTTTACACGGACTGCTTAAGCAGTTCCTCCCATGGTCATAGAAAGAAGAGAGGAGTAAGGACCCATTCCTGGTCATGTTCAGTAATTTCAACTGGGTCGTAGACAGACCTAATGAAATATCTTCCTTAAAATAGAAATTCAATCCCCCCAAAAAAGTGAATTGTTACTCAATTTCATTATGTTTCTCTTGCTTTCATGTAGAAATCCTGTATGTTTCAGAAGAAAAAAAGAATACCTTACAATTCCAGCTAAGGCAAAAAATTGCTATTCAGTCAACTCCTGCAAACCTGATTCAAGGAAATTTAAGATTTCCAAAGATTTACAGCTGTATCACTCAAAATATACTATTTTGATAAAGGGCATTTGCAAACTTTTTATTTTTAACTACATTAATTTTGCAGGAAGAGAACAAGTTGATATTCAAAATGAAGAGTAGGAGGAGCAAGTTTTGTAGGGAGACTGCTTTCCATTAGATCAAGAGCTGGAAAACTCAGGCAGGCTGTTAAGCCAGGATGCACTTCTTCATATCAGAGCATATACAATCTCTCCACAAAACCTTTCTCCTCTCCTTACACCATGGATGGACGGAAAATCAAGTGAGAAATGGAAATATCTAAGCAAGGGATTGCCTGATGTTTCTGGGAGGAGATAGATGCTCAGTCCCCAACTCCTCCTATTTTTAACAAATGAGCAGGATCTATCTTAATGTGATAAGTCCAGAGAGGAATCTGACACACAGATTTAATGTATTTGTTCAAGAGAAGTGGCACACTAATGGAAAACAACACCCTCATTTCAAGTCTCCCTAATCATTTACTGCAAAATCAATCTGACATTGATTTATGCATAAAATCACTCCATTCCCTTCCATGACTCAAATAATTATAACTAAAAGAAGAAAACAGTAAAGAGAAGGTACTTGGGATGCTCAGCAATGAGTCCACCACACCTTTTCAAAATATTTGATTTCGTATTCCAGGATGATGCCGTTGGGTCGATCTGGCTCCTGCCAGGAAAGGGAGATGCTATTTTTAGTTATCTTCCCTTTTTTCACACTACTGACTGGAGAAGGTGCTGCAAGACAGGAGAAAAACAGAACAGACAAAAACCATTGTTAGCAAGAGATGGTCTGCTCTGGCCACAGTCAAACTCACCAGTGCATCCTCAAACACAAGGCAATCCTTAGCTACTGCAAATCAGCAGGGTCTGTTTTTACCTTGGTGGTGTTTGCCCATCTTTAACAACTGCACTTGTGCAGATTTTCAGCAGCTGACCAGCATCGCCCAGCCAAGCAAAGTAATGACATGAACTACCATCAGCAGCTTACACATCAACCCTGTCTTTTCAAGCACATCAACTGCACATCTTGCCTTTTTAAATGTGTCAAGGGCCTGCATTATCAGAATTACTTATTGATTATATTTTGCTTTCTTTTGGCTGCTTTCAAGGTGTGTATTTTTCAGCAGACCATAGACTACATGGAATTGTTAACTGTTTTTTGGATTGCAAGTAGTATAACCCTAGGCATCTTTTAACCCCCTCCTTCCAGAAGCAAGGAATATTACAACCTTTATAATTCAATTGCTTTCCATAAATATCGCTGGGGTGTTATGGTTCACATAGTGATACTAATTCCTTGCAAATGGCAAAAGATTTTAATGGCAATCACAGTTTGGAAGTTCACGGTGTGCTTGGGAAAGCCACAGCATGAAAGCAGCTGTACCAGCTCTGCTTATTATTTTAAGATGCAGCTCTTAAAGGTTATCTGCCCTTTGCAGCACACATGTGCATCAGAAACAGGCTTGATCCTTTGTGTTCAGTATGATATCTGCAGAGACATTTTAAGTTGTGGTTGCTACTACCCCTGCCAGCTCTCTAGCAAAAGTTGCTACAGGCAATGCAACCCTAACACCCCAGGTATTTCATGCCAGAGATTAGGAAACAACACTGACTGTAAAGCAAGTGGGACAGGAGAAATTCAGTCTCTCATTTGCAGGGCCAAGAGTAGCTTCTCCAGAGATAAAAACAGCCCACATCTGGCTGAGGGACTTTGACTCACCCTCCACACAGGCCAACTCCTGGCAAGAATGACAGCGGGGCTCAGCGACCCATGGCAAAGATTTTTGTGGCCATATAGGGAATGGAGTGCAAAGAGCAGTAGCAAATGACTGTATTTTATCTTCCAAAATTTATTTGGAACTATATATAAAAAAATTTCTTCTATATATGCAGGACTAGCTATTTATCTTAATACTAACTCTCCCCCCTGTGTTCCCCAACCCAATAAGTAAAATAAAGACAACAAAAGATTAATTTTTCCAGGTCTGATTTTAAGCCAAAGAGCAAGGAAAGACAATTATTCCCAGACTGAAGGCCAGCAGCAAGGCTTCTCTGTTAAAGCAAGTCCCCACATCTCAGTCTTTCTTCAGCTCCAGTTTTTCTCACTCCTGTTTACTAATCCTTCCCCAACCTGGCTCTTGGAGCATCCTGAAAAGGTGTTGGCCATTTCCATACTGATTTCTGCTGGAGAGCTATCATCAAGTTGCACAGACAACGTTTATCTCTTAGTTGTGCATCCGCTACTTTGCTTGCAACTGCTCCACCAAGTGAGTAAAGACCACCTTGATTTGAATGATGATCCTATTACCTATACAGGAACTGCATGGGGATCACCAGCAACTTTTAATGTGCAAAAGTCACCTCACTCCTGGCTGACATCTTCTACAAGTTTTTGGGCTATGTGAAGGCAAGTAACAACCTAAATACAAGCTGCTAACTTGATGTAGGGCTTTCCTTAATTAGTGCCTAAATATGCATTGTGCATTCATGTGCACAACAAGCTATGCATGTGAGATATATCGTCTGTACACATGTATATGGTCAGATGTATTAACTCAGAGCAGATATAGCAAGTACTGTGATCCATTAAAACTGAATGAAGATCCCTTCTAATACAAAGGAGCTACATGACTTTGAGAGGCATTGGAAAACAAGTCTCCCTGTGTGGTAATGGTGCCAAATAACAGGTGATTCTACAATTCTAGTTAAAGAGACCATGCTGATCACTTATCATGACCCACTCAGATGCTATACATAGGGGGTGGAGCCAACAAAGTACTCAGAAGAAGGGACCTGTGCTCTCTGGGACTGTTCCCCAGTGCCCCCAAATCCCTGGAACATCTATTCCATGCTTATAGAGCTGGCACCAGAGAGCTGGCAGGATAGACAAAGTTAGTGTTGAATATTAAACCTTTTTAAACTCTTATTAGTAAAAGCAAACTTGAGAAGTGCAGGGGAGACCTCAGCCTTCCCTGATATTGAATCCGTCTCAGGAAGGTGAAAACCATGCAATTCCCAGGATCAAAATTGCCTGACCAGGTAACAGCCTTTTGGTCCAATCTGTTGAGGTATCCTGAAGTGCATATAGGATGAAAGCTCTCACAAGTGCTTTAAAACTAAGAAAACAATGCAAGTGATCCCCCACTCTGCTGCAAAAATCTTTCCCTGGGAGGTTCAGGGCAGTTTAGCTCTCCTTCACATGCACCAGCACAATACAACTCAAAATAGACCCCAGCCATTCAAAAACACCCATCAAACTTCCTACACCCCTGAAACAGAGCATTCTCTTTAAAAAGCAGCATGCAAAAATCTTGGCTAGTTAACAACTCCATGGACTTAAATCTCTTGGTGTGCAAGTCTCTAACACGTTCAATTGTGGCTCTACAGAATGCTCTGCTCTACCGGGAAATGGATGGAAGATAAGAAAATGAGTAACCCAAATCTCAAAGTAAATTAGACAAGGCGTAACCCTATCCTTTTTGAATCTCCTTCAAAAGAAGCGTTAAAGTGTAACCGTGAGATAAAGGCCAATTAAGTAAATTCAATAAATCCCAGCGGTGTTGGCATAATACAGCAACTACTCTGCCTCCTCAATGCACAGAGATTACAATGCTCTGAAGCGAAGGAAGGAAGGTATAAGTATTTTAGAGTTTTCTTTGTCAAACAAAAGGTAATCCAATCCAGGCAAGTGGACAAAGTCTGCAATCATTCCATCTTAAAAGCCTGCAACTGGATACTGTGCTATATGATCTCAGAAAAATAAAAGGATTACTTGAGACTTGCTTTTCAAAGGTCACTGCATCTGCAAGGGCAGCATCCTCTTAATAGAAAGAACTCAAGCCACAGAGCCCTTTCATTTGGAACACAACGTAAAAAAATAAATTCACGTAAGAGTCAAGATATATAAAGCTGCAATTTCTCATGTTTCTTTTGTAAGCAGACAGAAGTCTTGTTCAAATTCCTGCCTTGACACTACAAAAGGTGAATGTACACTGTGAATCGTTCACATTGCTTTACGAGTAATCTGCACATATGCATTAATTTCTCAGCCACACACTGAAGATCAAAGAGGGATATTACATCACTTATGTTTATGCTTGCCATTTACAAAAACAGCCATGCATGTGATGAAAGCAAACAGAAGATGTAACAAGGTGTGAAATTGCTTATGTACATTTTTGCTTTCTTGAGACCAAAAATTAATCAGGAAGCAAAGAAAAGCATAAAAAACTGATTAGACCTTTTTTTGTTCTAACATTTCCCAAAGAGAATAAGGGGACATACCAAATAAATAAATTAAAGTTTTTGCAGAAGATGCATCATTAGTCACATCTGAATAACTACAGATTAGTTCATGAGGAACAGACATTTTAGGACATTGCTCCTCTGCAACCTTTAATAATGACATGATCACTGAATTAGCCATTGAGGCACTGAAACCCATATTTACAACATACTGTGCCGTGCCCACTAATGTCTAACATATAATAATGCTTAGTGGAATAAACCACTAATTATATTTTAAGAGAAACTAATGTTATCAGGTGAATGACCACTGTAGCAAGATAAAACAAATAATCCATTTTCTACATTTCATGGTCTGTCTAATGCTCCCTCCAGGTCAATTATTTTTGCCTTGGTATTTTTCACTCTGGCAAAACCAACAGCTAATGGCTCCCCACCTCACTCAGTTCCATAGCCAGTGAAGTTCTCCACTTTTGATTAAACCCCCCCAAACCCAAACAAACTAGCTCCCTTCACCCTCAGTGCAAAAGACAAGCCACCAGCTCAAAACTTTTAAACCAGCTTTAACTTCTGCCAGGACAGATCCTCACTCAGAGCAACCCAGAGTAGCCCATGAAGAGATGCTTATTTACAGGGGCAAAGGGACTGGCACCTCGACTTCCATTGGCCTTCCAGGTATCTGGGTTTCAGGTCCCTTTCCAAAGACAGCTAAGGCATCAAAGGGGAAGATCCTACTGCTCCCATCTCTGCTCTGGCTGCTCTTACAAACATCTATGACACAGATGTCTATAGACATGCACATCACTTTTTATAGACACCTACGCTATGGATTTTCATGTGTTTGCAATTTCTTTTACCATAAGTACATATATTCCTAAATGAATGAACGTTTGGGATCTAACACATCAGACCTTTCAAAACATCTTGAGATTCCTCCCTTCATGTGATGCCATGTTTCTTTTGCAGTTTGAATTTATGCCTGAAGACTTAAAAGTCCAGTTCATCCTTTTGATTAAATCAATACTTTCACCTGTCATCATATAACCAAACAGTTATGTTACCATTAATGCACTTAATAAAACCAGGTTTAATTGAGGAAAATGAAACCTGTATCAGAAGAGTAACCACAAGAGAAGTAATTCTGGCTTCTGTTCAAAAGCCTGGTATATTACAATTTTTCTCTCAGTTTCTAATTAATAAAATTATTGATTTTTTTTTTCTCAGGCCTTCAGAGTTTGGAGCAAAACTTGCATTATTCACCAACTCACATAACAAGCACGTGAAATTGCAGGTGGCTTCAAGCAGTAAATTAATTTTAAACAAGATAGATACATTAGTTAAAATAGAAACACTGGGGATGGAAAAAATCCCAAAACCTTCTCTTTGCATTTCTGTATAGAAACTACAGACTTTTAAAAAAGCTCAACATCTGATGGCTCCCTTAAGGGTACTTTTAGTGTGGATATTATACCTGGGTCAGAACTCAGCGTTGAAGTCGTAACTTGACTTTTGTGCTGCAACTGTTAATATCCCAAAGTGTATCCAAGTTTGCCTGATAATGGATTTCAAAACTCTTTGTCCCTTGAGAACAAGTAGCTGCAAACTGTGCCTGGCTAGTTAGGCAAAAAAGGTTGGACCCCCATTTTTCAGGTGCTTGCAAATCTTTTTGAAAACTGAGTCCAGGGAATCAAAGGTTCTTGTACTAAGTAGCATTAAATGCTGTTTCAATTCTATCTGAGCTCTTTCATGGGATTTCAGTCATGCATAGGCCCTCAATAGTGTAAGGAGGTAAATTCTAGCCCCAGGATAAGATTAAATCCAAACACCTTGCCAAACAGAAGCCCAGTCCTAAAACATGGTTCATATATGGAGATCATCTTCTTTTGAATGATTTTTCAAGGTGTCTCTTGAGTAGATGGGGCCTTCATGCTGGTCCTTTTCATACCTCTAATATCAAAATGGAAACACAATCTTCAAATTTCTTTGGTAATGAATACATAGTGTCTCTTCACATCTTCTACCTCTCAAGATGACCATTTGAGGTACCAGATCTTAGATCTATCTACAGTCTCTGTTACCTACCACCATTTTGAATGCCTCTGAAACCTGAGATGCCCTGATGTGTACCTTGAAACAAAAGAGGTCAGAGAAGAGAGAGGAACCCAATCAAAGCACTCAGGGCTCCATTTTTGTAATATGAATCCATGGCTAACCCAAGCCATTAGATCTATCTAATTTGAAAAGAGCCAATCCTTCAGGTGGCTCCCACCCCAGTTCTTGAGAGATTCAACATGGCTCCTTGAGCTCAACAACAAGATATGACTTCACACCCAAGTTGGTCACAGCCAAGGTGCTCCCAAGACTTTGCTGCCTCCCAGCCAGACAGAAGGCTAGATTCACGAAAAATGAAACACAAATTGGTGCCTCGTTCTCTTAGCGAGCCTGTTGTTTCTTTGACAAAGCTTTCCTCAGATAACTTCTCTCCAGGCTTCTAATTCTTGGACCTAAAATACGAGAAAAGCACCTTTGCTAAAGGCAAAGAGAGCTGTATGGATACTGTGGTTTTGTGGACACAACTAACCCAGTGCTTTTAATTACCGGCAGCTCCACTACAGAGAAGTGCTCATAAGTTCAAAGACACAAACCAGAAAAAACCCCTTCAGTTCATATTCACATTACAGAGGAAACAGAAGTATCTGCAGGCAGTTTGCATTAGCACAGGGATAATGGCTCATCTCTTACTTCTGATCCATGTAACAGCTCAGGAGACATGCCTGGCTATGCACCAGTGCTGTCTAAGACTTCAAGATCTACCGTGCCCCAATACCCTGTTCTTGCAGTAATTCCACTGAGTTTGAGGGAAGAAGTGGTGTGTGCACACTAAATTCATGTAATTCAAGCCCAGTTTTTCTCTGAGTAACTTCTGGGGGAAGTTGCAAGAGAAGCAGCACAGTGACTAGCTAACACAACTGACCCACTCACAGGGACCTACTGCTTCTTGTAGCAAGTCTCTTGATGAACACTCCATGATATTTAGCTGTCCCTGTAAAATGGTATTAAAAGAATAAATAGCAAGACAGCAGCCTTATTGCATGTAAAAAATCACTACTCAAATCCTATTGCAATACTGTGTGTTATAAAAATGTATCTATAAAATATCTTTTGTTTTTAAGACCAATTACTGATTATTAATGCATAAAATATGCAAACAATAAAATGCATAGCTTTAAATATTTGTATGCAGTCTTTTCCATTTAATTAAAATACAGTGTTAAATGCAAGAAAGCAGGGCTCAACACATACTCCTCGAAGGACAGTGGACAGAACCAAAGCAAGCCTTACCAGTCACAAAATATTTTGCCTTAACAAAATATTGCTAACACTCACTGAAGTGCCTGCCTTTGCGGAGGCAACCCAGGAGGCCGTAGTAACATCTCACCTCTGGCACTCCTTTCTGTATGCCCTGTTGCTGACTGCATGAATGTTTCCAAAAAACATTTACAAAGCAAGCAAATAGTTTCTAAATAATATAGCATAATGAAGTTACCCTGTGTCAGGGCCATCATATGTTATAATTGCAACAGGATTAAAAGCAGAGCTTAAAGATATCACAAAATCTAGGCACTGAACTACAGAGCCTTTGGGGTAATGCTGCCTTGTCATTCCTCATGTGTGCACCACCCCATGTGCAACAGAGCCAGAATATTTAATGAAACAGATCATATATCCCTGCCATCTCAAAAAACCACACAATCTTTGGCAAGACTCTTAAAAGCATGTGATTTCAAAAAATAAATTGGATTCTTGCTATTTGCCTTCTGTTTACAGAGTTGTACAGACACACATTTACCTCCTGCCAATCACAAATGAGAGATGTTTACTCTTAAAGAATGGAAGCTGCTGCAGATTCACACGACTTGCAGACATGAGGCTTGAGGAAAACATGATTGGATATCACAGGAGAAAATTGCAGGTGATAGGAACCCCTTACCTTGCCCAGCAATCTCTCTCATTGTAAATGAGAATAATGGCATTAGCAGTAGTTTATCTCTAGATAACATGAACTAACTAGCACAGTCAGTATTGGAAATGCCCATTGTTGGGATGTAAAGAAATCTCCTGGTATTTCAGTTGTTGAGAAATCCTTTGTACTCTTTTTTTTTCTTTTTTTTTTCCTCTGTGATTTCTGAGAAGATTTATCATAGAAAACTATAATACTGAGACCACTCTCCTCTCAAGGGAGAGGAAATATTACCTCCAGCTTGTTCATCAACAAATGCATTCAATACCTTATTAGGAACATTGATGTATGAGAATTTTAAGGAATTTTAAGGACTTTCTATATAATGAGGGCTACAAATGGCACTATGCTCTGCAACATCAATCGAAGTCATTTTTTTCCCTTGAAACCTGAAGGCTTACAAATGCTCACTTGTATTTTGCAGGGTCCAAAATCCCCTTCGTAAAGCTACAGGCTGTTTAGAAAAAACTAATTTAAAAAACTGGCCTGGCAAGACTGGCCATGGCCATAGCTCACTGTTTGGGGAATTTCTTTCCAATTGCCAGGCCTAACATACATTCATTTGTATTTACAGCAGCATCAGCCCTGAGTCCTGCACAGTCAGTTCCCATTAAGCTGCAATTTATGGTGATCCCCAGAAGGGAGAGGGAGACATTAGGGCATCACAGTTTGCCTGGGCTCAAGAAAAGAAGACCTCCCTGATGTCCCAAGCAGGCGCTTGCACCCAAGGCAAGTGTGTATCTGAGACAAAGACTTGTTGGAGCAAGGAGAGGGGCATGAATAAGTATCTTCTTATAGGGTGGAGATCCAGAGTGAATTCCAATACCTGATTTTGTTTTTCTAAGGCCTCTGGAAATCAAGTTGGTAACTTTTTCTCAAAGCTGGGGAGCAGTTTGTGGTTAAGACCAGACCCAGATTCTTTCACACCACAGAAAAGCTGTAATTTCCCTATATTCCATTAGTGGTTTAGTTGTGAAGCCTAAGAATAAATCCTATTGACTCACAACACTCTTATAAATTCACTCCTAGCAAGGTGATAAGGACTCCGGCTCTGATCCATCAAAGCACTTTGGGAAAATGCTTAATTTTAAGTGCATGAGTACTACCATTGCTGTCAGCATTTGAGTGGATCATAGCCACAGGGCTCAGCATTTTGCTGTAGAATTCTCAATATTGAGTACATTTATCTGACTAGCTTCCAGCACACTTATCAGTGCCTCTCCTATCATTTGTAACCTAATATCTTATTTGCATTTAAGCAAAAACTTTCTTTTAAAATCACATGAGATTAAGAACAAAACAAAACCAAAACACAGATACTGAATAAAACGTGTGAAACATGCATATCCCTGCTCCCTACCATAATTCACCTTTTTCATTCCTAAATTGGCTCCTTTCATCATACAAGACTTGCTGCATCCTTCTTCCAGCTGCTATCAAACTCTAAACCTAGCAAATTCATGGACCATTTTTAAATTGCGGGGGAAATTTCCTTCTCTGCCAAGCCTGCCACTCCGTATGATACAGCAATCAGTCTTGCTGATGAATTCTAATGTTAATGCCAAATTACTAAACACTCTAGTGAAATCAGAGGCAGACAAATAAATTCCTCATGTTTCCACTTGAAGAACAACTACTGAAGAGGTGCAGCAGGTCAGAGGGAAGAATAGCTAAAATCCTTAAGTCCCATTGTAGCTTAGTTTGGATTTTCTATGATATTTGGCAACTCCAAATACCATCACTGTTCTTTTCACACCTCACATTCAGAAGTGGGAGAAAAGCATGAGCCCACCACCTTTTACAGGACCCTCAGCTGGCCACAGCTTTGCAGAGCCACAGTCCAGACCTTTTCTATAAGTCAGTGAAGACCAGAAGGCTTGAACCAGAAATATTAAATACAAATAAAAATATATCAAACAGGTAATATTAGAACAAGCCCCTAGAATAGTAAAATCTCAAAATGACTAGAGGTAAAATAGAAAGGTTTATATACCTGTGGTCATATATACGTACAAACCACAAACCCACTCCTACCCTGTCCTTGATTTTAGACCGACAGTGGTTTTTTTGGATCAGGGAAAACTCTGTCCAGGCTCTCACTGTTTTTAAGGGAAATGGCAGATAACTAGCGACAAAATCTAACAGATCTCATCCTTGCTGCCAACCCACATATCCTGCCCAGTCTTTTGGCACATAATGTGACCATGGGCGCTGTTAGCCCTAAAATCTCACGTTCCAGGCAATGAGATGAATCTAACTAGCAAAGTCAGCACAGATCAAAGTTTACTGCAGACGCATGGGAAAACATCTCTTGATAGTGACAGTGGAAATCTGTGTACCTTCAGCTTCCTAAGGGATAACCTTTGCAGTGTGAAACATGGAAGCAAAGCATGCAATCCCCCTTTGGAAGGAAGGAAGAAGAAATGCAGCTTCACAGAATTGTAAAATGGTCGGGGTTGGAAGGAACATTAAACATCATCTAGTTCCAGCCTCACTGTCATGGGCCCGGATACCTTCCATTAGACCAGGTTGCTCAGAGCCTCATCCAGCCTGGCCTTGAACAATTCCAGGGATGGGGCAGCCACAGTTTCTCTGGGCAACCTGTTCCAGTGCTGCACCACCCTCATCATATAAAATTTCTTCCTTATATGTAGTCTAAATCTACTCTCTTTCCTTCTAAAGCCATTACCCCTAGTCCTATGCTTTCAGGCTTTTGTAAAAAAGTCCCTCTTCAGCTTTTCTTGTTGCCCTTGATGTCCCTGGCCAGTTTTAATTCTATGAGTACTTTAGAGTTCCTAAACTGATCTCTGGCAGCTCAGACAATCTCTCTGTATTCCTTCCAGGCTACCTGTTCTTGCTTCCACCCTCTGCAGCCCTCCTTTTTGTGTTTGATTTTATCCAGGAGCTTCTTTGCTTCTAAACCTGTCATTTTTGTGTTGACTTTCACTTTGCTGGGATGTGTCGTTTCTGAGCTGGGAGGAGGTGATCTTTCAATATTAACCAGCTTTCTTGGGCCTCTCTTCCCCTTGGAGGCTTTATCTCATGCTACTCTACCAAGCAGACTGGGAGAGCAAACTTTGGCCTTTTCAGGGAAGTTCAGGGTAGCTAGCTTGCTGTGTGCCCTCCTCACTGCCCTAAGGATCTCAAACTCCACCATTCCATGGTCACTGCAACCCAAGCTGCCCTTGAGCTTCACGTTCCCCACCAGCCTTGTTGGTGAGAACAAGGCATAGCACAGCACCTCTCCTTGTTGGCTCCTTTGTCACTTGGAGAAGGGAGTTATCATGAACACATTCCAGGAACCTCCTGGATTGCTTGTGCCCTGCTGTGTTGTCCCTCCAACAGATATCAGGGTGGCTGAAGTCCCCTGTGAGGACCAGGGCTTGTGAATGTCAGGCACTTGCTATCTGTCTATTGAGGGTCTCATTCGATTGGTCTTCCTTGTTGGGTGTCCTGTAGCAGATCCCTGCTATAAAGTTGCCTGTGCTTGCTCTCACTTTAATGCTGACTTAAAAGCTCTTGGTCAGCTCCTCTTTCATCCCCAGGCAGAGCTCCATGTACTCCAGCTGGTCACTGACAGAAGGCAACATCCCCCACCTCATCACTCCTGTGTCTCCTTCCTAAAGAGCCTGTAGCCTTCCATTCCAACATTCCAGCCACAGAAGCCACCACACATTTCATCTCCAACACGCCAATAAGGTCACAGGCATACCCACATCTCTTAACTCCTCTTGTTTATTCCCCATACTTGTGATTGCATAGAGGCATTTAAATTGGGTCGTTGACAAAGCCAATTTACTGGCTGGAATGGCTGGAATTCCTTTGTGTTGCTCTTCAGGTGATCTGCTGAGCTTTGATCCCTCTCCAGGCTCTGGGCATCTCCGGCTGGCTCTGACATCAAACTGGTAGGAGTGGGATGAATTGAGATTTTTCTCCCCTTCAAGTCAGTGGAATGTGACCTCCCTGTGCATCCTCCCACACAAACTGCTGCACCATGCCCCGTTTGCCCACCCTGGTCGCTCACAGTGCCCCCTGGGGCTGCTCTTTTTGGCAGTGGGTACGCCTGGCCCTGCCCACTCATCAGCCACTCTCATACAAATTGTGGGCTCTCAGTGGGTCTTGGCACGCCCCTGGGGTTTCTCTGGCTTAGTAAACCCTCCTGTACATCTTGCTGCCCTGCTCTGCTATGGAATGCACTTTCCTGGGAGCTGTTTGGCTCGCTAAGTCTTTGACTCATGGCTTCCCAGTAGGTAAAGTGATCTATCAGGTCATTGGGGAGAAGGGGAAAGTGCTTGAGTGAGCTGGTGGCTCTATACTGTGCCCCATTTTGAATGTCAGGAAAAAACAAAGTGCATTTTGAGGAAATTCAAGAGGGAATTGAAGAAAAAACACAAGTTGAGGAACTATGAACAGGGACTGTTCTGTCCCGGGGTCTGTCTCTCTCACTGAGAGAGAATGTGAGTCTCCAAATAAATACAAGGCCGTTGTCTCTGGAGCAAGACAAGCACAGTATTAAATTTAGGAACAGCTTTATAAGGACAAAAATGAAGCACTGGAAAAAAAATCACCCAGTGAACCTGTGGCATCTGTACCTATTGAGGTTTTAAAGCAGGTTAGATGAGCACATCCTGAGATCCTTCCAGACACAAGGCTCTCCAAAGGCAGCTGGGTATCATAAAGTGAGTGATAAAAATAAAAAGGATCTTGAAAGGCAGAGATCCAGGAGACACACACTTAGTGCCATTTACCAGCTGGCACGTTTGTGCCAGAAGATGTTGTGGAAAAACCTAAATTGTTGAAAGTGGCTGGTCACACAAAAGGACGGCACTGGGATAAAAGCATCAGACCAGAGGAAATAACACTTTGCTTTCCAGCTCTGCCAGACACTCAGCAAGACCACGGGCAAGCCACTTCCATCTTTCCCTACTGTTACCTGTGCAATGAAGATAATAATAATTCCTTTATCTCTGTAGACTTGAGGGGGAGGAACTAAGTACTCAGATGCTGCCAGCACGATCTTTGCTTTGGCCTGAAGGCACTGCTGTAAGGCAAATAAAGAAAACAAGGAATACCTGCAAGCATTACTCCTGGCAGCTGGCTTCTTCTATTTAAATCAGAAGCAACTCGGTGATATCACGGTGAACTCAAATATGGAACAAAAACCCTATGTGAGTGACAAAAAGGAAAATTATAGGGAAATTTGTAGCAAAGGCTTATTTTCAGAATTTGTAACTCTCTCCAACTTATGTTTCCAAGTACAAGCCCTAGCTGTGTGCTTAAAGACAAGCACTGGGAAAAATGGCTTTGCTGAGGCAAAACTGCAGAGATCATGACTGAGCAACACAAAGCTCAGGATGAACATCAACCTTTTGAATGGGATAAATGCAGCCACATATGAAAGCATGGTTTTCGACTGTCCCACCCTACAGAAGTATGACTTTCCTGCAGGAATCAAATACAGACTCTCTTCTGACAAAATACAGCAGGCTTTTCCAGTCCAGTTAGTTTCTGAAGGTGTTGAAAAGGATTTAGAGACAAACTCAACAATACACCAGAACATTTCTGACATGAAAACCCAATTTACAGACTGTACAGGGACTCTCTAATCCAATTTTCCCCCTTACCTGCAGACAGGATATGTCCTAAGCCTTTGCCTACTCTACTGGGTCACCACAGGCTCTGGAGGCTGGGTAACAGGAAAGCATCTAAGGGTGGGATTGCCATTCAGAAGCTAAATGGTCCCAACAGAGATTTCAGCTGTTTCAAATGGTAGCTGCGCGTGCAATGCATAAATGCACATCTTTAGCTTTTTCAATCATCAGAACTGTGGTCAAACAGGTTGCTTTATGCAACATCATGCTTAACATGATCTATACTGGCTGGTGGCTGGTCCTTCCACGATAATATTTTTCACTGCTTTGTGGGTATGACTGATCAAAAATTAGGCAAGATAAATGCACACAGGATAGCAGAGTGGGAATTTTCAGCCTTTTTGACTTTTATTTCTGATAGTACTACCCTCTGAAGCACCCGGGGGAAAAATGTGCCACAAATACACAATTTACATCATCCACCTCCTGACTGCGAAACAAAAGCTTCACCATTCCTAGCTATGGTTAGGAAGATGCTTATAGGAATCAAGCAACTTACTCCTTCAAAGTAAGCTTTTGTGCACCTGCACTTTCAAATGTATCTTGAGGATTTGGTGACATCGTCTCATTCAGCATTCCCATGACATTATAGAAAGATGGAGGCAAGACAAGTCTCACTGCATCCAGATTCCTCTTTTGGTTCAGAACCACTGTAATAGGACTACAGATCTGGTTTTGGCAAGTTCTCCTTACGCTCATCATTCTCTTCCTCTCAGTTTTGTAACTGTTAGAAGAAAAAAGGGGATTTCAACATCAGCCACTGTGGGCTCCTCCTTCAGAGAAGTTTCTTAGCTCTCCTCTCCAACCTGGACCAGGGAATGATTTGAACAGACCAAAGGAAGTGCCCTCATTCTTCCAACTCTCTCATCTTCATCTTTATTCTAGTGTGTGGACTAGAACACCAAAAACTTCAGTGAGGAATTAAAACACATGTCTTCATACACACAATACATAAAACACTCTTCTGTTTGGTATCACTCTGCACATTGATGATGCTTCTTTGACCAACCTTCATGCTATAAATGCTCATTGCACCTAGTGATTGGCTGAAATTGTGCCTTGAAGATGTCTGAAAGCAGTCCAAATGAGGCAAATGACAGGATGGGGTGGCTACTAGAACATACTAGTTGACTTACTAGAACACAAATGCCAGGTGCTCATAGGCATTTGCCTGTATTCTTTACAGGTATGCGATGGTGTTATTTTCCACTTGCTTTTAGAAAAAAACAACTTACAGCACCATTGAGAACTACCCACCCAGTACAGATGGGAGATCATTAAGGTTTTCCTTCAGCTGATGACTTGAGTCATCCATGATCAGACATGTACAACAGTTTCCTTGGGGTCAGGGCTCCACTTACTTAGACTGGAGAGCCAAATATGTGTTATCCACTATTCTATTCCCTAGTACATTGCTTATCAGGATGACTTTCTTTAAACGTTCCCAGCATAAATGTGAGATGCTAACAGTAAGTGGCATTAAAAATGTGAATGATGAATGCTATGCATCAGGCAGGATGATTAAATAACTACGTGTAGATTCTGGGGCATAGTAGCTTCTCTGCCTTCTGACATGATAGTTGATCATTCCTAATCTATAGCTGAAACAAAACAGAGATTACCTCCTCTCAAACAACTCAGTTTCTATTCTCCTTTGTTCATACCCCCTGCCCCTCCCTTATACAAGGGGAAAGCCCATTAACTAGCTCTGTTTTTAATTCAGTGGTATTGAAAATGGGATCCTAGCAAAGCACGTAATTGATCCCGTTTTCACAGGACTGCCTTCCAAGGAGCAGCAAAGGTGAAGCATTCACATTATCAAGGTCACTGCAGTGAATGCAAGAATAACAAAGACTTGGATTTGCATCAGGATTCAATTACAGTGTAGTATACAAATGTTGCTAGACTACTCCCCCTCAAAATGAGAAGTACTCTGAGAAAGCCATACATAGTTAAGGAGAATTAATAAAAAGAACAATATTTAAAATGGTTTAGTTAAAACTCTGTATGGATACACTGGACTCAACTAGAACGTATTTTATGCTCATTTAACTTGAATTTGCAAATTTTATAGGCAGCAGGTAAACAAAGATAATTTTAAATCAATATACCTAGGTTTTAAGGCCAGAAGAGATCATTTAACCCTCCCACAAAACACCATTGACTTTTTATCTTCCTTTAAATCAATACAAACTCACTACTGGGGGCAGATTACCAAACTTCACCATGTAGCAACTTGCTGGATATTGCCAATCTTGCCACTTGGTTAAAAAAATAGAATAGTTTTAGAGATAACTGAACTTTGTTCTAGAAATTAGTACTGAAGACAAGTATATTAAAAAAAAAAATCAATAAAACAGTTCCTTGCTGAGATCCTGAAAACCAGAACAGAAAAGGACATTTTAAACTAAAGATATACACACATGCACACTTCCATGAGCTACCCAGAAAAAAAAAATATCAAGAAAAGCCTTAAGTAAAGATGTATCCTCAAGTGTACTTTTAAAAATTGAGTGTCCCTTGAAGACTGTTGGTGAATTTCCAAGCAATTTGGCAACATTCGTCAGTCTACAAAAATTTTAAAACCAGCCTGATTTTAAAAAGCCTGCAGATACTGACCTATCACATCTGATCAGTGGGAACTGTCCACATGGATTTTTATGCTATACAGCACTACAGTGTGCAGAATTCAGCTCTGTGGACTACCCTCCCATAGGCCTATTTCTATCAGTGAAGAATGCATCTGAGAAAAGTGGAAATACATTTTTCTCAGTGTTATCATCCACTCAAGCTATTACATAGCTGAGAAAAGAGAAAAAAAACCCAATCCCATCCAGTCTTACAGCTGCCAAGCAACTGCTTGCAGAGACATATTACTTCATGTGGTATTCAATCACTTCATTTACTGTACTCCAACCAAAATTACTCAAGCCATTAACACCTGTATAACTTCTCGTGCATCACTCTGATAAAAACTTCATATTACTTCCTTTTGCTGCTCAAGGAAAGGAATGTTGACTATGTAGGTACATCATACCTTGTATCTCAAGAAAGACTATAATCTTTGCATGGCTTCTAAGGGCTGCATAGTCTTGTATCTGCTGCATAAATACGGACCACAGGTTCCCACTGGATCACTGGGATGCTGCTCATTTTAAAGCTGCTTGAGTTAGCTGTGTTCTCTTTTGTTTATTCTGAGACTACGGCCTTTAAACTTCGGATGTGACATTTAAAAGGGACAGTAAATGCTATATCCTCTCTCAACCATGAATCTTGTCTAACACAGTATATTATAATCTCAGTGATCTAATTCTCAAGATCATCTCTTTACTGACAAGCCCAGGATGGCCACTATGATAGAGCTCTGGGAACTCAAAAAATATCTCAGTCAGTGACCCAATAATAAATCTGGTGTTCTCTGCTTCATCTTTTTCTCAGTAAGGCATGTCAAATCATATGCTATGACTGTATACTGAATGACCTGAGCAAAGGGTTTTCAGAATGTGGGAAAAAAAGCAGTTTTGCAAGACACTGCACTGTTAAAATAACAAAAATAAACATGATTCTATCTTCATGCACCAGAGTACTTCATCAGAAGTAGCTTCCATACAACTAAGACAAGAATTCAATCCACTAAGGGAAGGTGAAACATAATGTAACCCTCCAGGTACTGAATTAACCAAAGCAGTGAATGAAACAAAAGACCACTTTGACCCATGGTCAGCTGCAAGTTAACACAGAAAAAATTTACTCTTCCATTTTAGAAGAGATCCTATCTATTGTCTTGTACTGTTCCCAGTTCCCATCAGGAGGACTTGGATGTACACCAAGCTTCAGACCCTAACCCAGTATTCCTGCATAGAGCTCTAAAGAGTAATCAAGAAATGTGGGGGATAAGGGAAGGACACAAATGAGCTAAGTTAACTTCATGGCTCCACCTTGACTCAGCAAAGTATAGTGCCACTAGACCCTGGTGACTTTCGGTCTCTTCCTGGCCCTGCTTATGAACTGTTGGGTGACCATGGGGAAAAATCATTTCACTCTCTCTTGCAGCCTATAAAATGTGCAGGAGGGACATTCATGTTGCTCACAAAGCACTGTGAGGTTCACAGTCAACATTTTCTGCTTCAGTCTCATCTTTGGTGGTAGCTTTAGGCCTGTGGCTGAAACAATCTCTCCCTTGAGATATTCATTGTCCATCCCTTCCCAAACACATTTAATTAAAAAGCCCTAACTGCTGAATTTATAGCTATGATCTTTTATTGAAAATCCTCTTCCCTTGATAAGTTGTTCCTGTCTTATTCCTAGACACGACTTCCAGACGCTTATTTCTGCAATATGCTGCATCTGCCCATACTTTCTTTGATGGGCTGACAAGAGAACATGTTTAATCCCCAGCAACAACTTTTTCATTTAAGGCAGCAGAGCCTGCGCTTGTGACGTGTCTGGGGTTATTTCATAGGCAAGCCTCTTCTCAGCATCTCCCAGAGCCCAGGTTTCTTTCCTCCAATGCTGGCATGCAGAAATACCCTGCACAACAGAGCACAAATGGAACAGTACTCCCTCCTGGACCTGACCAATTGTTTTTTCTTTTTCCCTCCAAATGTTTAAATGAAACAGGCAGAGGTGAATATTGCAGTCAGCAACACAAAAACCTCTGGAAATGCAAGAATATCAATATCAGGGACAATATTCTTGCAGCAGGCTATGGAAACCATCTGGTGCCTCTCCAAGTGCTCTCATACCACCTGATGGTACAAATGCTTGGATGACAGGAGCAGCTCTGACAGGCTCTTAAGTCTCGTAAACTAGATTAATCTATGTGCAGCATACAGCAAAGCTATAGATACTTACTAATGGCATGAAATGCCAACTTCCATGATAAATATATGCATCCTATGTGCAATTATGCTGGTTTCTTAATAGCATTGAGATAGCTGCAAGATACTAATTACCAAATAAGAATTTGGCAATTATACTTCATCATACCTTTCTCCTGACATAGCTACTTTTAAACAAACAAGAATTTTGTTTTTGACAACACCAAAGAAAGGGAAGCTTCTACTTTCATCTGTTCTAGCTTTCCAAGTGTGATTATGGAATGAAAGAAGAGAAAAAACTTCCATTTGCTGAAGTACTGCAACTCCTTCAGTGAAGCTATTTCACCGCTATTAAGGAACATTGTTAACCTTCTTAATAATCAGTGGGAGAAATTATGTTACCTGAAATGAAAGCAATCTTACTAGCTAGTTCCTGCTGTTCTACAGCCAGAATTTCAGTGCTTGTCATGAACTGTTTGCAGACTTACCTTTACTTTAATTACAATACCACAAGATCCAAATTATTCCCAGTGTCTAATGCCGATCTTACCTGCGTCATCTGCGGAGATACTGGCACACAGCTTACACCACAAGTAAAGAGAACAGAAAAGCTTCTTTCTGAGGCACATGAGAGGGATGTAATGAGACAATTGTGCCAAAGCTACTCAGACATGGAGGTACTGTCCTTGCAGTGAAGTAAACGGCAAAGTCCCTGGTTGACTACAGTGGGAATGGAATTAAGCCATGGCTGAGCAATTTATACATCTCCCCTTCCAGTGTTACCTCCTGACATTAAAATAAATGGACATCAATGGTCATCTGGGTGAGAAGCTGATTAGGTGAGGTTTTAACAAGCATAATGCAAACCCAATCCAAACCATATTATGATTCCAGATCTGGGAATCCACAGCAATGTGAAAGGATGCACTAATGACCGCAATATTTTTTCACTGTTCATGCAAGCACGGAGACAAATGTTGTGATTTGTCTCTGTCTGCCTTTTATGGAGTGCTGTTTTATGACACAGTTAGTGATTTAGCAAAAAAGAAAAAAAAAAAAAAGGTAACAGCCCTGTGTCACAGCAATTGCAAATGATCTTTGCCTTCCATCTTGGAAGATGAGTCTTTGACCCCTTCATGAGCATTTTGCTTGTGATGGGGGGTGGGAGGGCAATTTGAATTAGCACCTAAAAAATAAGTGTGCAAATGATACCATGATGTACAGCCACCTTGTTTACCATTATCCTTAGCCATACATTTATCACGGTGCTCTACACACATACTGTCTTTTCTTTCCTCTCCCCACCCCCACTTTACCTTCTAATTGGAACTCAGTCTGTGATATGTAATTAAAGCTCTCATAAATACTGCCAGCAAGTGCACCTTTTTTCTTCCAAGTAACTACTAACATCTTCGAGAAGACCTCATCACCCTCTGATAGAATATACCCTAATGTATCTTCTCACACACTCCACTCAGGATGGGGAAGTCTATCTTCCCACCTTCCACATAATTAAAGTCATCCACATTATTGTACTTGTCCTTCACCACTCCCACCCCTTCTCTGACACATGTATCACCCTGTCATCAGCTCCTTTCCTTTCACCTGATTTATTCTGTTTCTAATCACTGAGCAAAATCCACTGCTTTCGAGAAGAGATGTAGCAGTTCTAGGCGTAGCTCGGCACCAGGTTTCTTATATTAAAAGACAGCACTTTCAACTCTCCTTTAAGAGGGATTATTTCTTACAATTTAGAGTTTATTCATGCCTGCGAGTGAAAAAAAATACCCTTTTCCATTCACGGTAAATGACTGAGACATTAACAATGAAATTCAATGGTACTTCAAAGGCTCCTTTGGGCCCTAAAGGTTGTGCAAGGCAGCCCGGGGACCGAATAAAGCCCAGTTAACTCAACAGGTGGCTTCATTTGCTCTGTGAAAAATAGCTGCTGCTGCTCTCAGAGAGGAAAACACTCCTATGCTCAGCCAAACGGCAGCTGTAAAATGGTCTGACTTGCGGCAACTCTAAAGTTTTCAAGCACTCCTGTGTCAAAGGAGGAAGGTGGCTGCTGTGCATGCCAGAGCACCTCCTGTGAGGGCAAACTGCACAGAACATCCGTGGTCCAGAGCTTTACGAGCCATGTGCATGCCTCATCCCCAGAAGTACATCAGTACTTCTGTGCGACAGAATAGCTGGAGCTGAATACAGGGAGGCGGGAGACCTCACAGCCCCATCCTTCAGGTATTTGGATATTCTTCCACAAACCCCTGGCACAGGGGACCGGCTGCGTGGCCCCAGAGGACAGCGTGGCACAGCCTTGTGCGGTGATGCCCCTGGCCGGGAGGCAGCCCCCTCAGCAGCCCCTGGCAGATGGGCTCACGATCCAGGTTCAAAGGGAAGCAGAGAAAGCAGGAGGAGTCGCTGAAATCTTTGCTAATCTCTCAAGCGGATAAACAAAAGTGTCGGTGTCTTTAGCACTGCATTACTGCTATTGCTTGATTTTGCTACGTGCTTTTTTTGGACCCTCATCAGTGAAGATTTGCCAAGCCACTGTAAATGCTATTATTGCCAAAGGCCAAATAAAACTCAACTGTATTTACTGAACAGGTATCAACTGCTCTCTTGCCGGATACCAAGTCAAAATGATTGTGATCTTAGTTACATTTAATTACCTGGGTACTGGAATTTGCAATTGCTTGGAATGGACACTGTCACATTATTGACAGCTTTCTTTTTAGCAGACAAAGCACAGTTTACCAACCAGATGTATGGCAGGCAACACCTTGCACTCAGCTGGACTTGGATCAAAGATTACCTTTCCTGACAGAAGGTGCAAAAGAGGGAAAGAGGGAATTTTCGCTGTTGCAGTTGAGATTTGGGATCAAACAGACCCCATGTCACACTTTCCCCCAAGTTATTCAGCACATTTTAGCTCACAAAATGCTTTGGATAAATACACTGCTGACTGACATTTCTATCTTTCATGCTGCAGTGAAACTGAAACAATATTTATGCACAGTAATACACAGCAACCAATTGAGAAAAAACAACCCCAAACCCAACAGCCCATCTCCTGTGGCCTCTTATCAGCCTCTCTTACCTGTTCTTAAGTTAGTTTGGCAAACAGGTTAGGAAACATCTCCAGTGTATCCTGGGGCTCCAGGCCTACGGGAAGGGCTCAGCAGGCACAGAGAAGCAGCGAGAGTCTCAGTCCTGGGGTGTGCCCTCTAGCCCATCACACCACACTCCCATGCCTCAGTTTCCCCATCAACTAACCAGATGACTGAAAAACCTCCATGATGAAGGCGGTGCATAAGTTTTAGGAAATGAAACAGCAATTTACTGAATGAGGCACCCCTTCCAATTATGATGTCTCTATCAGGTTTGGATATAAGAAAACTGAGCCAACTTGCATTTATTTACTGCATTCATTTGCATAATGACCCCGTATTTACCATCCACATTTTGTCCTAAATGAAGAACTGGACACTGTACAAACTGAATTTAAAATAGCAGTTCTCATTCACTGACCGTTATCAGAAGATACAGAAACAATGTGAGGCCACAACAGATGCACAATTGTTATTAGAGCACAAGCAGTATCATCAACCGCCTGACTACTTTACGGGATTTGTTTTGTTTTATAGAGATGTTCTGCAAGGGTTGCAAACAGCCCTCAGGGCTGTCTGACTCTGGCAGAAGTGCCCCTTGAAGCTTCAGCCAACATTTTATCAGAGGGTGCGTCACCTCTGCAAAAAGCACTGGGCATTTTGTCCTTCATGCACACCCAGCTTTGCTAGCTGCTCTCTGCAATTTTGAAAAAGATGGAGATGGGTCTGTGCCCTCATGTGCATCCTTGCCCAGTCATCCTCCAGCTCCTTTCCATCTCCCTGGAGGGGCCAAGAAGCACCTGGTACAGAGTGATGTACAATAAATTAAATAACCCAGTAATTTCTGCAGTGATAGTCTTCCAGTTTACTGAACTGGGTGAGAGCACCTCTCTGTGGAAACTGTCCTTGCATGGCCAGGTGTTTAAGGGCTCATGCTCTAAGTCTCCAGCAAGGTCAGTGAGCAATTTCATGCTTTTGGTGCCACCCTTCAGGAAAACAAGGCAGAACCATGGAGCTGCGTGGTTTAATGATCCAAGGCAGGAACCCACTACTGTAGGGAAGTCAGAGCCCTGGAGATGACAGGATAATGGTGTGGTGCAGACCAGGTCCCCCTAATAAGCCACACTAATGCTGAACTGTGTGAAAGGCCACTCAGGAAATAGAAGAATTAATAATCTACTTGGCTCAGCTGCACTTTCTTTCCTGAGATTGAGGCAGACTGGAGAAAGCAGGAGAGAAGTTGCAAAGAAACGGCATACAGGGTTCCATAAACTCTTGAAAACTGAAGCAGAGAGGGTAAGCCCAGTTTTTTGCTTTTACCTGATTCAGCTTTGCTTCCTTTCATCTCCTTTAGGCGCATGGAGCAAAGATACACAAGTTTTACATAGCAGGATGCAGAAGCACGGTGGGCAATTGCGCTGTGTATTCCTGGGAAGGCAGTATGCAGTGCTAGTGCCCTCCACTAGCCTTTCTACCCAATTCTCTAAATTTGCTTTTGAGGCATGCTTGTCTCTCCCTGCCAAAACCCCTGCAGAGCTAAGGGGCCAGGGGCAAAAGGCCCCTTTTACCACTTGACACACCCACCACCCCTGGTCAAAACCTACAGGGCAGATTTTGCCAAATGCATAAAAGAATTTGCAAATTTTCCCATCCCCATCCATGGAGCAGTGCTCTCTCCAAGGCTTGCCCGTGCTGAAGCACTTACAGGATCCGTCCAGCATGCTCGGCACCTCTCAGCAAAGAGCTATGAATCGCCCCAGCTTGCTGCATTGCAGCAGAAAAACCCTCACCTAGCACCACCATAGCCAGTGGGTGTTCTGCATCGATTCATAGAGGGCCTTTTGATCAGAGCCTATATTCTTAAAAATTATCAAGCCTGGAGAAGCAGGAAAATAAAAAAGTAGTAACGCTTTCCTTCTGGTTATTTCTATTGTACTGATCCAGCCAGAAATCCCATTAGTTACTTGCTTTGATCAGGACTGTTCCTCCAGGACCAGGAGAAGCAGAAAGCATTCCATCATGCCGGCAAGCAAGCACATCTGAAGTGCGTTTTAATTAAAACCTTCCAACTCTTGAGCTTTTTGTAGTATTTGCATGTAGCTGAACTTTGGCCCAGCTGCTGTGGAAGAAATATGGTTTATTGCTGGGTTGTCTGTCACCTTGGCGCTGCTCTTGGCTCTCCAGGTAGAGCTCTTCCTTCCCTCTTGTGTGTCCCCATGTCCCACCCTCAGCAGAGAACGGAGGGGCAGTAAGCTGGGATAAAGCACTAGCCAGCCCTACTACTCCTATTGCATTAACCCTTTGCAAGAAATACAAGTGCCAGAAGTAGCATTTCAGACATCTTTCCAGGAATGAGCAAGGGGTTTGCTCTTCAAGTGTGTGTAATAGCAACTGCATCAGAAGACGTGGAAAAACCTTCCAAGCCTTACTGAAACACACTTCTCCAAAGAGAAGCAATCCAGGGGAGAAAAGTAGTTCAGTCTGATACTGTAAAATCCTAATTGGGAACCTGTAATTCATGCACATTGTGAGTTGGAGCTCAGTTTTGATACAGCAAGATCTTCCCTGGAATGCAAAAGCCAGCCTGTTTTGTGGATGCAGACACCAGGTGCAACAGCAACCAAGGGGAAAAAAATCTGCCCAAATGAATAAATAAATAGATAAATTACAAACTGCATATTAAAGAGGGTTCAGGCTCAAGGCAAAAGAAAACAGAACGAAAATAGGGCCAGGGAATTGCCTGGGCCTAGTTAGGAAGCAATTTGGCTCAAGGACAGAAAGAGTGAAAGGCATCTGAACTGCCTGAGCATTACCAAGCTGTCACAGATACCCACATAAAACAAGGGTGGGTAACCTCTGTCGTCTGTCCAGCATGTGTTCGGCATGTTCACACACACACAAATGCATATACACACGGCCATGCACATACTTCCACCTTCACACCCATTCAAATTCATATTATCAGCTGCATGGGAAAAATGAAGTGCCCTGTGAAGTTGCCATACCCTGAGCAGTGTTCTATAGCACAGCTCACTCAATGCACAACTACCGAAACACAAATGTTCAAAGTCCTTGGGCTCCTCCACTGTTATATTTAACTTTTGAGGGAGATTACTATAAAGAGCTTACTTGGTGCAGTAAAGAAACCACAGTCAGAGAACAAATGGGATGTTTATTAAATGCCTACAAGTCCACTGCTATTTCTCTAACAGCACTGAAATTATTTTTACATTCTTTTTTGGCTATTTTGGAGTCCTGGCGTCTTAAGAGTACTTTCAGAAGCATCATCTATGCAGACTGTTGAAAATGTAAAACTACATTCAATGCTAAAATCAGAGAAATAACATATCAGACATAGGAATTATCAGTTTGCAGACTGAGACTAAAGAGCTAAATAGGATTTTATTAGCAGTGAAATTTAAAAGCAATATTCATAGGGGGGGAAAAAAATCTATAAATTGATGTCATCTGAGCAGTGAAACCGTTTCAGCTGCTTTATTCAGATGCTTTACTTTTGTTCTCTGCCAAGTACTGTGCTCAGCACAATACAAAGAGAACTCTTTGGCCCTGAAGGCTGTGTTTTAAGGTGATTAGAATTAGATTAATATAAGATTACTTGGCAATCCTTTAAAAATATACCAGAAAAGTGGGAAATAAAATTTTAAACCAGCACTGTCATTCTTGTAATGTGAGTAGTGGTCTGTACAAGTTTCTTACAGCTCTGACCTCGTGAAGCTCTTACTACATCTGATTGCAGCATGGCCTGCTCTTTGGAAAATAATTATATTTGCTACTTGTACACTTCTAAATGTCTGGACTCACACTGCTCAATATCTACTACTTTACCTCAAGCCTGAGGCTATATTGCTGGTGGTGATTCCAGTGGCTCTGGGATATTACAGAGCAATCAGTGTCAACCCTTCTGGTTGCAGCTCCTCAAGCAGAGTATTTTGGGCAGCTTTTGCTCCCCTACATCTAGCTGTATGGCACTATCCAGGTGCAGTTCATGGATTAATTTTTGCCAGCTGTAACCAGACATTTGCTTTTTGTAGCTCATGCAACTGCCTCCCAAGTAGCATGTTTTAAAGGAGACTAATCACTTTACCATAAAGATATTTGTCTCACTGCCACTGGGAGATGGTAAAACCTGCACCCTCCTGCACAACACACAGTGGACGTCATCACTTGAATCTCATCATGAGAGCTTCAGCACCTTTCTTTTTACCCTCTTTGGGAGGAGTGTGGATAGGGACAACTACTTCTTACTATTTTTATTTTCATCTATAGATAAGATGTTGTAATTTCATGTCAAAATGGAAAGGTCTGTCTGTAGATGCAGGAAAATTGTTTTTTGTCATTTACTTCAAGAACAAAAATGACCTCTAAGTAAGTAATATTGTAATTTGGGGATTTTTTTTTTTCATATTCCAAAGACTTCTTTCAATATTCAAGCATGTATTTCTAATATGTGAAGTGTAACAAAAAGACTTATAATAAACTATGAAAAAGCAGCAATTACTGATTGGGGAGTTATAAATAAAACTGTAAAATATTCATCTGATCCATAATTCATTTGGTAGCAGACACCCAGCCATCTGGGCTGGGGTGAACTCATGACTCTGGAATAGGATGCTGGATGAAGATTTTGCATTCAGAATAAATGCAGTCATCACAAAAAAAAAAAAAAAANGCATGAGTGAGAGAGAGAAGTCAAACAATAAGCCTTTTGTATAACACTGGTTTTCAGGTTTTACTTTGTTCTGCCAGTGTGTTTGCTTTTTAACAACCTGCGATTGCATGCTCTGATTGCACATGACCATGCTTCAAAAAATACCAAAATATAGCAAATTGTTTCTTGAAGCTGATTGCCAGCATATGCGTGGAACAAATAAAATTATTCTCTCTTTCTGCCTGAACCCTCACTAACAGCTCAATACTCATTTTTACATCTCCCTGGACATGAAGGGTGTTCATAGCCTGCAGAAAGATCCTGCTACAAGGGGCAGTGCAGGGTGCACTCAGGTTTAAACAGAGACTAAGGTCTATGAGGCAGTACTAGTTTACCTCTGCATATTAAAATACCTCTGTATTCACCCATCCTGGTATGAAAGAATACTTTTGCTTTAAAAATTACATCTTTCTAGGATAAATGCTGCAATATCTGTGTCAAAACACTGGAAGCTAATGTGTCATCTCTAAATGGCAGTGCTTTCCAAATAGGTGGGCAATTGCAAAGCTTAAACTTTCTATTTGTGCTACTAATAGCTCCTTTCTGGCCAATGTAGACCTAAGGCACAGTTTAAACTACCAGACATACCAAATTCAAAAAGGTTTGCCTGTAGCTATTAAAATTTTCTCAGAGTTCATAGAAAGATAAGACAAATTCATGTGAGAAAAGTCCATTAAGGGCTAAAATAGCACAAAGACACTGTCCCTGGAGGTCAGAGAACACTCTAAGCAAGCATTGGTACGTCTTTCTTCTGCTCATACGCTTTCTATAGTATCCACTATTGACCATTGCTAGGAAGATGATGTAGCTCAGTGGATTGAATACAGCTACAATGGATGTTTAAAGGCAAGCCTGGCTCACCATACTGGTTGTGGAAAGGGAGTTTTCCAAAAGCAAGCATCTGCTTAAGCTTTTATGGGCCCTAGGTCAGCAGTTCTGGCTGAAAAGTAGAGCTACAAAACCAATCTTGCTTCTTGTGTGAGATTATGCAATACACTGCAACACGCTGCATCTACTGGAGCATCCTCTTGGAAATTTTTTGTTATTCCTAAAGAAAATAAGCAAGCTGCTTCCTTCCCCAAGTCAAACCAAACAAGCCTGTGAAATTTTAAAGTTGGAAGAATCAGACCCTGAATGTTACAGAACTTCAACCCATCCATTTCCAAAGGCAATCTCTGAAAACATGATTTCCAACACAGCCATCTCTTGCCTCATTTTCTGATGTTTTCTTCCCAGACTATGCAGGGCTGCAGTCTATTGGTTTCAAGAGCACACAGATGCTGATGTAAGATTGCAACAAGCTCTGCGTTGCAGGTTTGCCTTTCTGAATCACCCTTGGTTGCTTCTCAAAGACTGCACACGTTCTGACTGCTAAGGAAAACACCCTCTCCCTTACTGTCTTCCACTGCAGCATCCCAGCCTGCACAATCAGAGTGAGGATCATGGTTCTCAGCACACTTCCCTCTCCAAGAGCCCTCCAGCTGCCCCAAGCATCTACTGGGTTTTTTTGTCAGGCAAGAACCCAGCCAATGCTTTCCAGGCAGCAGTACAGGTTGCCAGGTCCTGTCCTCCAACACCTTTGTTTCAATAGCATTGCTGCAGCACAGGATTCAACGTGTATCTCTGGTTTGGCCTCAGGCATGTAGACTCTTTGAGGCATTAGACACATTAACTCCTCCTCTGTTAGCAAGCACATCTGTATCTTTCTTCTCCTTCTTGCCCAGAAGGCTCAAAAATATCATACAGGTCACAGAAGGGGATTGAACACTGGCTCCTGACTTTTCAAACAGAAAACAGGCAGGGGGTTTATCAGAAACCACACACAGAGAAGGTCTTTAAGTGTAAAGGAGTCTGTGGCATTTGGGATGCCAGCAGGAGAACTGCCCCACTCTCATACCCCCCACTTCCAGTCCAGTTCCGTGCCTGAAGCCAGACCCAGCATGGGAGTTGCTGACATCAAAAGCAAATAAAATTGCTCAGCTGTTTAGGCTGGCTTAAAGCGAATACTCTTGACAGGTTTTAAGCCTAGAAAGGTTTTAAACATCGCAGCTTTCCAGTGTGCTCCTGTGATGATACAGGGGGCATGCATGCAACCATGAATCACAACTGCTCGCTCCCTATGGACCCATTACGAGACACACGTCTCTGACCAAGACGTCATGGTAGGTGCGTTCTGTATACAGGGCAGATAAGACAAAAGACCTCAAGGGAGATGCACATCTCTGTCCAAAGTGACAGCATACCTTAATCATCTAGCTTGGTGAAATTGCTGAGAAAAAAAAGTCATGCAGTTGCCACCTGAAAAGCAAACTTCAATATTAGCAGTACACACAGACTGCTCTCTGGAAACCATTTAAATAGGTGAAAGTTTCAAAAATATGAAAACTTAAAAAAAACCACGAACAAGACAAAGATGGCTAACTCAATCCTATCATCCTATCATTCCCACTTATGAATTATTCACTGTGCTCCAGCCCACGTGCATGAGGCACACTTTTTAACATGTTGTGAGACTGCATTACAGGTGGCTCCTTGCCATCTGTGCTGAGAAGTCCCTTGGACATGTATTTTGCAGAAATCCCATAGGGAAGAACCATGCTTGGGTCAACTCATATGCCTACAAAGGGAATAAGGTCCTCTGTCTGCTGCAGCTCTAGGGTAGTCACAATGGAGCCAGAGCAATTTCTGTCTCTCCTGACTTGTGGCATTGCTCACCCTTTCTAGACACATACTTTCTAGCACAAAAACACCTGCAAAATCCCACAGAAACAACAGAGAGGGTGACAGGGAAACTAGTCCTGTATTTGATGCCTAAGGCCACTGCGTCCTGCATGGATCAGCCCCATCCCAAGTACTGCCAGGTCCACAAGTACTGGGGGAGCATAAGCATGCTGGGATTACCAACTGAGAGTAGCTATCTGCCTCTCTTTCTGAGCAGAACTTTACTGATTCCTTGCTGCTGTATTTCCAAATCTTTGTTTCCTTCCTGTATTCCCAAATTTGATTTCAACAGTTCACAGGAAAATTACATCAGTGTGAAAATGCCAGACTGATTGCCAGTACCAATTCTTTTACTCATTATTTAAAATAGTGTAGAGAGGAAGGAGGACAAATTATTTTGGAGAAAAACAAACTTTATTTCAGGAAATAATCCCTTTGAAAGTCCAAACCAGAGGTAGCTTCTGCTGCCAAAAGCTCCCATGCCCACAAGACGTGGTGTACCCAGCATCCTGCTGCCTGCACATTCTTTGCAGTCCTGAAATGAGCACCGTCTTTTTGGGACAGACAAAAGCCAAACCAACAAAACAGACCCTGGCATTTCTCTGCAGCCAGTGGGACTCCAGTGGCCAAAACTATCCCATAGCAGGAATTTTTTTCAATTATCTGCAGCCAGCAGATCTTGTAGCAGGATTTCTCCTACTGCTGCAGTTGGCTTTGTGTCCCTGACTCAACTTCATTAACCAGCTTTCATGAAAATATAATCACAGCATCAGAAAACTTGTGCAAGGGAAAAGATGAGACACCAGAGCTGTACCTCTTGGTGGTCTCATTTCAGAAGGAGGGTGGATGGGCTGAGACTCTCTGAAGCCCCATGTGCCCTGCCTGCTCTTACTTGAGAAAGGACTGCTGAAGGTGAGTCTTTTTCAGAGACATCCAGAATTGTTGGGCATGGCCAGGCAAGTATCACTCCACCTGCACACCTCCATTACTTGCCTCAAAGGACATTTTTTGGAGGCACCTTAAAAATACAGATATCCACTTTCCATGCTTGACAGTTTGTCTGATTTGCAAAGTCCCTCCTTACATCTGCTTTATTTCTGGCATGGACAAACCAATGATCACCCCAGGGAGTGCTGAAAGCGCCCATCACTGGGAAGCATATTTGATGCTACAGCTCCAGAAGACAGGCCTAGCTCTCCTCCTGAATGAGTGCTGGGACCAGCTAGAGAGACAAAAAAATGCAGTCACCACTGCTTTCTTTAGACAGTGGATTGATTGAATCTCCTGTTGAATCAAACACGAGAGCATACAGATGCAATTTCAACACCACACAGTGAATTAAACACCTATGGCTTGATCCATTAGTATCTCCCTTGACTGCAGTTCCACCAGGGTAAACAGTGAAACTTGACCAGAAGCTATACTTACCAACTTGTCCTTGGCAGGAGCCATACTGGCCACAGGTTTGCCATTTCCTATAACAGACCTTCCAATACAAGGCTGGAGGTGGTAACTGTGCAAGGGGGTTATTCTTGGCCTGATGCACAGGAAGGCAGCTATGTGGATAAATCCCACTGCAGCTATGGAGAGTTTGGGATGTAACTCACAAACCAGGACCATTTTCTCATAGGCTACACTGATGAGCGATGTATTACCTCCTCTTATGCAGCTACATTTGATGAGGTTTATGTGGATTTAATGCCACACAGGAAAAATCCAATGCTAGCAATGAAATACCAGTGCAAAACCTCTAACAGGAAAATATACTTTTTTCAGCAACAGTGTTTCTGGCAGCAGTCTTCAAAAAGGGAAAACAGTAAACAGCATTAGGACTGTGACACCCATTGATCTGCATTAAAGAGGTGTCATATGGGTGTCATACAACCATCCTCTAATATTCCTCCAGCAGATTCCATACCACATCTATCAGCAGCATCCCTGGCATGCCTTTATTTTCTGTCCTTGAGATATATCTGAATGATTTCTCCAACACTTCAACAATCCACTTTAATTGCCAGGACAGGTGTCTGACAAAGTGCAATGCAATTGCACTTCCTTGCTGCTGGCTGCCAAGCTTGTGCACAGACACCTGGGTAGCAGGAATCAAATGCAGCCCTGCTCCAGTCAGCATTTTCTTGCTCTGCAGTGAGGATCTGCCAGTCTATACTGAGCTGTTACACTGAACTGCCCACTGGGTTTCCAAGGTTTACACTGTCTGAAGAAGGCAGGGGTGGCTCTAGTGATCTGGCAGCACAGTCCCAAATGCCACCAGTTCACATTCCTGGAAGGGATGCACAGTGGATAAATGCCACTGGGGAGCCCTGAATTAAATGGCATGGAGCAAGCCAGGTAGGCAGAGACCCTAAGACACAGAGCATGAAGGGCAACAGGAGGATAGGTGGGTCTCTGGGGCTTTAGAGAAGTTGTGTGATGTGTTTGGTGTATTGATGTGCCAGGAATGTAATCATGTTTTTGCCTCCCATCACACTTCCAACTGGCAGAGGATAATGGCAACTCCCAGCCTGTGTCCAAAGTGACAGCTCTTTTCAACTGCTGGGCAAAGGAAGGGCAGACAGATCAGAGCCCTGGACAAAGGAATAAACCAGTCTACATGATCTCTGCCTGTACAGTGCAAGCCCAAGAAGAACACGGTAGGCAGTGACATCTTAGCGCTACCTTGCTGGAGAAGCAGTGACAATGTACCACACCTCACCAGCCTGAGTTCAGTCACTTTAGCACCACATTGTAGAAGAGGGATAAATTTCCTCAAGTCACTCAAACCAATTTTCTTAGGATAACTGTTTGCAAAGTTAGGATGTTTTAGCCATTGGCACTGGTAATCAAAACTCATACATTTTCCAATTCAACAAGAAAGGCAGCTGTTTTCTTTCTGGCTTAGTGGATGGATACACAAAAATGCAAACAAGTGGAGGTATCTCCAAGCAGCTTAATGTAAAAGAAAAAAGTCACAAATCCTAAAGCTGTGTCCCACTAAAAGGAAACATACTGAAGACTGCAGTAATTATAACCTATGAGACATAAGCACTTCTTAACTCCCACCTCCCCATATTTGAAGGGGCCATAGTCCAGCCCTCCATGCTGAAGACTTCAACCCATTTCAAAGGGAGGTCCACACTGGGTCTGACTGGCTCCGGCTCCCACCCCAGACATTTCCCCAGGTTGAAGATCCACTTACCTGCCTGGTTTGTGGTTACATTTACAGACACAAACTGCCGGGCTCCGGGGTTCTGGTCGGACACTCCGTTCACTGCCTCAATTTCAAAGGTATAGTTTGTATGAGCAAGCAGATCCACCATCATGACAGAGGTGTTTTTCAGGCCGGTTTGCTGGGGGAGGTACCTGACATGACCGCCACACGCCTCACACAGACCTGAGTGTGAGCTGCACTTCTTGCATGCAATATAATAAGACACATCTTTCCTTCCACCAGTATCAGCAGGGGGAATCCATTCCAGAAAGACACTAGTCTCGTTAACATTTGAGATGGCACTCCGAGGAGCAGAGGGGGGTCCTGGTTTATAAAGTGAGAAAAACATATGGTAAAAACAGTATTATCAGTCATCCTGCTTGCTACTACTCTCTAAGCTGAAAAGAGATGCTCCATTGTACACGTGTCAGAAAGTACACGGGAATCATTTGCAGCAGCACCTGAAGAACTGGGAAAGTAGGGATTTATTTTAAGCACTTCCACTTCACCTCAAGGGGTCTGTGTTGGACAGCACAGAGAGCAGCCGTCTGTGTGGGAGGACAAGACATGGGGCTGGCTCAAACCCAACAGGAGGAGCACTTCGCCCTGGGGGCATTGCCTCTGGTGCTCTTATTGCTCTTCCTGCAAAGGGAGCAGCAAATCTTTGCTCTGTCCAAGCCACTGTTGCCTTCACCAGGGGAAAGATTTCTCCCTCCTCACTCCACTGCCCCCTATATTACTAGCCCTAGGTCCTAAGAAAAAGACACACCCGAGGGTTTCCACACTACTTAGGTGCTCAACTCAGATGCTGAATCTTTCCTCTGTGTGTACCTGCCTCTTCCCATCAGCTATTTGGCAACAGTGAAACTTTAGCTTGGGCATCCAAATCACACTTGAGTGAGATGCTTAATGTAGCCCAAAGCAGATGGTGATCTACACGGACCGCTGGAAACATGGATGTATCTGGCTACTCAACGGCAGCCTTCTTGGTCCCTGCCAAGCTGTAGCATGGTTGGTTAGCCACACCGCGCTTGCTTATTTTGCCAATCCTCCCTGCTCAGGATGCCAGTGTGGCACTGGCAAGGCTATCTAAAGAGGAACAGCTGCTGCAGAGGTCTCAGAGCACCTGCAAAAAGTGAGCTATTTTTGTTCATCCTGGTGGGAAAGACCATGGCTGAGTAAGAAAAGTCCACCTGGAGACACCTTCAAGACTGCTTCCTTGCAAGCTTTCTGTTTTTAACAGGCTTGCGTTGCAGATGAAGGGCAAGCTGTAGATATACCCTGCAGACAATGTGAAAGGACAAGCAGGAGTCTCATGCAAGAGATCCACATGTTAAGTACTAAGGGAATGCTAATAAATGAGGAAGAAAGGGAAAATTTATCAAAGCAAGCGGGGATGGATTTTAGTCACAGCACCTTCAGAAGCTATACAGCAAAGACTGGAACTTTTCTGAGGGAAGGCAACACAACACTCTCCCTTTCAATTTGAATGAAGCTGTCAAAATCCATGAGTAGTTCCTTGAACAGAGCCCGACAAGTAGCTTCATTAGATAGAGATCCATATGAATCTAACAGGCTGTCTTAAGCTGTCATCTTCTCATTTTGTTGTGATAATTAAACTTGATTTGTTATTTAAAACAGGCAGTGTTACAAAAATGAAATTACCTTATAAACCAGAAGCATTTCCCTCTATTTCCCTTTCCTATTCTCCTTTCTAACTCTATAAAATTAGTGACACTGATAAACTGACACACTGTCATGATTTTGACTCAAGCTGTTCTGATTCAATGAGAAATTCGATGGCAGAGGAAATAAATAATCCTGATATTTCTTTTATTCTTTGGAGGAAGACCAGTTGAAAACAAAAGCTAAGGTAGCTTTGGAAATGGTAGATCATCTTTGTTTTGTTCTGTGATCTTTTCAGATCAGTAGGAATGAGGAGCAAGCCGTTCACAAGCTATGCCCGGGGGATCCAGCACTATTTAGCTAATGACATCAAGGTACAGCCCAAGTGAGGACTATTTCCTGCAGTGTCATACTCGTACTGATATAATGGAAACTATGAAATTCATCACTGAAGCTGTGTGGAGTTATATATATTGCACTCAAGGGTTTTTTATATGTTTTACTGGTTAAATTGCCCTATTTTTTCTTTCACTGGATGAATGCCTTTTTGCTGATGCCAGTACTCTAGGAAAAAAATAAAGAACTCAGACACAAGAAACACTTACTGGACAATGTGTCTTTAAGGGGGGATAAATTATTACTTTTTAAAAGTCAACAGAGGTTTTTACTTGCTTTGTACAGACAAGTCAGCTGCTCTTCTTGAAGACTTAAAAACATCAGCTTCAGTGAAAATGCTTTAAAGCTAGTGGGAGTTCATAACCTATAAAACTAGCATTCTCACAGGGCCTCAGAGAAAGGTCTTTAGCACTCTACAGATACCTAACAAAACCTGTTTAAAGAATCTTGAACCCATACTTGGATAGAACTTGGCAAAATCCCAGCTGGGAGAACAAAAAGGTGTTTTACCTTCAGAAGAAGGGGGCCCTAGGTCTGCTAAGGTGGTCTGCTTTAGTTTCCAAACTCCTTTTGTTAAGGGCAAAGATATTAGACCACTGACTTTTTAAGAATACACAAAGAATTTTTGAATTTGCTACTTTGTAGCGTAAGCAGGTAAGATTCACCCCTACTGCACCACAGTTCACTGACAAGAGGCAAATACTTTCTGAAAGTAAAGATACTGGTAATTTTGTTGATGGACAGCAAACCTGCTGTTTACTGATGCACATATTCTTAAAAAAACAATCTAACAGAGAAATTACCTTCAAGATACAAATACATATATGTATACACTCAAAGTTAATTGTAAACTTTTTGCAAGTAGAATATTATGCTAAATACTATAAAATCTTCAATTTGCCCCATCTGTCATAATATTACAAATATTTTCCCCAACATGCTCTGAACAGCAATACGGCTACTTTTCAGATTTGAGGGGGAAAAAAAAGGGTGTAATTATGTTTTGGTTTTAAAGAGATGTTATGCAAGGAACTGAAGCCAGAATTAGTTAGTTAGGAAGAAATAAAACACAATTACTTCCTGGAAGAAATACAATAAAAAGAGAATTCTCAAATATACACCAGGACCAATTTTTTTTTTTTGTCTGAGGGCAATAATGATTTCAGACTGCATCACAGCACTATTAATTTCAAAATAGCCATTCATTACTTATAAAATATACTTAAGGAACTGGAAAAATTAAACAAAAAATCAATTCCTCCCCTGCCCTATCCTTAACTGAGCAGTTGACAGTGGTGTAGCAGCTAATTTTCTTTAGTGATGCTGGGTGTGAAGGGGGAAACTCATGCAACTTGGGACTGAAAAGCATTTGCTTTAAATTTACGATTTTGTAGCTATACTGACTGGCAAGGGGACTTCGCAGGTGTACACCTGAAAGCAGACACTGATGTATTCTCTAAAATTAACTACATTTTGAATTGAGGAATTCCTACGGACATTACTAACTTCTGTGGGGATAAATAATAAAAACATTAAAAAAAACCCTTGCAATATTTTCCTACCAGTCCTGACTCAAGTCTGTCTTGCTTGTGTTGTAGTTCATGATGAGATGTTGCTTTCCAGATCTAATTGGACTGATTCAAAATGTTAGTGGTGCTACCTACTCTTTACTGTCCCTGCCAAAAATTTCTACTCCTGCCACTGAGCTGGCACAGCACATGCCCTCCTCATCACCTTCAGCACAAACATAGCAGGATTAGGACAAAATCCTAAGAAAAGATGCATGGAGAAAGTGATGGTGACTGAAGCACATGGAGAAGGCTCAGATAATCCACCCTGCTTTTGGGGTGGTAAGCATGAATGCCAGCACAGATGCTGCAACATCCTCATCTGCTGCACTGGGGTTTGCAGTGGGCGACAGAAGCTGAGCAGCGTCTTGATCAGCATTAAAGCTCATATCTGCCCTAGAAGCATTCAGTACCCTGCCAAGCCATATCCTAACACAGCTTCAGGCACCATGCCTGCCCTTTAAATTAGCTTATAGTAAGCTTTCAAAACAGAAATAAAACCCACTCTGAAACAAAACCACACAGACAGAGATATTAACACCCAACAAACATAGCCAACCACCACCAAGAAATAAGCATAAAACCCATAAAAAGCATAAAAGGAAAATCCCATGATATTTGCAGAATCAGAAATTACAGACTTTATGTACAGGGTTCAAACTGCACCAGAAACCTAGGGGGGAAAGGCAGTTGAACTTCATTTCTTTTTAACATGAGTTGGTCACCAAGCTTGCTGGCACCTCTCTGAACATCGTGCGCTATGCTCATAAACATCTTCCTCAGGGATGACAGCTCCTTTCCTGTGCTAATTCAACAGCAGGACAGATTGAATGCTGTACCCTTACATCCTGAGAAGGGGCAGAGAGCAACACCACTGATGGTGGGCAGAAGGCACAGTGAACACCAGAGTCTGGCATAACTCTCTGTCAGCTCCTGGCTTTGGTTCTGTCTGCATAGAAAAGCTGACTTTACGAGTGCTTCCAGAGCTCTGTGTGTTTCCCAAAACCATGCTGGACCACATTGTCTCTCATTTATTTGCGGCTTTGAAGTCAGGCCAAGGGGCAAAATGAACATCAAGAAGCCCCAGTATCAAAGTTTTTCATGCTGTAACCCACCCTAGCTATGGCTCCAAAAGACTCTGACACACCTATTTAATAAACTGAGAAGTGCTTGCATGACTCACCCCCCCCCAGACCACTTTGATCTGACAGCACCATCGACTGAAATGATGCCTAAGGCTGTCTTCTCCTTCCCTGCAGCACACCTTCCAACAGCCACAGGCTTCATGCTCCTTCGCCTGGTGAAAATCAAAGACAGAGTTCAAGGGGCCCAGCTCTACTCCAAGTGTCTCCTTCAGGCAAGCAGAGAGCTGCCGAGGGCCATTTCCTTTGCAAGAGTGTCTCTCCAATAGGAACAGACTTTTTCTTTCTCTTTTTGAAGTGCAAACTCAGGAAGCTAGGAAGGACACCAGTATTTACTGGGAAAGGCACAGTAAGCCTCTATCATGGCTACATAATGCAAGGAAACAGCATGGAAGTCACCTCTGCACCATTGCCCAGTGGCTCTGAGCATGCATGGACTCATAAACCTACATTTTCCTCCATTACTTAAGTTTCTTGGAAGCTCTCACTGCAGTAGTTAGTTGCTGTAGTAGCATCAGTAGTTCACTCATCTTTGGTCCTTTTTAACCCCTTTTACACCATAAAACTCACATTTGGAGCATGACAGACCCAGTTCAGGTCTGTGCTAAGCTCAGCGAGACTAGCTAGAGGCATGAAAATTATGGCCCTTAGTATGTGAAACATAAACTGAACAAGAGACTTTCATGGTAGAGTGGACACAATAGCTCACAGATAGTAGGAGAAGGGTAAAATTAGTGATTCTGATTCCACCGATTCCGCCTTGGACTGCCCGTACCCCAGTGTGATTGTTACACTGCCCTCTCCCTACATGAAGCGGGTAAATTCTACATTTTTGCTGCAGGTTTGGAGAAGCAGTTTCTGTCACTGAGTTTTGAGGCTACCCTGAAGAGTGAACATCTCCAGGCAGATTGGAAAGACAGGGATCTCTTTCTGCTTCTTCACTGAAAACAAGCTAAGACATGATACCAGGCATGACCATGCAGATTCCACTCACACCTGCTACTGACAAGTGCTACCCATCGTTTCTTCCGCTTGCGTGCCCCACACTGGTACTCCTGTATGAATGCTGTGCTGCTGGCTGAGTCCGCCCAGGAGCCGGTGGTGAGAGAGAGAGCATTTGTTCATTACAAAAATGCTTTCTGGGTTTGATGCCAGCTTTTGAAGCAAAAAGCTTTGAAAAGTCTCCTCTCGTGTAACCAAGATTACAGTGGACAAAACCAGTGACATTACAAGTGTGTCAAGGCTAGTACAGACTCCAGCCCAGAGCCTGAAAAAGCACGTTAATTAGTATCATAATGTCTAGTCACAGTACAGGAACAGCTGGAAAGGATTAAAAACAACCCTATAAGCACATGCTTACTTGTACAGGCCATTGTAGGTGGGTCTGATTCCTTCCTAAAATAGTGTTCTTCACACAGGCAAGATGTGGATGCTTCATCAAGCGTGTAGCTGTGAGGGGGACATTTGCTGCAGGATGGACTGTGGGGTGAAGCTTTGAAGAACCCAGGTCTGCATACTGTGAAAAGAAGAACCACAGGCTAAGCTCTCCCATCATAAAATCAGTCTCTTCACATTTCCTCTTAAAAAAACCCCATATCTTCAGCTATAAAACAAACACTTGTGAGCTGTTTGGTTTGCATATTTTAAAACAGTCTAACACTAACAGATAGCACGTACTTAAATAGCTGCATGAAAAGAGAATTAGAATTTGTCGATTATTCTTTTCCCCTAGCATCTGCTATTGCTGGGTATTTATTTTCCTTGTTGAATGCATTAGAGGTAACATTTTCTGGGCTCTGCTTTAGAAAACATTACTGTGATTTTATTTTTTTTTTTCATTTAGTCTTAGAAAAACAGGTAAAATACATCTCATGGTTTTTGTTTAAGGTGTTCTACACCCAGAAATCAATGTCTCAGCAAACAAATAGCAACATGGTGGCAGAGGGGATCTCAAGATTGACAGCTTTAAGACATTGTGATAAGGCTACTTCCCTAGGGTCTTTTTCCCTGCAAACCTGTGATGAATTTTAAAGTGCTCCATATAAGACGCACTGTTCTGTGTATAGCCTGAACCAGGCATGCTCACTGTAGAAGATACTCCTTCCAGCTCCAATATATATGCATGACGAGGCACAAAGACTTGATCTGAGAGCTACTTTTCTTCTTACAAATACATTGCTAAGGGTAGCCTGGGATTTTTATTTTTTTTTTAAAATAATTTGAAGTGAATACAGTAATATCTTGTTTCCAGCCTCCTGAAACAAGTGCTCTTTCACTTATGCAAAGCTCTCTGTACTGCACCTGTGTGCAACACAGTCAGAAGCAGTGACAGCCACAGTTTTGCAAGCAGATTTTTAGGAAAAAAACCCAGCTGGCCCTGTAGTTATACCATTATATACATAATTATAAATGCACTGTTAGCAAATTGAGGAAACCTCGATTTTCTGTTTGTCTTAAAAAGCAGAGACATGGAGACGTGTTAAAACAGCTCCAAAGTGATGTTATCTTTTTTCCTTCAGAGTTGCTCTAAAGTATTTCTGCCCAGTATGATATCAAGGATGCAAAGATCTGCTATCAGGCTTACAGAAGTTACCTGCAAATCCCAGAGCCTTTCCGTCTGCATTCAAATTTTCCCAGTTGTAATTAGCTCACAAAGAAAATGAGTTCACAGCAAAAGCACTAATATTATCCCATCAGGAATGTTCCAGACAGCCACAGCGTGTGCTAAAACTCAGCTGGAGATGACAAAATTCATCTTCACCATAGATAAAGTACAGGTTTTCATCAGTGATCCCTTTCCTCTGATGGAGCAACTAGGACAGCTGCTTCTAAAGTTGGCTCTGCTTCCTTCAGTCCCAGAGAAACTCTCTCGACATCTTCCCTTTTACATCAGTAGCTTCTTCACCAAAGATGAGACACTTGCACGTCAATTCGTAACTCCTAGAGCTGACCAATAACTCTTTGATGACTAAGATCACTCATGCATAAAAAGTGGTGTGATCCAAGAGCATTCAATAGACCTCCCCCAGGACCCACTCCATAGTCTTGCCTGGACTACAAAACTCTTACATCAAGCACCATGCAGTTCTGAAGGAAGTTCCAAGTGCACCATGGGCTGCCAGGTTGCCATTGTGCATCTGCAGCCTCTGACATACTCTAGGGGATGCTCATCTCCAGGACCCTGGCTGACCTCCCAAAACTGGGCACCCTCCCACACTATCCCCCAGATCCCTTTTCTTCCCACAAGACAGCCACAGAACAACTAGCTGGACTGGACGCATTTACAGGTTTTAAAAACCCATTTCCAAAATTGCTAATCACCCAACTAGTGCTCCATACTTAGGCTGTGAGCTCTGCAGGATGCAGTTCTTTTGCTTTGTGTCTGTACACCAGGACCAGTAATCAGACCTAGGTCTGAATTTATTCTTGATGGCTTTTAGCAGACTTGCCACGAGCTGCCCTCATGCTTTATGGCAGGTTTTTCAGTTTCTAGCACATAGTTAAGGTCTTTTATTTACTTCACAGCTACCTTCAAATGCTGCCTTACCTACAGCAAGGACTTGTTATATAGTCTCTTGAGAGTCTTCTGGGAAAGCAGACCACCAAATGGTTTGTCTCTAGCCTACAACTGTATTTCAAAGCCATATCAAACTCACTTGCACAAGAAGATAACACCGATGGGGAAACAAAAGCACAAAAATGTGCAACATACAATGAGGGCAGCCCACATCTAGTGTGTACTCGATGCAATGAGCCTGCAAAAAAGAACTTGTATTTATCTCCTTATGTCCCATCAAGACAGACAGAAAATCATTGCAACACAAAGGTTTACCATGCTTCTATTTTGTGGAAAAGCTACAAATGCAAAATAAGTCAGTTTTCCTCTACACATTTTCAACGAGGTGCAGCTTGTCAATGACAGTATGATATGTAGCTCAGCTCAAAGGGAATGCTTGGTTTACATGAATAAGTACAGAGCCAAGAGATGCACAGTATTTTAATGAGACATGTGAAATAAAACTGAACGGGACCAATTTTTGTATAATCTGCAGACTCCCATAGGTCAGGCAAGTCCCTTCTCTATTCAAAAAGTATAAGGAGGAACACTCAAGAGCATAACTTTACATTGAAGATTTCAACATAAGTCCTTAAAACAAACAGCCAGCAGAGCAGCATGCTGTCAGATATAAGTGAAATACTCTTGTGTCAGTTAGAAAGAACAATCAGGGGCAGAAAATGGGATATGCAGAAAGACGGAGTATAGAAAATAAAAATATATGCAGTAAGTGCCACAGTGAGTGGTGTTGTGCTGAGTCCATGCACCTGTAGTAGATACTTTGGGGAGGACAGAGGGAGATTTGCAGGCTTCCCCCAGCACAGTCTTCCAGGCTCTCATGATCAGCAGCTTGGGGACAACTTCCGATGCATCTTATACCTCCACACTGCAGAGCAGGTATGACAGTAGGTGGATAAGCACAGTCTTGGTTGAGTTCAACACCTGAAAGCAGGACCTGGTACCATATCAATTTTCTGCCACTGATGGCCGTGTCTCAGACATTTTGGAAATTAGTTTCAGAGAAGAACAGGGCCACAAACAACCTACCTTGCATGTACCCTGGGCTTTGGTTTTATCTTACCATTCCTCTTCTGACAGTCAACCTTATAATCTTTTCATGAAGTATACATGACTTTATTTAAAATTACATGGGTGTCTGGGGTTTAATTCCTAATTAAATATTATTTTAGTATTCTTATATTTTTATCTCTGTATTTCCAATTCAACAGCCTTTGAAAGGATACATAGAACTAGCATAATACAGTCACACACATAATGGCACTATCTCTCTTTTAAAGGAGATAGGAAAACAGGAGAAATAAGATGAGCTTAAGACTCCCCATAATCTGCTGCAAACCAGCTGAAAAGAAATGAAATCAAGTTTTAAGCTGTTGATGAGATCTGATTCTTTCCTCTTTATATTAAAAGTGGTAACTTCTTAGCTTATTAACAATCACTGATGTGTGAAAATAGTCTTTAAATTAAATTGGTCACCAGAAAAAATGTAATTATTTTTAGACATAGCAAATATGCCATAAACAACCTGCTAGTGTTAGGTACAAGTGGGATGTGTTTCTGTTAGTAGCACATCTATTATTAGCAAATTAATTTCACACTTTTTGTTTTTAATAGCAACCACAAAATGTTGTGGGCATAGAGCATTAACATCTGTGCAGCCCCTTGCACACTTCAAAATGAGCCAAAGAGAGATGGCTGCAATGAAGGATGGCAGCAGGAGTATCTCAGGACAGCAATGGCATGAGTTGATCCCTTAAATGGGTAAAAATCAGATTAGAAATGGTCTTTGTACCTTGCAGATGGGAGGCAACAAGAGCCATGCTGAAAGAAACTGGCTCTTGGAACACAGGTGGATGGAAGTACAACCACTGGTCTTCTTAGAATTACAACTGGTCTCTTCAAATAACATTTTGAATGTGCTACCAGTACTAGAGACAATGAGTACTAGTGAAGAGACAAAAAAAAACCCACTGAAAACAAGCCAGCAACATCAACCAGCTGGGACTACTTGGCAGATTATTTTCTGCAAGCCGTAACATCAAATGATTTGCAGCTGCATCCCTATAACCATCCCTTCCCTGAGCTTTGGCTGAAGATTGCATCCAATGGGCAGGGATCCTCTCCTCTCCAGCTGCCCCAAGCCTTCACTGCACACTGATCCCATGCAACACATGCTGGATGCAAGGACCACCTCCAAGGCTTTCCATACTCATAGGCACTACCCTATTACCACAGAATCATAGAATCACTAAGGCTGGAAAAGACCTCCAAGATCATCAAATTCAGCCTTTGACTGAACATCCCCATGTCAACTACACCATAGCACCAAGCACCACATCTAGTTGTTTCTTGAACACTTCTGGGATGGTGACTCCACCATTTCCCTGGGCAGCCTATTTTAGTGCTTGACAACCTTTTCAGTGAAGAAATTCTTCCTCATGTCCAACCTGAACCTCCCTGGAGCAGTTTGCAAAGAACTATTGCCTGTGGGGTGGACTCATGTTGGAGAAGTTTGTGAAGGACCCCACAGGGAGCAGAAGAAGGACTGCTCTCTCTGAGCAGTGGCAGGAACAACCTGGGATGGACTGACCATAACCCCCACTCCTCATCTCCCTGTGCCACTGGCAGGGCAGGAGGTATTACTTGGGGAGGAGGAAAAGGTGGGGGGAAGATATATTTAAGATTTATTTTACTTCTCATTATACTGCTCTGATTTTGTCAGTAATAAATTTAATTAATACCCCCCACTTTGAGTTTGTTCTGCCTGTGATGGTGATCAGTGAGTGATCTCTCCCTGTCTCAACTCATGAACACTTTGTTATATTTTCTCTCCTCTGTCCAGTTGTAGAGGGGAGTGATGGGTAACCTGGCCTCCAGTCAGGCTCAACACACTACAACCTCACACAGTTGGCATTGGCTCATGGATCCAGCCTGCCCAGATCCCTCTGCAGATCCTGCCACACAATTTAGTGTTGTCTGTGAACTTACTGAGAGTGCACTCGATCCCCTTGTCCAAATAGCTGATGAAGTTCTTAAACAGAACTGGCCTCAATACTAAGCCCTGGGGAACTCCACTAGTGACTGGCTGCCAGCTGGATGTAGCACCATTCACCACCATTCTCTGGGCCTGCCATCCAGCTTATTTTTAATGCAGAAAAGAGTGCACTGTCCAAGCCATGGACTGCCAACTTCTACAGGAGGATGCTGTGAGGGACAGTATGAAAGATTTTACTGAAGTCCAGGCCGACCACAAACACAGCCTTTCTCTCATTTCACTAGAAGGGTTACCTTGCCATAGAAGGAAATCACGCAGGTCAAGCAGAACTTGCCTTTCCTAAACCCATGCTGGCTGGGCCTGATCCCCTGGTTGTCCTCTATGTGCTACATGATGACACTCCAGAAGATCTGTTCCATAACCTTTCCCAGCATCAAGGTCAGCCTGACAGGCCTGCAGTGCCCCAGATCCCCCTTCCGAACTTTCTTGTAGATGGACATCACATTGGCCAACCTCCAATGTTCTGGGAGCTCCCTGGTTAGCTTGGACTGATGATAAATGATGGAGAGTGGCTCTGTGAGCTCTTCCCCCAGTTCCCTCAACACCCTCAGGTGGACCCCATTGGGCCCCATAGACTTGTGAACCTCTCAGTGGCACAGCAGATCATTAACTACCTCCTCCTGGACTGTGAGGGGGTCTATTCTGCTCCCCATCCCTCAGCTCAGGGGGCTGGTTGCCCTGAGCATAACTAGCCTTTCTGCTGAAGACTGAGGCAAAGAAGGCATGAAGTACCTCTGCCATTTTTCTCATCCTTGGTGACAATGTTCCTTTCCATGTCCGATAAAGGATAGAGATTTTCCCTGGCCCTCCTTATGTTGTTAATGTATTTATAAAAACACTTTCTAATATTTTTTACATCAGTGGCCAGATTGAGTTCTATTTGAGCTCTCGCCCTTCTAATTTCCTCTCCTCTTGACCTAATTGCATGCTTGTACTCTTCCTGAGTTGCCTGTCCCTTTTTCCAACATTCATAAACTTTCTTTTTCCCTGAGTTCTAGCAAAAGCTCCCTCTTCAGCCTGGCTGGCCTACTTCCCCTCCAGCTCATCTTTCAGCACATAGGGAGGACCTGTACCTTTAAGATCTCCTTCTTAAAGTATGACCAGCCTTCCCAGACTCTTCTGTTATTAAGGACTGTTTCCCAAGAGACTTTTTGAACCAGTGTACTAAACAGGTCAAAGTTCACCCTCTGGAAGTCTAAGGTAGACTTATTGACCCTCTCCCTCACTTCACCAAGAACTAAAAACTTTATCAATTTGTGGTAGCAATGTCTAAGTCAGCCTCTGACCGCTGCATCTCCCACCAGCCCTTCTCTGTTTGTAAACAGCAGGCCTACCAGGGCACCACCCTGGTAGGCTTGCATACCAGCTGTGTTAGGAAGTTAATCTTCCACACACTCTCCAGGATCCTCCTAGACTGCCTCCTCTCCACTGTGTTGAGTTTCCAGCAGGCATCTGGCAAGTTAAAGTCTCCCACAACAACAAGGGCAAATGTGAAACATCAGCCAGCTGTCTAGAGATTATTCTATCTGTCTCTTCATCCCATAATTAGTATTAGTAGGAATTCCAGTTTTGTCCCCGGAGAGAGAAAAGGTAGGAAACATGACTCTATAAGCCTTGAAACCCAAGGTGATATGAAAAAGGTCCAACTTATTACTCCCTTCACACTCTCATGACGCTAGGAGGATAAGCTCACAGCGCTTAGGATCAGAAAAGCGACCTTTCATATGTCCCAGAAAATAAAGCTCAAACAGGAATTACACTGTCTCCCTTGCAGAGCACCAAATTAGTCTCCACAGTAATCAGAAACCATAAGTATAACTCATGAGGCAAGTGCCACTAATCCATAAATAAAGCTAAGGGACTAAATCTAACAAAAATTAATGAGGATAAGGATGCCTAGTCTACACGGAGCACAGGTTATCCAGCTGAACCTGAGGTTTCCTCCCCAGCCTGCAAACCCCCTTTGCTTCTCCTTCATATCCTTTCGTGCCATTTACCTTTTCAGACTGCAAACTGATTCAGATAGGAACACACATCTCAAATTACCATGGCTTTTAGAACTAACCACAGTGTAGAACTCTCTGCCCCACGGACAGACCCAGAGTCCACAGTGAGCCAGCTCTCAGCTGAAACACAAGCAGGATGTGGAGTGGTATGTATGTGTGTGTGTGGGGAAGGGATGTGTTTTCAGCTCTGTAGCTCATCAACTCTGCTTTCATTAGCACATACCTCCAGTACAGAGAATATGCCTTGAGAGCTGAAGGATCTGAGCAAAAACAAGCTACAAATAAACCAAACCCTGTTCTCATCTTCAGAACTGCCATGCCTTGAAGCATTTGCACTGAGAAGAGGGGGCTGCTGCCTCTTAGATATGTCCAAAACCTATAAAAGGGTTTAGCAAGGTACAGACTTTACAATGTGGAATCAATTAAAATGCTGAGAGGCTCCAAGCATCAGCTTGTGCTTCTGACATGCTCTTTTGCTTACAAGAAAAAACAAAACAAAAAGCACAATGGACTGTCTTCATGTCTTTCAACCAGTATAAACAGATGATCACCAGGCTCTTCTAAAAAGTATTTCAAGAACTACAGCAACACACCAAAGAGCATCTTTCTGCAAAATTTACAGGCAGGCTCCCAAGAGCTAAACCTGCCCTCCCTAACAACTCTCTTGAACTGCAGGCCGACACTGAAATTGCTGCCAAAGCTATAAAGCTACAGAAAAATGTGTAAAATGCCCTGATTATACTTCCTTTAGGCTTGGTCTCTCGATCTGCAATAGTGCTATGTTGCTTCCTGTAGCATGCCTTGGGAATTTGAAGGGAATTAAATTAATATCCACTAATAGTGTAATTTGAAGCTGCTCAATCTAGTAGATTTGGCAGCATCTTTTGGAAAGTCCAGCACCCAATGCTGCAGTCCAAGACCTGCTAAAGGTCCTTTCAAATGATGTCCTGGACCTTGCTGCATAAGTGGGGCATGTGAGGGCTTTGCCCTTTGAAGACAGAGACTCAGCTATTACCTTGGATGTAAGCCAATTCATGCATCTCAAGTGGGAAATACTCTTTTAAACTTTTTTTTGTGTTCTAAGAAAACATTGTGTCTTTAGATCCTGTTCTGTCCAACCCCATACTAACTCAAGCTGAATTATACCCACTTCGCATTGAAATCAGCTCTAGCTCTGAATACCAAAACATCCCTGGAAACTATAGAAATATATAAATAAATTAGTCCTTTCCAGTCCTCCCTCTGAAATACCACTTTATCATGTGACTCACTAAGTTGTCACACAACAATTTATGACATAACCGTAGTTGCTAGAAAACTAAGAATTAACTGCCACTAATACCATTAATGTGTTTCTTCCAAATGGTATAAAACTTCATCACATCATGACTTCAAAAAATTCATCAAATTCCCAAGTCAACTACATTTGCAAGCCATAAAAATACCTAAAACACAATACATTTGGAAATGCTCATGCTTACATTAGGGTCTTAATGGGCTATATTTCTGCCCATTCCAACTTTGCTCTAAAGAAGATTTTAAAGCAATCAATGAGGCAAAACCTGAGTGAAGCCTAAACTCTCGGCAGTGTTTTGGAGGAGCAGTGAAGGAGATTTATTCTGGCATATATGCAAACCCACACTATCATTTGGTTTTGATTTTGCAGAAGGAAAGCAAGCTATGGAAAATAAATGCTCTTAGGGAAAACAGAAGATTTTTCAAAAGCACTCAGGACAGTGCAAGCACACTCCCACTGGCTGTGTCAACAGCAGGGCTAGCTGGCCATGCTTTGGTTTTGTGGGGGTTTTTCTTGCCAAACTTTCCTGTCCAAAAAACACCAGGAGAAACTGGTACAGTTCTAGAGAAAGCATTATTTGAGATGAAGTATCATTTCCTAGCAAACCCAAAATTTCTGTGACCAGCAGCTGCATGCTCTTGCAAGTGTATAAGGGCTCCTTCAGCTCTCAGGCCAGGCAGCACCCACAGTCTTCCTCACTCTCTGGCTACAAGGGACAAATTCAGGTTAATCTCACTGAGCCCCAACTATCTGGCTTATGATAAAAAAGGCAATCCACACTCTGTTGCTACAGCTGCTCTGCCAATCACAGCTATAAAACATATATCTTCATAAATCTCTATGTCTATAAAAATCTATCTGTGTATTTTTACTTTGTTCTCTAAGGTGTGGGACAAAGATGCACTTAAATTATGCTTAAATTACTGTCTTTTGTTTTTTAATGAAGACAAACTGAAATAATTTTATTCCCTTAAACAAAGGAAGCGATGATTTACAATGCTGTACCTAAAGGAAAAACACAATTAAAGGCACAGAAGGCAGCAGAGACACATTTATTCCTGGATGCTTGCAAACATAACATGAGATGCCCAGCTCTGCACACAATCCAAGAGGTGTAAGAGTCTCTTTTGGGGGTTTTTGCACACAAAGATACACACCCAGGTTATCCTTTGTTACGCGAATGGCAACTTAAACATTCAAGCTGCATTGCTGCTCCAAGGGAGGGGAGGATTGATGGACAAGGCACAGAACTCCCTTGCGTTTGGTAGTGGCATTGACTGAATAGTAATAACAAGCATCATTCCTAATGGCAACAGGGGATCAAGATCAAACTTGAAAATGATGCAGCCAAAACTCCCCTATGTCCATCTGTGTACACTTATTATGGACAGTAATGCAAAGATCAGTTGGCAAAATCTCCTGGAAAATAGGGTTCTTCAAAGCTACATGTTTGCTAGCATAACATTAAAATAAAAGTGTTTTAGTCTTCTGGTTCAGTCTGCCATAGGGATCTGGAGCTCAGCCAGCAAAGAAAGAAAGATTCTGTAATTATACTGTGGTTTGGACAATTGTAAGCCATTGTGGTTAAGAAATACGACGTTTGGGAGGACTTATTTTGATGATTTATGCCATGTGTGTTTACTCTATGAACATTTGAAGGTTTTAGCTTGAACTAATAAACTGTACATATGCAGGCAGTAAAGAGAAGTAAAAATGGTTAAAATATTTCCTTCTGATTGGCTCTACCGTGCACAACTTCATTTGCATGAACAGTATTTCTAGATGGTATAAATTCAGCCTTTCTTCTCCTGACTATTTGGTCCAAAATAGGCAGCATCCTACCAACCTAGAGTGATGCTTAACACCTTCTCAAAATGATCCTTTCAAACCCAGCCTCAAATGTTTAAAGGCTTGTTTGCTTCCAGCTTTATGATCATCTGTCTCAGGAGGTAAATTTGGCAGGACTGGCTGCAGATAATTTATTTTAAAATTGTTCCTTTGTAATTTATGTCTTAACATATGTCACTCCAGACATATCTATTCAAATTCCATCAGAGGGTGATGGAGATGGATCTTTTACAGTCCTGACCAAAAAAAAAGGCTAGGAAGGATTTAGCCAGAGTTGTCCAGACTAAGTGTGTTAAATGGGTTTATGCACAGAACAATGAATCCAGGGAAGTGGTTTTTTTTTTGCAAATATCAGATACAGAAGATGGTAGCCAGTTTTACCATGGGCAGGTAGCCTAGAGGTGCACAGAAGGAAACCTGGGTATGTCTCTTGGGGAACAACTCTCTTCAGTCATGCCTCCTTCCACAGAAGCTCATGGGGTTTTGCATTGGAGCACACCAATTGGAGTTACATATGGAGGTCTCACTAAGCTAAATTCTGCCCTGATATGCATAACATGAGATGTTCTGGTTTTGATTAGGAGGCAAAGGATCAAGGAGTGTGTGCAAGGACGACATGGCAAATATTAATACCCTGAGAAATACAATGAGAAAAGCTGAGCAAGCTCCACACATACAACCAAATGCAGAAACATCAAGCAGTTATCCCATCACATGCAGATAGAATACTTCATGTTTTCAGTTCAATTAACCAGACACAAAAATATTGAGATTATTTGTTAAGTTGATTAAACTACTCCTTTGGGTCAGATGAACACTGCAACAGTTCACAGTTCATCTGCCTTGCCAAGTAACTCTACCAAACAGCTCCTCTTTAGCAACGAGCTAAATGAAGGGCAACCTCATTGCTGGCTCTTTCCATGTCAGCCTGACAATATCAGGAGTTCTTCTGCATTTCAGTACAATCTCCCCCATTTCTGGAGGAAAACTAGCTGCATATAAAAAAAAAAAAAGCTTAAACCCAAGATAAATCAATAGAACTTGACACTTTAAACTGCTTGACTTTGAAGGCAATCCCAGTCCTATTTGGGCAGTGGGTCCTGTGGCTTTTGGATGCTGGAGTTGGGTCATGCTTGCCATGAACGAAGTAGAACTGCCATGACTCTAGTCCAGTGAGAAAAACACCAAAAGCCCAGAATAAAAAAATAATACAGTTATATCCCAAGAAGATATTTTCTTTATCAGACAAAGGTATTTTCTTTACCAGTACTTTTCTGAGACAAAAGCATGCGTTGGGAGGGAGATGCCCTCCTAGCACCCCAGTCCACTGTCTCTTCTTGCCCAAGAAATGGCTATTCTACATATGCAACTGTTCCAGGAATTCAGATATGAAGCAAAAAGTAAAGCAAAGCAAAGACTGCCTTCCCTCTTGCTACATGAAGCCTTGCCACAACATCCTTCCTGCCAAATCCATTTCCCCATACCGTAAAGCGCTAGCCTGAAGCACACTTTGCAGCAGCAATGCTGTCATTCTCATGGGCTTTTTATTTAAGGTTTTGAGCTGCAAAGCTTGATTTATGGAGATTTAATTCCCAAACTATTATAAGGGAATATTGTTGTTCACATGTAGCTTACCTGGCTCTCCAGCTATATCCGAAGGAATAAGCATTGCCTAGAAACCTAGCACTATGTTTATTTGTCATTTTTGCTCCATCTCTGCACCCTTGCATTGCATCAACTTGAACAGTCTTCCTAAGACAGTTTGGGGGGAAAAAATGCAAACTTTCTGCTTTACAGAAACCATTTCTGTTGTATTTGTTCAAGGGTAGACTGGAAGATAACTTGAGGGGAGAAAGGAGAAAGCTGGTGTGGGCACAAGTCATTGCACTCTGACTTTGGATACCTATGACTTGCAAGAAAAGATCATAACCTGCTCCTCTTACATCTCATACACTACTGCCCCCAACAGCTTGTCGCTCCAGAGCTCCTCTCTCACACTTTGTTTTCAAAGCCCTTTCAAGCATTGTGGCATCCATCCTGTGGTACTCAGCAGGTGAGGGTGGTATGGGAAGATGCTGCTTGTCCTCTCAGCAGCCCTGAAATGTAGAGACTGCAGGAGAAAATGAAGAGTCAGTCTTGTAATGAGGAAGAAAAAACAGAGAGAGGGAAAAGAGGTTACTAGCCTTTTTGGGAAGAAAGCCTGAAAATGCAAACACCAACAGCAAAACCAGCAGAAGGCAAATGTAAAATGCCCAGTATTAATTATTTTATTTGAAGTGGTACACTTTGCACTGAAAGACCAAATGGGAGTTTCCTGACTCAAGTAGGGACTGTTAGTATTTTTCTACCTGTCATCTCTTGGCCTCCCCAGTATCCAGCATCCATTCCATATGGATGCACTTCTACATGTTGGCTTCTTTACAGATGCACTAGAGAGCAGATAGAAACTTCTGAGGCTCTGACACTTAGCCTAAATACCATTCACAGGTTTTTTTTAAAGTTGTGCAAGTGGCAAAAATACAAGGTTCATTATTCAGCACAGAAATTCTCTCATCATCCAGCCAAATTCAAAAATAAATAGTTGCAATTAAATCTGCTGCTACATTATTTATGTAGATGCATTCAATTTGCAGAAATCTGCTATAAAAATACTCCCCTTCAATACAAGGGAAATTTATTGCACTTTTATTGTATATTTTCTTCTCCCTGCTCAAATGTATGTTGCTCCCTGCCTTTTTTTCCCCCTCTGTGTTACTTATCACATCATCTTCCAGCCACTGTTTCTCCCAGTTTTGTCTTGAAAGAATGAGCGATGTAATCCAAATCTAAATGTTTCTTGATTATTTGTGAACATGGCTGCTGAATGATTACTAGACAGGTAATTCCAGTATTTCCCTTTCATTCGAGGACCACTCCTTGTATCTGCATTTGGCTCTTACAGCTGTTGGGTAAATTATATGCACCGAGGCTGCCCAAGGCTTCAGAGTGTGTATTAATTCTACCAGAATCTCCAGACACTCTAAAGAACTGCTAATTTAACAACAGACTGTGAAATTATTTTTTCTTTTTTTATTAATTGCTGTGCTATTTGAAAGTGACTTCACTGCCCTCACTGTCTTTTGGTGTGAAGAGAAGGAAATATTTCATCTTACCAGGAAAGAAGTGAAAGCTTTCTCCCCAGTAGTCCCCATATTCATAAGCAAATATAAATATGTGAAACAACTGCTAATAAAAACAGGTTAACTTGATGCAGGTGTTCCTCTGTCAATTTAGCCAGGTGATATTAGCAAAATCTGACAGGGAAGCACAGAGATGTATTTCACTTGTGCCTTGACATTTTGATTCTGTTTGTTAGGGTGTATGTACAGGGATCTGGCTTTTTCTCCAAGACCTCTATAGCTGTCAGTCTGTGCAAACAAGATTTGACAAGATGTCCATTTAGCAGGATGGGAGGGCAAAGGAAAAAAAGAGAGAGAGCTGGAGAGCCCAGGTATCTGGGCAAAGCTGCACTGCAATGCAAAAATGGATGCTTTTCACATACCAAGCAACTTGAAAAAACAAAAGAGCAGCTTGATATGCAGGATCTGAGGCAGTTTGCATCCTTTAATCAATAGCTCCTTCAAGAAAGGTGGCCAAGAATAACATAAAAAGAAGTTAGAGGAGAAAGAAGACAAAAGGCCAGAGTTTCAGAAGGCTTCAGGATCACTGTACACACATCCACAGGAAGATTTTTGGCTGGTCTTAAATTATTTTTTAAAAAGAGAGTGAAAAAAAGGAAGCTTTCATTTGCTCCTGATGAATTAGATTTAAGAAGAAATCTAAATAAGAAGTATTGCTTTCCAAGGCTGCCTTTTTACAGCCTGAGGAAAGAAGCAGAAGGTGAGGAAGCTGTCTTTTCCAGGGATAATGTAGGAACATGCTCCGCTTATGGAGCCCTGAATTTAGAAGCCTTCAGCTTGTGTCTCCCTGCAAAGAACTTTGGACCAGAAGCAAGTAAATGATTTACGATGAAATACAGTAAGAAATAGCTATGAAAATGAAACAACAGAAAATGAATATAGCATTTAAACAAGACTGTTTCCAGAGTTTAGAGATTTATGGTAACTGGCTGGTGTATAAAGATAAGGAAAGGATTCAATAGTCTGGGCAATTCCTGCATCTCTGCGAGAGCAATTTAAAAGCAAAACTGAATACATAACTCAACTTAAAATTCAGAACAAAACTATTAATTAGTGGGGTTTAAACCAGATCTTACCTTTCAGCACATGCCAACGTCACTACAGGGCCTCTACACAGCATCAGCCACAGCAGTGCTCCCTGCAGTCTGCACAACCAGGCAAGGGCTTGCTTTTTCTTCCTCTGGGATGCATGACATCTGCTCATGCCCCATTTACACCAGGCTGCAGAGAGGCATCTTCCCCTCACCCTCTCTTTTCAAAGGCCATGCAGCCAAACACACAGTTTTCATAGTCTGAAACATATCAGAGATCACGGCATCCTGCACACAGCCACCCAGATGTACCACCACAGCAAGCAGCCTATAGCTCAGTCTGGGTGTGGTACTAAGCCACAACACTGAGACCTGAACCACACACCACTGAAGCCATCCAACCTGGCCCCTGCAAATGACCTGCCATCCTAAAAAAGTGAAAGGCTGGGAAAAAGCCCGTGTCAAAAAGAACCCGCGACAGACATCCCTATCGGTTGCGCACCGTCACAGCATTCCTGTGTTATCACCTCTGGCCTAAAGTGATGAAGAAGACCTCAGCTGAACAGAGTCAGTTGTGTCCTCCTTACCTTGCTGCTCCACCGAGGTAGAAAATATGTATTACTGAAGCTGTAAAGTGCTTACAATTATGGCTCCAAACCCAGTAATCTCCGCTGATGTAGGTAAATTGCTGACCTCTCTATCACTGTTATTTACGATGCAAAAAAAAACACCTTGGGTTTTCTCTGTAGCTTAATAAAACCTGTGGGGAATTGGTGCAAGGCTTTCATTCCTTATAGCCAGCCTTTAATGTTGAAGTGTAGATCTCCTGGAGGGGAACTGAATAGTGTAGAATAATTAGTGATTTACATATAGAGTTGTCAACAAAGATACATGGTATTAAGTTACCAAGATGAAGGGTTCCACCTTCTCAGTTGCTACTTTTGATTTTATTTTATTTAAAAATTCTGTATTTTAATTCTGCTCACATTCTGCTCTCGCTAGTAGAGTGGCCTGAAGCAGACAGCAAGAGGAGAGCACTAAATCGAAGGCTTAAATCACTTCTTCCTCAGTTCCCCCTGGCAGATTTAAAGAGCAACCTGGCAGTAACGCTTTCAAATAATATACTGTTGGACCTGACACAGCAGAGAAACTCTGCTTCAAATCACACAATGGTCCAGATGACCATGCAATTACAATTAACCTCCTGCCCGCTGTGCCTAATGACAAATGATCACGGGAATGATAGACTCAGGAAAGGACCTGGGTATCAAAAAAAATGATTTCTGATTCTTACATATTTAAAAAATCATTTTCAGTTAGGAAAAAGCCAAGGGACACTAATTTTAGTTTTGCATCCAAAAGAAATTAATAACCCTTGATAATACACATGCAGGCATAAGCACAGGCTGTCAACCTACTAGCAGCAAGAGGGATGCATGGAAGTCTCCTTCCGCCACAGCACTGTAATCGGAAAAGCACTAATATCCTGCAGCACTATAAAACTCAGCCCAGATCAGAGAGCACGAGTTTTGTCCATGCTGGATAAAAAAAGGTAATATAACCTCAAAATAGCATGCAATATTTTTTGGCACACTTACTGGGCCCATGGGGTTTGCACTACAAGGTCAGTAAGTGGGGAGTTATCCTATGTTGTCCCGTCAGGTTTGGTGTTTCTTCTTCTTTATGTCCCTCAGCTCCTACTTACCTCGTGACCTCTCTTTATCAGGGGGCATCCTCCTCTCTCTGCTCTTCACAGAGCATCAGAAGTAAGCAGAGCTATTTTCCACCCTGCTCCCTTGGACAGAACAGGGAAGCACAAAGATTGTATCATCCCAGGAACAGCTGAGGGCATCTGTTTCCTTTCCTGTACCTGGCTCTAATGGGGTAAGAGTTTATTTGCCCCAGTCACGCTCCTAGTCAGAAATTACTCTCCCTCCAGATCTGCCAGCAGAGCACTTGGAGTGATCTCTCCCTTACTTGCTTCAGTGAAGCAAGCTTGTTAGTCTAAATAATTTGTTAGGTTTTTGAGAATTCACTCATTCTAATTAGTGTCCAGATGTGATGGGGCAGATACTTTCAGCTGAGGAGCAGCGGGGCACGTGTGTGCATTTATATATATTTTTGTAATTATATGTATATATAATATATATTTCTATATTATATGCTTATTCAAATTCGATCCCCCATTCTTCTTAAATCTGGCACTTTCTACATCTCCCAGGAATGACAGAAGCAATATGGATATGGCCAACCAGATGTCACCACTTGCAGCTGGAAGCAACAAATCACTTGCAGGCACTGCCAAGACCTCTTCTGATGCAAAAGCAAATCTTTACATCCTGCTTGCTCCAGAGTCAAAGGATGCAGCACCACCAGACATCCATGGGCCATGTCCCCAGCCAAGGTAAATGGGCAGTGAGCAGCACTGCGTTTGGGCAGGCCCCTCCTGCAGAGCACGTTATGGCAAGTATTTATGAAGTTCTATGCTGAGCTGTTTTATAGTAGCTAATCAGAGGCATAACACAATTAGGAGATAAGCCCTGTAATGCGGAACGTTATGTATAAGGGTTTCTACATATATTTATAGCACCTGCTTCAGCATGCCTTTAGCCAGAGTCTTTTCATGTAAAAGAAATAAATATACTGCATTCTGGCAATTTATTCTGATAGTTGATTAGGGAAACATTGCTTCATGAATTCTAAGCCATGACATTTCCACTAATCTTTCCATTTCAACAGCAGGGAAAGAAATGGCTTTCATATCTCCGTGCTTATCATTTTCAAGCTGAGTATATTATCTGCTCGTCTCTGGATTTACCTGATAACTCTTAAAAAAACCAAAACAGACCACCACAATCTATGAAACTTACGTCTGGCTTACTCAGAGAGCTGTATGCCATTCCTAAGATGAACAAATGTAGAAACTAGCTCTCATCTTTTCTAAAGTATGTCAAATAAATAAAAATCCAGATTGCTATCTGTTATTTCCCTTCAGTGAGATTGCTGCTTAAAAGGTTACAAGTGATGACGTTTTTGCTTTTGCAGAAGGCTATGCATTAAACTTCTCATATCGCCTTGCAGGGATCAAATACGGTCTATTGTTGTCAGATTTCTTAAGCTTCCTCTTCTGCAATGCCCCACAGTGTAAGAGCTACCACCTCCCTCCACATCTGCTCCTGAGAGACCTTACCTTGCAACCCTTGCAGCAGCCCTCCTTCTAATTCCCAAGCCCACGGACACTTTAACACTTAAAATGAATAGTCATGAGTTCCTCAGCTGTAGTTTCCAAGTTACAGATTTAATTTTGTGTTAACTTTGGATTTCTCATGGCTCAGGTCTTTAAGCAGCGTGTTATTGTGTGCCATGGTATCTTGTCACCTTACAGTCTTACCTGTGACAGCTCTCCAACCACTGAGCATCAAATGCGCATAACCTGGGACACAACCCATTAAGGCAGTATAGTGGGGGTGAGAAGCATCCTGCTACAGTGTTGGTTATGCACCAAAATCCTGGTTACCATCACAGAATGGACAACAAATGTCTCTTAAACCCTGCTTAGATGACAGACAGGTTTTGGGCTGCTTTCATTGCCTCTCTTCAAAGAGCTTGTATTTTTGTTTGCTGAAGGCCTCTCCTGTTCACTAGCTGAGCCATTCGCTCACAACAGGATCTTCTAAACAGTCCCATAACAGTGATGCGCACTTCATAAGTGCACAGTCAAGTGTCATGGTTTGATGGAGTAAAGACACCCTTGTTTACAGGTGCAGGGTTAGCAAAGCTACTGATTTTACCAAGTTTTGGTGACAAAATGGACAGTTGTTTAAATAAGGCAAGTGAGAACAAACTAAATCACCCCCAAATCATATCCACAAGTGCCACATCCAGATGCATCTTGAACACTGACAGAGACAGTGACTCCAAACCCTCCCTGGGCAGTTTATTCCAATGCCTAACCACTCTTTGAGTGAAACTTTTTTTTCTAACACCTGAACCTCCCCTGGTGCTGTTTCCTCTTGTCCTTTCACTTGAGACATGGCAGAAGAGACTGACTCCCACCTCACTACAACTTCCTTTCAGGCCATGTTAGTATACGTAAATGTACTAACATTGCACATTTAGTTCAGAAAAGTACTTTCGAAGTGAACTTCTCAATTATCCCAATTTGCCATCCCTCACCACACAATACTATCCGTGCAAAATGGATTTGTGGGGGGATAAATCTCAACTTGAAGATGCGTCCTGGGAAGGAAATGTTGCTCACAGTGCACGCTCTAGGGTTTTCCAAGCAGCCAAGCCACAGCCAGCACAAAATAGGCCCCTTGCAAGATTCACAGCATGTTGCTTCACCCTGTAAATCCATCCCCAAAATGTCATCCCACCTGCTAATGCAGACAGAGCCTCTACTATTATTGACTTAAGCAATCCTGCTTTTTGTTCTGTCATAATACACATCTACAGAAGCCTTTACACTATAATATGTTCAGACTCAACCTGTCTTTGGAATTTGCTTCCCCAATAGCTGTCATGCTCCAACACTTGTCAGTTGTCTCAGATAACTGAATATTACTCTGATATTCACAGCGTAACTTAGAAATTCCCTACACAAACTACAGGGAATTCTGCCAGTTCTGAGATAAATTAACTGCTTATCAAAGGCAAAGCTGACAAGGGTTGTTGGGGTTTTTTTGCATGAATCCGTGGTTTATTACTTCCCAGCCCTGTAATGCTACTTAGCTTTTTCATGATCTATGTGTGAAGACTTTTAGATATATCATTTCAGCTTAATACCAACACAATTACAACCATTTAATGTGTTTAAAGGGACAGCCCCAGCTTGATTTCTGGTAGGAGTATGCTTGCTAGCAAGGCAGAAGACATCAGCCTGTGCTCACACCTTCCTTTAATTGCTCAGCCAGAAAATTCCCTGGCCACCAGCACAAAGATGAGAGCTTAGACCCCAATTCCAGCTCCTCAGGGCAAAACCCACACAGTTCCTTTCAGAGTTTGACTGCCGCTCTTCCTTTTCCCACTCCCAAATCAATACCACCACAGCTCCTTTGCCTAAGGTTATGCTAAGCTCTAGCCGTGCATCCTTCTTTTTCCTCATGTAATAAGCCTTCTGTATCATATTTTGGTGGTTATCTTCTAAAATCCCCCAAACTGAGCCTAGCAGCAATTGAGTCCCAAGCCACAGAGTTTTCTCAGTACTTAAATACCAAAGCATTTTGGTTTCCCGTGCCCCTGGAAAAGCAACTCACTCCAGAGCCTCATGGGCAGAAGGATGCCAAGTCCTTTTGGCCTGAAGGAGAAGGCTACCAGAAGGTCACCAAAATCAGCCCTACACATATGGCAGCCCAGCCCTGTGCTTAGCAGCCTGCCTACAGAGAAGCTGGTACCCCACCCACCACTGAATAACCCATCCCACTCTGCCATACCTGGTCCATTATCCTTCCCGGGGTGCGTGGGGGAAGGGTATAATGCTTTCCAATATAGAATGGGTGGGCATATTTCAGTGCCAGAGCAGAATTGATGCTGCCCACACAACCTGGGGTTTGGAAATAATGTATTTATAGAAGTACATTAAGACCAATTTAGAAAGGGTTGATTAGATAAAGTAATGCTCATTCAGGCAAGCCTAAACAATTTTCTTATTTCATTGAATCAGCAATAATGTACTCCTACAAATGCAATAAATATATATCCAATCACCTCCTCCTTCAGTGACTTCTCCCCTTGTTCCTTTTGGTTGGCAGCATTTGGTTTGGGTTGTTTTCAGCAAGGAAAAAAGCCCCCAGTAACTCATTTATAGAACCTTCTCTTCCTGGTAATTTTATTTTATCTCTGTAGCATAAGGCAATCTAGCAGAAGCAAACATTGTTTACTTGTTAATACCAAGCCAGAACTCTTAAAGAGAGTCGATGAGACCACAGAGGAGAACTATTGTTTTCTTTGTTATTCTGCTGGAAGACCTGCGGTAATAAGTCAGACATCGGTAGAGCCTTTTGGGGAAAATACAAATAGTTCCTCTCTTTTCATCCATATGCATGGGAAATCGTGCTGGTCTGCATGCACTGGAAGATTTTGTGCTGCTGTTCCAGCTAGATCTTCTCGTACCGTAAGAACACCTGCTCTAAAAAAAAAAATCACTACCATTTGTAATTCAGAAAGCAAAGTATTTTTAAAATCCTGACTGTTTGTGTTACTAGATCAATGGATTATCACAAGGTACATCTACAAGACACATGTAGTGGTAACTGCAGAACAGGCTTCTGTGCCTGCAGTTCCCAGCAATGCTGGAGTCTTGGCACCCTCTAGTCCCTGGGTGAGCCCCAAAAGCAGGATCCAATCCACTGGCACTCACATTAACTGAGAAAATGAGGGGCTGCAGGCAAGTGGCTGTCCTAGCCAGGCATAAGCATAGAAAATCCTTTTGGTTTTGTTGTGCAGTGACAACATTTGTTATTAGAACACCAGCTGTTTACCTGTGGGTTTCATGGCAGTGAGAGTGCCTTCAGCTCAACCCCATATTGTGCTGGTGTTTGGATCACAGACTCCCTCCTGGCCTCTCCCTTCTCTTTTCACCCTCTCCATTACTTACCTCTAGCTTTATGAACAATTAATATTTCTTAAGAGCGGCCTGGCGGGAAGAATTGTATTTGTCACCTCCTTTCCATGTAAGCATTTGCTGCTGAGGTATGAAGGCACATATATGTTTCTGCAATCATTTCAGAGACATAAGGAAATTTCTGCTCTGGGCAGAAATTTTGCAGCTGCATCTGTGCCCAAGCTAAATTCCAAGCATACGCTCTGTATAAAGCCTCCATCAACCATCATCGTAGAGAATTGATTCATAAACTACACCCCTTATGAAGGGAGACATTTTTTATCCCATGCTGCAATTCAAATTTAATCAAGGATACTACTTAAGGAGGCTTTTTTTTCCACCATAACCAAGTTAAGTAAATTTCTCTGGATTGCTTTGGATACAGTGAGGGGATGTTTCTGCACTGCTACTAGAGCGTGATCCCTCCTAGAGGGAAAATTTGGCCTCTGAAAACAAAAAAAAAGGTTCCAATTTAGCAAATACTTAGTACCCTTTGCAGACATGCATTTACTCCAGAAAGATGTTAGATAAAAACTCTCTCAACCAGAAGAGGGTTTTCAGAAGTCCTGCATGTCCAATCATAAAAGTGCAATCTTTAATAATTTGGCGACCAACATCTGTATCACTCCCAGTACCACTGACTGTTAGAAAAGTCCTACACTTAGGCAAGAAATGAGTGTGGATTTTTGTCTTGTGCTCTAAGTGTAAGTGCCTAGACATGCCTAGGGACTTAATAAACTTCCTCAGAAAACCAGGAGTGATCGATGGCTCACCATTAGTTTCAATGGGATAGAGGTTTTACTCCACATCTTCCAGTTCTATGCCTGGATATAGGTTTGGAAACTTAAATTTAGGTTGCTTCTCTTGGAGGTCTAACTCTAAAAATTCAAAACAACCAGCAAGGATTTATTTAAGAAATCAAAATCAGTCAGACTAGCTTAGCTGCACAGTAATGAAGACAGCTGAGAGGCTATTTCTAAGGAGTCAGCATGAAAGCCTGGAAGAATATCTGCTGGTTTAGGGTTTGCACTGTAATTTTGTTTGACTCAGGACTAATTCTGCTCAAAACTGAATTGAAAACAAATTAATATTTACATTCTTTGCACTATGGACCACACTCAAAGTAAGCACTGCATTTGCCCACATCATCTTGAGTGTGGCACAGATGTAGCTCACAAACTCCATTTGCCATATCTCAGCAACTGGGGACCTGGGAAAGAACCTGTTCTTCAACTTGTCCAGCAATGAAAGCAGGAAAGCAAACAAAATGCTACTGATAAGAGAAATTCAGTCAGGAAAAGTTTAGCTGATCCTTCAACTCCAGCCCCAAGACAAGTTCCCTTTGGAAAGGTCTGGATGTATTTTCTTTAGATAGTTGTAGCATTTTCCTGGACAATCTCTGGTAAGTTTTTTTTCCACTATGCACACTTTACATCCTTAGGGGAATATCTTTTCCTCAGTGTTTTCCCCTGGACCATCATCTAAGCAATGCTACCCACTATCCTTGCCCTTCATGTGACCAGGACAAAAGTCAGCTATGGTATTGTCTCACAGGCAAGGAAACACTGCAGAGAGCAAGAAATCTGTAGCGAGAGAGAATGAAAATGATGGTGAAAAGGTGTGGGGCATTTTCTAGAGGGGGACAAAGGAACTTTGCATAGAGAAAACTGGGGGAAAACGTTAAGCGGATTAAAAGGAAATGTAGGGCCAGGAACTTGCTGGCCCTACATAACACAGCAATGGTGTTTTCTGGAAGTCTACTGACCTTGTCAGACACGTTAAGATATTTCTGCTTACTACCTAGCTTTTCCCCTGCTTTTTTTTGATTTTATGACAATATAACTCCACAAGCAGACCTCGCTCTCGCATGCACAGATTAAGTTTAATATAATGCACTTCCCATTACTGAGCGAAGGTGTGAGTGCACCTGCTCCGCATTGCTTCAGGCAGACAATTGCCCTGTCCTAACCCCTTCTGAAGCCAACATGGCAAGCAATTTATCACCATCATCTAACTTCATTCACTTCCCTGCTGAGTGACAGCCATCAAAAGTCTCATTATTGGCCTGCTGCTAGGTGGCAAGGCAATCACATCACCTAACAAGGTCTTAAAGAGGACAGAAACTTCCTAAATCCCATTACCTGAAGGCCCTCCCTTCCCCAAGATGAAGATTTGAGTGTGTTTGTGCCACAGATGTCAAATGCATTTCTGACTCTTTTTAATCTTTCAACTTTGCTTCTAGGTGAATGAAGCAGGGGAGTCCTCCTGTAGGTGCATGGATTTGTTTAGTGGAGTTTAAAACCATCAACAGTTGAATTTGCTGCATGTTTTCAAGGCAAACCCACTTACCTGCCTAATAGGTAAGTTTTCTGGGCACAGACAAATCATGCAGTGGTTTACCCTCAGCAATTCCAGCACACTGGTAGGTATTTTCTGCAATTCAAGAAGGCTGTTTGCAAGTATTCAAACCTATCACTGGAAGCAAGCCAAAACCCTTCCAAACCTGCCTACTGTATTAATTTCTGAGGACCGAAATGGAAAGGGGCATTTGTGGCAATGGAAATCACAGAATCTGAAATAAGACTAATAATGACAACTATGGCAATCAGCAGTCCATAACTCAGTGGTGTACAATGTTTGGCGATGCTACCAAGTCTGATAAGGCAGTGACTGCTGTGAATAAGTTGGTTTGGGTTCATTGTATGGTTTTGCTGCAATCATGTCAGGTATGAAACATCACCCGCAGATTCCTTTTGATTTCTCCATGATAGGACCTGGAAGGGCTGTGCTTATCAACAGCTGCACACCAGCAAGACATGAGAGAAGAAACAACAAAACAAAGCCAATAATAATCCAAGACCTCAGTTGGTGGCCAGCTCTCATGAGTGCAATACAATGACAGAGGCTGGCTTAATCCTTTGAGCCTATGTAGTTCAGCTCCCAGTTTGAATACTGATACGCAGGCCATCTCTGTATCACACATGCATTGAACAGAGTCCTAGGGAGTAGGTCAGACCTCCTGGTCATTAGTGTAGGCTGCTTGACAAGACAACTGCCTTTGAGATAAACACATTACCTTTCAGGAGCAAGCAGACATGCCTGCATCTCAAGGCAAGCTGCAGTTGGCATGCATCCTGCACATCTCCAAGCATCAAGACTCAGACTATCATAAACTGGAGGCTCTTTCAATGCTGTTCATATGTGGGAAGATGTTTGCTACTGTCCCCATGAACATGAAAGCAGCAATCACTCTCTGCTATGGGCTGGAAAACCAGCTTCCTTTAGCACCAGAAATGTACATCCTGGTATCTTTGGGATCTAAAGGAGAGCTGCTTAAGCATTTACATGCAGAGACTGTTTAAAAATATTTTTATTTTTTTCTCTGCTTATATTTTTCTTTGAGTTTAGAATATTGGAGTGTGGTGCACCATGGTGACTCCACAAAGCAAAACCATCATTTTCAGACTTGTGGCCTGTAATTTACATTAACTAAGACTCAGCTAATCCAAGGAAGAGAAAAAAAAAAGTTCTATTTTTCTCCAATGTTCATTTTGCCTTCAGCATTCTACCCTTTAAAAATCAGAATACCTACAAAAATATACAAGTGTACGTACAGGTATACATGCACGTGTTAAAATATATGCAACAGATATCACTCCTTTCCCATTTAAGTTGTTAGCTACAGCTTTCTGTATCTAGTTGTGCTGGAAGATGAGATGGTTTTGTCTCTTACTTTTTGTTCCTGGCTTTGGTCTGACAAGACATTCAGACTGACAATTTTTCATGAGAAAAAAAGGACCTTAGTACATAAGGGCTTTCCATGTGGAGAAAATGCAGGCATAAATGATCTCAAACACATGTGTAAAATTGCTAGCCTTTTACTAGCCAGTTACTAGAACCCATGAGTTTATTTTACCAAAAGGAGCAATGGATGCTGGGGGAACTCAGACACACTCATTGCTCATCATCTGGATTCCTTTACAGTGAAGTACTGAGATGCATCTGTAAATATGGTTGTTAAAAAAGTTTTCATTGGAAACTACTTTTTCTAAATGATCTTTCCTCTAAGAATTGCTAGATAATTAATGCGTTTAAATAATTTCCACTTCTTGTCCAGGTATTTTCATTCCATAAAAGGTTATCTTAGTCAAAGTTGCGAGAAGAATTTTCAAAGTTTCTAATTTAATTCAGAAACATTCATGGAAAACACTTGATAGTCACTGTAATAACAATGTCCACAGCAATAAGCCTCGCTGATGATGCGTGTACTTTATATACTCTCAAAACATTTAGTTGTGTTCTTCCCATACAGCACCATGGCTGTTTATTTAGGCTAATTTATAGCAGCATCTGGGGCTTTTGGTCAAAATTGCCGCCGGGGAACACATCAGAAGGGAGAATGGGACAAGGACTGAAACAAAGCCAAATCACAAGAACAGCTTACAAGGCACAAATTAACCTTTTTATCACAAACAAGACAACACTCTCCAATTGACTCTCCTACAACTGGACATCAAACTCCAACAAAGATAACAGGGCAAATTCTTTATTTTTGTGCAAGCCTACTAACATATACCAATGAAGTTCACTGCCTTTGCTAGCCCAGGTGATGTAAATTCAGACAGGTGAATTCTTGGACAGGGGAAGTTTCCTGCCAGCTGGGCTTGCAGAAATGGCCAAGAGAACACAATGTACCCCAGTAAAAGAACGCATCAGGTCTTGACCTCAGATCTGAAATCCTTTCGTTCTATCCACAGTACTAAAACCACATGACCCCTGCAGAGCACTGCTGCACAATACCTGTTTATCGACCAGGTATCTATAGTTAAATCTTCATCTCCTTGCCTAGTTATGAAACATTATTCAAATGTCATATGTTGGGGTATTTTTGTGGGTTTTGTCCTTTTTTTTGTGGGCTGTATTTTTATTTTTTTTAGAACACTCAAAGTTCATCTTTTGTCGGTTAGGTTTTCTTTCTTCTCCCTTTCTTTTTTTAATATCAAACTGTATTTCAAGTACAGATCATCTCTACAGGAGTCAGTTCTTACTATTAGTGGACTTCTTAATTGATGTTCACCCTGTCTTTTTCTGTTGCTATATTGAATTTGAGTGCATATGGCTTAATAGACCCACCAGATGCTGCTTCCCTAGGTTGTTTAGGAGCTAATGCTTCATCATTTGAAGGTTTTTTTAAAAAAAGAGAGGCTCATTATTTAGTAGATTAGCCACAGTTCAGAATAAGAGACAACCTGGAGGAACTACTTTGCCTGGCTGTAAAACAAAGTCCAGACTTTAGGAGGGGTTGTGCTGCTTCGTCATTGGAGAAGGAAGAAAGCAGCCCAGGCACCTTCCTTTTTTCAAAGCCTCTGTCAGAAAACTGACAGTGAAATGATGTTTTCCAGAAATGGCATCATTACTCCCAACCCTCCTCCACTGTAGGTAAGGGCTGAACTCAATGCACTCTTGACCTCTGCCAAGGCTTGAGCCTCTTCCTGCTCCATTTCACCCTCCCTTACATTTTAGAAGGTGGATAGAGATATAATGTGGATAGAGATATAAAAACATAGCCTTTAACAGGTGCCTTGCCACCCACAGAGATACCAGCAGTCAGCCAGCGGTGACATCTCAGGCATGTGACAGATGGAATCACTGAGTAGGGTGATATCCACCCCCAACTCTCCTCCCCCCTGACCCAAAAAGGTTAGATAGAAATGTAAGCAATTCTTGCTCTCTATTACTGATAAACACAGAAACATCTCCTGAGTGTCACTTTAAATGTATGAGGTCACATCTGTTCACTTGGGAAGTAGACAGGCAAGACTCCAAATACCTCTGGCTGCAAGAAACATGGTTGATGCAGTAAAGCACATGAATGAAGGGTTAAAGTTTAAAAATGTCTGATAAACCAGAATTATGTTGGTAAATACATATTGTGCAGTCTAGGCACCAGAAAAAAGCTTGCAGTACATGCCAGTGGATGTGGTTTTAAGCACACATGCAGAGTATCCTGTATCAGAGTATCCTGTTCAGTATCCTTCTTCTGAAGCCAAACCCATTGAAACAACAAGAGCCTTTCTAGCATCTTTAGACTGAGCCAGCTCTAAACAATGTTTTTATTCAAGAAGATAAATATGGAGATCTGACAAACCTATGCCCATAGTTGTCATAGATTACAACTGCAATACAGCCTGACTGCAAATATCATCAATTCCCTTGTGATAAAAAAACAAAAACAAACAAACAAACAAAAAACCAAACAAACCAAAAAAAAAAAAAAAAAGGGCAGGGGGCGGGGGGGAGAAGGAAAGAAAAAGAACAAAAACCCCAAACCACCCCTACACCCAACCGCCAGAAATCCCAGCTGGAGCCCAATGCCTTCCCACATCATGGTTGCTGGCAGCAGGTTACTGCTGCTCGTAGTGTCAGAATCTGCTCAGGCTGCTCCCCAAAGCGAGATAGCTTTTCTCAGTCCCTCTCAGTGTCTTTACAAAGCCTCAGCGTGTCTAGAGAAGCTGGTAGGGATGGGCTGCAAAGACACACCATGGGACTGTTTTAATTCCCTCATTTCAAGCAAATATGGCCCCCCAAAGCAGAGGCTTAAGCTCTGCACATGTGCAATTTCTCTATAAAAGTCTTCTCCTTTTGGCATGCTGGCAGCAGCAACACATGGTTCATAATTCTTCCAAAATGGAGTAGCTGGTGATACAGGGATCTACAGAAAGAACTGAATCAGCATTTCCTTTTTAATTTTCTTTCATTTCACCAGGAGTCTGCATATGGAGAAAGTCTAAACTTCAGCTTTTTGCTTCCAAATGAGGCTAAATCAGACCCTCCAGTTTATTTGGAGCAGGTGGTGCAGTAAAGGTGTTAAAATGACTTTATGGGCAGGACTACATGACAGTGCTTATGACAGACAAGGACTAGCACAATAACAGTGGAAGTCCTCTCTGCTCTTTGGGTTTCTGAAGCTTTCTAAGCTTTCTCTCAAAAACCAAAAGGGAAATAATCTTCAGGTCAAGCCAGCCAGCTCCGAGCACTTGCTGTCAGGCTGCACAGCCACAGCAGAAGCCTGTGCTGAAGCATTCCTTCACTCTCACCCAACAAGTGAGGGCTTCACCTACCCAAATGCTCACTGCCTGCATCAGGCATCCCATGGCACAAATGGGTTGTCCTTGAAAGACAAGAGCTTGTTACTCCACATGCCAGGCTCCAGTTCCTCTCTGGAGAGAGTTAAATACAAGCTGCTTTAGACTTCTGCTTCTGGAAACATGACATGCTGACAACAACATGAGGTGAGAGAATAAATTTCTGCAAAAATAGCTTATTGCAGCCCATTCAACCAGTAACGCATTTTGCCTCTCTAGTGCCATCACAGAGGAATCTTCACTTTTAAAAGAGTTAAAACCAGCTATTTTAAAAAAAGACACACAGAACCTCAAGGCTTACAATGGCAGAAATAGAAAGGGGAAAAAAATAATGACAAAGTCTTCACAAAACATACATGGGCCTTGGAGAGTTCCCTAGCTGTGCTTCACATAGGCCAGGACAAACTCTTCAATGGCAGATTATAAATATGCTTTCAAACAGTTAAGGCCTTCCCACCCCCAACCCAAGAGCAATTGGGGTAATTTCCCAAGCCTCACTAATGCCAGCTGATTAAGTGCCACAGCCTTAACCAACAGCTACCTAAAGCTTGATCCCTGTAGCCTCATTTAGGCACTCAAACAACCTCAGCTGCCAAGATGCTGACACTGGATCAGCCAGAAGGAGGAATCATCTCAAGCCTCCCACATTCACAGAAAGGGCTATTGTAATCAGCACTTCTGGGCACCTACCTAACATTGATGGCAATTTCTTACCCAGAGCCTTTTAGAGGCAGCCCATCAACCCACAGCACCACTGCAGCCTGGCCCAAAGTGCCTTCATCCAAGTTCGGGCACACCCTGAAGCCACAGGAGGCGAGAACATCTCATGCTGTAGACAACTCTCCTCCCAGACACGTTTCCCTGAGGGCCATCAGAAGTTCTGCAAAGCCCCTCCAGTCCCAGCAAAGTCTCCTGCTGCTGCAGGGCTCTAGCTGCCCAGCCATCTCTGCTGGAGTGGGTCTGTCACCACACATGTCCCTCGGACACTCCCTATGCATCTGCTGCATAAGATGGCAAGTGCCAACCTTGCTGCCAGCGAAGGGAGGTCTGACAACTCAGTTTTACAAGGGGGATTGGAGCCCTTGCTACATCCAGGCCATGGTATGAGTGGTTCACTGTGCTGGGATAGGAAGGCTGGCTGATAATTTATAGAAGACATGCAGTGGCCTTTGGCTGACTTAGTATTTGGCTAGATAGTAGCCAGCCTTTGTTGTACAAACTCATTCAACAGATTATCCTTCCAAGGTGTCTTACTACCTCTAGTGCTAATCAGTACAGAGATAAGTTCACAAACATGAACATATACTTCCTCCTTTCAATCTGCTCCCTCCACACTTCCCATCCCAAAGACATGTATGCATAGTGCCTAATGTCTTGCATCAGGGAGGTATTTTCAGAGAGTAAAGCTGTGCACAGGCATAGCTCAAGGAAGGCAAGCATGCACACATGCATGTGCATGTGAAGCATGTGTGTCTGAGAAGCAAAGGCAGAACAGCACTTAGAACAAGCAAAAATGCATCACCTTCTTAGTGCAGCCACCTAGTCTCCTTTCTTTCAGGTCTGTAAGGCACAAGATTGCATTGATAACACCATCCCATCGAGCCACCAACCAAAAATATGTGGTGCTGTTGCTTTTTTTTTTTACTCTCAGGGAAAAAAAAGCCTCCTTAATGAAGCTGTTCAGCCTTATGTTTGAACAGCAAAAGCAGGAGCCGACCTCATCGGTGTTTAAGAGTTACAGGGGCTGAGAGTGTTTTCTCACTGAGCATCAATTTCAGCTCTTTGAACCAATTGCCACAGATTCCAGGAGCTTGCCCACACTACAATTTTCACACTTAGCAACTGTAAAATTGTTAAAGCGCTATCTTTCCACACGGTTGCTCTGTTATTAGTGCTTAGTTTGGCATGCCACCTTAGTTACGGGCTTTAAATGCCACTTTCCGGGGTAACCTTGGCCATGAAATCGGAAAATCAGATCATTTTCTGGTCTGTTTTTTTCTTTTTCTCTGGATGAGATTAGATTTTGCTACGCCTGACTAACAAATCTCATTTGGGATTCCAGAGGAGGCTGAAGCCCTGACCTCCTTAAGAAGTAGGAGGCAAAGATGTCTCCAGTTACGATAAGAAAGAAAGAGCTAATTTTGACACATCACATAACAGGCAATTAGTAATTAATTTGCACTGAGAGACAAACATGCTTGCAAAGTATGCTCAGAGTGCCTCCCTGTCAAGTCAGGGTGTGCTTAGTTTAATTTCTCTAAAACGATGCTAAAGCATAAGAGGTTTTCTTCTTTTTCTGTGTTATCTATTTCTGTTGTATTTATCTCAGGAAAACAGAACTATGGGAGTTACGGAGTTTCTTTAAACATTTTAACAAAATGCAATGAAGAAGCAGCCTAACAGTGTTTTCAATAATTATATTTTAACCATGTTTAAGTGATTTGACCTTTGTATTACTATAATGTTTTGACAACTCATTATGTTACGAGCATGTTACCTGCGTGAGATGCAGTGTTACTTAAAAAGGATGCCAAACTGCACATCAACCACAGTGAATAACAGACAAATGTCAAAAAAATTTCATTTCTAGTGTTTAGTCATGATCCTGTTGAAAGTTAACATCACGGTAAATACTATTATGGAATATCATTCAAAATGGCAGGGCAAAAGGTCAGCTGCTCCATCAAGTAATATACTTTAAACTGCAAACCTTCAAAGTTTGGTCCATAGAGCTGTAGCAACTGATGATATGGAGCACCACCCACTGACACCCTGAGATTTACAGCAGATTAACTGGGAATAAAATCTATGGCAATTTAGCAGAGATTCCCTGTACTAAGATTTTAATCTTGGTTATTATTCTCAACATCCTCAAAGAAAAAAAGAAGTTGATCAATAGGCAGAGTCTGAAAATATTATAGGTTGGAAGGACTAAAATACAACACACTCCAGAGAAATTATAAACTTTGTCAGGAGTTATTTCCAAAGCCACATTTTGAACTAAAAAGGCTATAGTACAATTCAAGTACATTCAATTATCCAATGTTTCCCAAGAAGCATGGACTCAAAGGGTTTACTTTTCCTCAGGAAAACTTCCTGGGACTCCATGAAAACTTCAATGCAGGAGCAAGCTGAGGAACCAGTTTGAGCATTTATACACGTGGACTCATTTCAGAGTTATAAGCCCCAAGAAGGTTTTTTCCCTAAGTAGCACTTTCAGCTTTTTGAACTGACTTTCACAGAAAGCTGTTTACAGACAAGTTTGCAGAGCTGGGGAAAAGGAATGGTCTGTCCCAGAGAGCAATTCACAGAGAGAAGACTTTTCTGAGCAAGAATGAGCTTGCAATGGTTCCCATCCCTTCAAACCCAGCTTCAAAACCCCTGCAAAGATGACATGCCAATGTCATGATAGGAAAGCCTGTTTTGTGCTTTTGCAACCTTGTTGACAGTTGGATGCTTCTAACTTTTCCACTGTTGCCAATTATCCCCAGGCATTTGAGGCAGGGTAAATGAGGCACACTGACAAGTGACAGTAATCGATTTTTCAGCATGCATTTTTTATATTTAGACAGGGAGTGCCAAGCTAATGAAATGAACTACTAAAGTACAAAAGTGGATTACAGCATGTCAAATAATCTGTGAAAAGCACCCATCTCAATGTCCTTCAGCCTTTCACTGCTATTGTGCTTTGCACCTACTACTTGACTTTGGCATCAGTGGTCTTAGCAAAGAAGGTACATAGGCAAGAGTTCGTTTGAACCCAGCCAATCAGGACAGGACCATGCACTGCTGGCGAGGCACCCATACGGAGCCCCAAGGAGCACGGGGCATCAGTTCTGGAGAGACCCTGATTGGGCAAAACCTCACATACACATTACAGATAAACAAGAAAAGACTTCCTCAGCCATGACCTGGCCAATGTTAAATGTCAGAATCCACAAGAGCCATCAGTAACCCTCCCCAGCACCTTGAACAATGGTTCTGAATTCAATAAATTAGAGTGTTACTTTCAAAAACTGATATCCTTTAATTTTAATGGCTACTGGTTAAAATGCAGACCTGAGGATCAAGGCTTAAGGACCTCCTGTCAAAATCTCTGCAAGCGTCACTAAATGCAGAGATATGTGAGTAATTTTGTGCTCGTGGAACATATTGCAGCCCAGAGAGAAGCAGAAATTTAGAGACTGTGTTTCTTGTTATTTCATATCAGTGTTGTCCAACTCACCAATTACATTATGTAGGGGTAAACCTGAATAATTTACTTCCTCATCAGACATTCACAGCCTTCCATCAGACACAAAATAGCTACACCCTGCTCCAAGCCTCTCTCAGTGTTGATCTCTCTCAGTGTTGATGTTCAAGCTGGGATACAGCTTAGCTTCTCCATTCAGCTACATCACAGGCCAGCAACCTGTTTGGACCAAATATGAGCTGACAGTTTCATATGCACACCCTGCACAGAGCACATCCCATATGGAATATTATTTATGGGTGAGGAATGAGACAAGGTAGTTTGTGAACCTTGTCCAGCAATAGACCCACTCTCCCAGATCTGCAGCAGGACAGGAGGCCAAGAGGCCAAATTCCTCAAGCATTTTTTTCCTTAAAAAGCAAAAGGTTTCCTCATCTGTCATCTCAGTTAAGAAACAGGAGAAAGGATTTCCACAGTGTCAATTTCCAAATTTACATGTAAATTTCAACTCTCCCAGCTATTTTGCTGCTTAGTGGACAATCATGATTCAGACCCTTTTTGGGGCAGAAGAATCCTTTCCAAGCCTGCTGCTCATCCCATATCTTTTTGATTTGTCTTCCACAACCATCCTGCCCTACCTGCTTCCCATGCAATTGAATATTAATAGCATGAAATTTCCTATTTCATGTTACAAGTTCTTTATCGGTTGGCAGTCTTGTATTTGATCTTCATCTTTTCTGCTTATCCTATGTTTTTGTTATGAATAAAATAAAAATTAAAAAGAGTAAAGTAATAAAATAAAACGAGATTGTATAATGAGTATTTTGAGCATTACACACAGAAGGAAATTAGAAAGAGTTATATAAAGCTGCATTTTTATTCAACAGGATATTAACACACACGCATGTCTTCAAGACCTAAATCAGACCATCTTTTTATCACTTGCAGTGACACAGAGGACATGCAGGAGAAAGAGGATATGGACAGTCTTGTAAATAAACTTCTCAGACCCTCTAGCAATGGAACATACAAATAGGTGAGTAATAAATACCAATTTGATAATGACCAAGTTTCTGCCTGTTCTCAGATGTCCTCATCAGACAAGGAAATCAAAGAATCTTACTCTGGGTATGGTGTGATGTTCCTTCCTGTTGCAATGCAGCAAGAGAAGTTTTGCTGGCAATACTTACTACATGGAAAAATGCAGTGATTTCATCACCATGGGGTTTGCTTATTTTCAGCATCAAGAACCAGGAACTTTTGTTTTTTGGTTGTTTTTTTTTTTGCTATGACAGGATTTTAGCTAAAAAATTATTCTGCCTGGTCACTTTCAGCAAGTGCCCAAGTTTTCTGTTCCCAGGTTGCTTGTTTCAAGGAGGGAAGGTCTGATACATTTTGACTTTTGCCCCTTAGTTTTGTAAAGGTGTCTGTTCTGAGACTGCCTCACTTGCAATACCGTTCTCACATCTATTCCTGTCCTGAGGATGATGAATTGCAAAGAAGAGACTTGCACAAACCATTGCTACATAGAAAATGAACTGGTTTGAGCTCATCTTTCCCCATTAGATCCAGAAAATGCTCCAATTGAAGGGAAAATTGATATAAGTTGAGTTGACTCCTCTTTGCTCGTAGCTCAACACTATCTTGGAGAGCAGAGACATGAGGAAGACCTTCAGGTCCTCCTCTACAACATGGCCACTCTTCTTCCTGGGATCTATGTTCTTTTTGCTTGTTCCTGGCATCTCAAGTGACTCATCACAAGCACAGCTGTATTCCCTCTCCTTCTCTTACTTTCCTTTCTACAGAAATATTCCAGATATTTTCCTTTAACTCTCCCTACTTCTGTGAGAAACATCACAACTCAGTCAAGGCTGACATAATCCTGACAGTTCTTACTTTTGCAGCAAAGAGGGTAGTTAGTGTTATTAGGGATATTTTCTCATATTAAAGATAACAAATTTGTAAAAATTTTGGAATCTGTAAGGCTCAGAAAGGTCTAAATTGTTGCAATCCATCACCTGTGGGGTTTTCAGGGCAAAGAGGTGATTCTCCTCTCAGTTGCAACTTGAGAACTTCAGGTTTTGGAAATTAAGTATAACAATACACCACGGACACAGCATCTTTATCTTCAAAGGGACTCTACAAAAAAATGAACCAAGTAACTAGTACTTAACCTTTTTATCTATTGAACTTTTTATTTTCAATGCTAATAAAACTAAAACAATGTGCTGCCTGTAGTGCAGCACTGTATTTTCTTAGCATAATAAACAGTCTATTTTACAAGCTACATAATTCATGTATATGGTAAACCCAGCAGAGAAAACTTACCATGATTAATAAGTTTAACATTTTTACTTAGGTCACGTAGTCACTTTCCAAAGACATCAATAAAACGTTTTAGAGTTAAATAACAAATCAGTCACTGACAAGATAAATCACTGTAATGGGCAACTACTTTCCAATTACACTTTATTTCTGCAGAAGTAATTTTGGGGAAACAGCATTAATTGCCATTTGGAATTGATAGGGCATTACCACCAAGCAGCGAGAGAGGCATCTCAGTTCAAAACTGTAAAAGTCCTGTGTGATGCCAGCATGATACTTAAGTTGAAAATAAATCCCAAACAGCATGAAGATAGCAGAAGTAATAGTTCCCTCACTCCCTGTAACAGATGACCTAAATAAATGAGAAACACAGTTCTGTAAAACAGGTTTTTGGTTGGCTGGTTGGTTGGGTGCTTTGTTTTAAGCAAGCTATTCTTCCATCCGGTAATCCAGTAGCTCAGCTGCAGACTGTCTATGGCACTCATGACTGCAAATATCCAAAGGTATTAGTTATCCGCCATGTGCTTTTCCAGACTTTTCCCAAGGACAGGCAAAAATGAAGGAAATACACACAATGGCTTTCTGTGCAGTTATAAGATGGTCAAAAGGAGCCAAACATTTCCAGAAAAACCTCTTGTATCAAAATAACCAAAAGAGGAAAAAAGTTAGATTCGTAAAGCAGACCTTTAAAAGACAGTATAACTATCCACAGTTCTAGCAATCCCCACAATCCTACAATTTGGACTGACTATTTAGACATTACAGCAGTACAGATGAGGGAGCTATTTATAGGGCAAACCTAACACAAAATTGACAAAATCTTTTAAACAGATAAGAAATCCCAACATATTAAGGAGAGAAATAAAATTAGACAATCCAAATTCCTTCAATTGTGCCTCCAAAGCACTTCCCATTCTCCCATCAGTTTAAGTCAGAGGAACCTAACAAGGTCTGGTACCTTCAGAGTATGACACTGCTACATGGACAAAGTGTGGGGAATAGTGGATAGTCTTCTAGGGCTGAAATCCAAAACCCTTTGTAGATGCCTTCATCTATTTTTTAATTTGCCCCATCTGCCAACAGGTTCCAGAATATGTCTGCACCACAGACTGGCAACATGACTATGGCTCAGGTCAGCACAGGCACTTGCTATAACTTATAGACTCTCAAACTTAAGCATCTCAAGAGGATAACTGCTTGTATTAGGAAAAAAGTATTTAATTTCCAGTTCAGCTCAGGCTTTTTTATGGAGTCATAAAATGCACAATTGTGAAGTGTTGCTTTTGTGTCTGTTTACACCTTTTCTAAATTACTCCACCAGGGCAAATTTTTGGACTGCACTAGAATCTGAGAAAGTTTGAATCCTTCCTTCTCCCCTAGTTTTGATCTATAAAAATTGCAAAATCGTTTTAAGGAGAGATAAAAAGCAAGTAAATGCAGGTCAGTGTCCCTTTCTGTACTGCAGTAAGCAGAACTATCAATTCACCAGTTTGGCATTTTTGGGCAGCACTTGAAAGTCGTATTGTAAAACCTCCAAGGGAAACACTTGTCAACTCCATCCTGCTACTACAGGAGCAGCCAGCACAGTGGATTTTCCTGCTTGGGCAGCACTGAGGGCACGCTCCACAAACAAGCCAGGCTGTACTTCAGCGGCAAATCACTCATTTCCAAAGGAGCATCTGTGATGCATCGTCCCAACAGCTGCCCTTGGGTCTCTCCACGGTCTTTCTACATTGCTGTGTTGTCACAGCAATTTCACAGGCTGTTTATTTTCAATAAATATTAGCCACCTAGGCTGCCCATGCTGCACCCCAATGTTTGTGTGCTGCTGCATGGGCAGCACATGCATGAGAGCAGGTCAGATCATATCCCAGGATCTTCAGCAAATTTCAGGATTGGTTGGTTCACCTTCTAATTGCAAACCTCATTTTCCAACTACTCTTCCCTCTTCCCTTTTTGTCATTAATACTTTAATGGATGTAAATGTCCACGATAAGGCGGGCATGCTCTTGGACACTAAGCTGATAGCAAGCATTAGTAAGGGGATGCAGATGGGTATGCAAAAATCAACTGCCAAGTATGCTATTATGTGTAATACAGCGGTACTGATACATCCCATATAAGTTTAGGAAATCTCTGTGCCATTTGGCATAATTTACCCCAAAAGACACTAAAATCAGCCTGAACTGACAAAAAGGTGGGAAACAAGAAGAAAAAAAGACCTGCCCAAGGTCAGAAGCACTGCTTTCAGCATCCCAGCCTCTATTCTTCATGCAGAGATAGATAAGTTCACAGCACACTGCAATGCCTTCCCTAGATTTACATCAATCGCACTCACTTCCTATTTAGCCATCAGAAATCAGGCTGTGTATCTTCCTAAAAATGCACTTTAAACAACTCACTCGAGCCATAAGTCTCCAGGGCAAGTCTGAACTTTCACAGGGAGACACAACTTTGTTCTCAATGCTGCCTTGAAATTAGTCTTCTCAACACTTATTTCGGTGCCTATATAAGTCATCACACAAGTAGAAAAAGTCCTTGTGCTTCTTGCAACTTTTACTAACTTCAGCACTAAGGTAAATTGCATAGGAATTGAAACATGGATATAGGTGACTCAGAGGAACTATTGTTTAATATTTTGTCCTGATAGTGATGAGTGTTTCTGCTGAATGCTTCAGCTTCTCCAGTTGCTTGTCATGATGGTGAGAAAAGACCAGATTTTTTTTCTTTGTCCAAAACAGAAGTACTAATTTTTTCTTTGATAATGAACTGCATTTCAGCATATGGAAACACTGTGCAGGTAGCAACAGAAATACACAAAGATCTTCCTCTCTCCTCTCCCCTTATTCACCTAATCCTTCCTCCTTCCTTAACCAACCTGTCAGGGAACAAGGTGGCTTAGGTGAAAAGGGAGAAGACCTCCACTTTTACCAAATTTAATGGACAAGACAAGGTTCTCTGAGTATCCAGCACAGGATTTACCTGTTCAAACAGGCACAGAATTAAGTACAGCAAGAGGATCCCCATGCCCCACCCCCCGTCCACCTTTCCAAAGCACACAGCTGACTTAGTACTGACAACATAAACCTCTGGGCGGATATTCAAAAAGCTTCCTGCAACACAGTGAAGTTATTTTCAAATGCCTAACACATGTCCTGAAATAAACTCTCCATCTCCAGAAGCATTACAAAATCCCAAGAAGTTTCTAGCATCTGGTTTCTGATTTTGAATTCTTCTTAGCTTCCTTTGCGTACAGGGAGAGGGAAAAACCCAGTATAGGTGATTTCTAGATAGAAAAGAACACAGGAAAAAAAAAATCTAAGTTTTATGGGCTGAATTGGAAGAGAGGCAAGATTTGCAGAAGCTGTTAACTATGCGTTTTAGAGGCCAACATAAGGACCTGAAAATAGCTCCAGTTTTCTGATTATGGGGCTTCTGCTTGCACTAGAGACCAGCCACATAGAAAAGCCCTCCCTCTGGAATCCTGAAGAGCTCTCAAAAGTTTGGGTCAGCTGTGATTTCTCTCAAAATGCAATGCATAAAGTTCAAATACATGAACAGATATAAGGCTCCAATTCTGTCCCAAAGTACCACAAATTGTTGCACTACACTTTCAGAACAAAGACATAGGATTATTACATCTAAGAGCAAAAAAACCTCTCCACATCCACCCAGGAGGAAACTAATTACAACATGAAAAATAATATAATATTGTAACATGCTTTGGGCATTGCAATAGAAAATAAGCACATGGAGAGCAGAAGAATATGGAGATATCTGTGCTCTTGAGTCGTATACATAATTTCCCTAAAATAGGGTATTGAGAAAAGAAAGATTAGTAGAGCAACACTAAACATTAAAAAAAGGGGTAGAACTAAGGACATTTCAAGGGCATGTTTTCTGAACACTGTTTACAATTGTACTGCTAGCACTAAAGCAATGGAAACAATTTCCACACTAACCGAGAAAAACCATGCGGCTTAGGCATGATGAAAATACTGTTTTCATTACTATTAGCAATACTGACAGAAAGCACGTGTCCTACCTAAACTAGGTGATAGCTGTAACATTCTTTTAAGGCTGCATTCATATATACTTAAAAACATTACTGTAGAGAATTAAATCCAGCCATGAGTCGTCTAAATGAAAGGTTTTAACAGGTAAAATGGTATTCTAGCTTTATTCTTAGGTAGTGAGTTTCTTATGTTTTATAAAAGCTCTGTTACAAAAACCTTCTTAACTCCCACCATACCCATCACTGTTTCTCACACTTAAGTCTTTTCCTTACAGACCTTAAATTCCAACCAAATATACTTAAGAGTCAAAAAGGTAGTTTTCCACCGGTTTCTGAAAGTGCCACTTGAGATTGTTTCATCTCTTGTCCTAAAAATTCCTCCTCAAAATGTACTTCTCCTGTTTGGCTTGAAACCATGGTTCAGCTCCCCCACTCTCCCCTTCTCCTCTTTTTGCCCTTTCTTCTACACAGAAACACTCAAAAACCCTGAAAGAGAGCAAAAGCATATTGCTGGAATTAGTGTTTTATAAGGATGACTGAATCAGACAGCTAAAGCAAGGAAGACTAAATAGAGTAGGTTTTGCATTCCCACATAGTAAGGGGAGTTCAGAGCAAACGCGTGAGTTGACTGCTGATGGCCAGTGACACAACCACGATACACTTCCAACACACCAACTCCCAAATACTTTCACCATAAAAATATTAAGTATCTACTGGAAGGAAGAGGCTGGGAAAGGTCTAAGATGACCCTTCCCTTCCAAGGAGGGTCTCTGCCCCAGAACCCCATGGCAAACAAATAGTCCCACAGAAGCACATCATCTCCTTGGATGGCTTCATCACCCAAAACATGGGGCTGACTGCAGACAGAGCAGCCAACAGCAGAGCCATCAAGATGAAAATCCTTCAACAGCATAGAAGAGCAGGCAAAATTATTAAAACTGTACTTCACAGGTGCACTGAGCTTGTGGGACAGCTCTCAGGGCTTCAGGAAGCCCTGACAGAAACACAGGTCCTGGGACTGTGAAGATGGGAAGATGAAAAACAGAGACCATCATTCTCTCCTGTTTGTACTATCAATTTAACACAATTATCAGCTAGTTCTTTTGAGCAAATGAGGACAGACAGCACAGCACTGCTCCAAATTAATTTACAGCAATGGAAGAGCAACTAGGAAAGACTGTGGCACAGAAATGGCCAGAAGCATCTGCTGGTTAGTCATGCCCATCCCCATGAGCACCACAGTCCCTAGTGCTGCCCGTGTCACAAGCATGGTTTTTCATCACCTTATGGTCCTCCTGCGCATCACTGAGCACTGCATGCTTCTCATTCTCCTTCATCCTAGCAGGATGCTTCAGCAAAACCGGCTGGGTTCCTCTTAGAAAGATAATTTACTGCAGAGAACCTCTCTAGGTCATGTCACAACCAGTCTAAGACCAATTTGGGTAGCCTCCAAGACAACTGAGGCATCCAGCACCCTTTGTTGTGAAAGATGTAAAGAATTTAGATATTTGAAACACACTCCACTCAGTAACCTGAATCCAGAGATAAAGGTCATCAAAGTCACAAATGTTTTTAACTGGTATTCCTGCTCTAGTCAAGACAAATGTTACTTTATAATTAGAAATTCCCATTTTAAAGTGTTCTTTTTGCAGACATTTGCTGGGTAATTTTCACTACCTAAAAGGCTTTTGGATAGGTACAGATTGTTTTGGCAGCAAGTGAGAATGCACCAGTGGCCAAACCTTCTCTCATATTTATTCCATGCTTTCACCTTTGCCAGTTCAGTACCAGATGCAGCCTGCATCCGTTTCTCTAGGTTTTCAAGTAGATTGTGAGTCTGTTCAAATTTAAGCACATAATTCTCTCAATATCCACTGGATACAACCACCTCAATATTCATGTTCAGGAAAACATGAAAAACAAAAACCACCTTAGGTACATTTTTTTGATAAAACCTTGTAAACGACGCTCACCAAAGGGAGGACGGATGAGGGACAGGGTTTCAAGCTGACAAAGTGCCTGCAGTTCCCCATCAGCTGCAGTGCACCATCATGCAGATGGTGCAGGGAGAGACTGTTCTGCAAACTTCTTGGACAGTCTGCATCTCCACAATTTGACATAGGAGAGCTTTGAGAGCAGGGATGGGAGATCATCTCCACCCCAGTATAAACTCTTGGAGCTGAAATTTTCAATAAGGGAGGAGAGAAAACTCTCAAATATTTGCATATCAGAGCTCAGGGAGGAGCTGCAACTACAAAGAAAAACTACCAGTTAAGTCAAGACTTGCACCTGCTCCAAAGGAAGGCCATGTAAGATTGTTATAATTCACACATGCTCATTGCTCCCTAAAATAATTAGATGTTTAGCACTATTATGCACAGGAAACAGTAAAACATTTCTAAAACACGACTAAACCAGTTAAGACATATATGACATATGCCACATACAATACAAATAGGTACATTGACTGCTTGCAGATTAATGCCAACAGTGAACTATATGAAGTGTAACTCAGTACATAAATAATAGTACTACAAGTAGGAGGCAGTTTTCAACTTCTCATGAGCAGGTTCTAACCTGTACTGAGTTTGGAGTTTCATGTAGACTGTATTAGTAACTAATAAAATACAAATCAAAAAAGTGAAAATCTTCCTTTTAGGCACATCATTACACAGGCACTAACCCTGTGTTCAGTTTAGGGGCGTGTGCCCCCACTTAGATAATTTCCATTGCTCTGCATTGTTTTAAAAGCTGAACATTTGCTTCTGCACTTCGGTCATTTTGTACTGTCAGTAAGATGAAAAGGAAAAGAAAGCATCAGTCTAAGGATTTTCTACAACTTTTTTGCCTACACTGGCCTTGCAATGCCGTATTTTCCACCATCACTTTCCACATCTGCTGCTTCCACTCCTTCACAGCTAGCTGCCTGGCCCTGCTGAAAAAATCTGCTAGTTTCATGAGGTAGTACTAGCTGACAAAATAATTGACTCCTGGGAGCTGCACAGACACAAAGACCCCTAATGTACTATTAGCTATGATGTCATCTGTGAGGCACAATTTAATGACTATTTATCATGTATGAAACACTTTGTTTGGAAACATGCAGCATAATTTTTCATTTTCAGCCTACTGGACAAGATAAGAACTCACCAAGTGTATTGATCTTAAATAATTTACTACACGATGGATAATATCTTAATTTGCCAGGAAAGAAAAGTGACAGAATGGCAGCACTGGGGACTAACATTTGGGTTTTTTTTCCACCAGAGAATTCATATAGTCTAGATAAAGCCAGTACATATTCCCAGAACTCACCTCTATTATTTCAAGATCTCTCAAAGACTATTACTGATGCAGACAGCGAGACTGATCTTCAGATGGGTACAGCTGTTTGCCTCTCTGATGAACAAGACATTAGATGCAAAGCACTGAAATGTTAAAGCCAAATGGGTTTCATTATACTAATCTCACCTCACCTACTAGTGAATTCAAGTCAGAAAACCTAACCCAGTTATTCCTGGAGCTACCCCCTCAGTTGGAGCATTGAGAATTCGTTATCAGCTGCAAAAGGTTTGTTTATGTTTTTCTGCCATTCCTGCCAGGTCTCTTATTTTCATTCTATTTGGTATTTTATGTTAAATGACTCATTGGAATCACAATCTCCATCCTTCTTTTTCTAATTAGATTTGCAGGCTTCACATTTGCCAAGCAAAGCTTGAAAATTAAAACTAAAGGCTCAAAATCTGTGAGGCAAATCAAAGAATTCAACAAATAAGTAGGATTTAAAATTCATGATTTTCAAGCAAACTGCACTTCTGCATGCATATATTTGCAACACTGTGATGCTGGTAACTGTAAGAAGCAACAACATGCAGCCACTACTCTACCCATTTCCTCATTTCTCTCTCTTTTCCCACACTCCCACAACTATCTATATATTGCCACCATATGGTAATTACATCTGGTCACTTCTGGCTTGAGACAAACTGGGACCTATCAATTGGAAATTAATACCAACCCTCTAAAACCATCCCGTTTCATAAATGGCATTCTTTGAAACACCAACATGAAAAGTTTAGGTGAGAAAAAGCCTCACAAGTTGCTAAATCACAAGGTTTTCCCCAAACTCTTTACCTAAACTGAAGCAGTATGTAGTCTGAAACTTACTCTTTCCCAAAACGAACCTATATTCCACGGATGTTGCTAAGGTATCTCCATTTTGGCTGCTTGAACCACACACCAGCCCTGCCCCAGTAATCCACTACATGCACCTGCCTCCAGGGAGAGCTGGGGAAACCCGCTGAACTGTGTGTTTACTGACCACTTTCAACAAATACTTCTTGTTAATAATTTATTGGGTTTGTTCTGCTAAGGACCACATGTATTTTTAGGGGTGCCAACATCTTCCCCTCCCACCAACATCCCTTCCACCAGAAGAAAAATAAATCCAAAAGATGGGTTAACACAAAAACTACAAGCTACAAGTAACTCAGGTTTACAGCATTTTCAGCATGAGTTCTTTATGTCCCTTGTTAATAAGGTAGACTTCCCTGAAACAAATAAGCTTATATTCAGTTCATTATTTTCCATTAAAACAAAGAAAAAAAGAAAATGATTGCTTTTAGAAACAGACTAGAAAATCCTGATCCATCAAAGCCCATGGAGAAGACAAACTAAAAGATATTTTTAAGTAATTATGCACTACACCTAACTACCTCCTGGTTTTCAACACTCACTCTTGATTCTCCCATGTATCTTATTTCACCTCCAGCAAGCTCCCGCAGTAGTGTATTACTCAAAGCAGTATCATGACTGCTTTTTTCCTAGCACTAGGTTCATCTGCTTATTTTTGCAGACTCTTCTTTTTACACAGACTCAGTCATAATGGATAGTGACACCTCCCAAGGGATTTTTCCAAGCCCTGTTAACAAATCAGGTAACTTCTCCTTTACTTTTCACGAACTTACCAAGAAATTAAGAAAATAGTTTCTACTTCAAGGCTCTTCTATCAATTCTATTGCTTTAAAGAGTGAAAAGAGGATTTGTGTATTTCTTTCAAGATGAACATCTGTTGTTGCTGATGTGAAAGACCTGATTAAAAATAAATTTATGCACAGCATACGTTTGATTTCTCTCTAAAAGGGCTGGCCTCAGAGACTGACCAGTTACCACTGGAAGGAGAACACCCAGTAAGTAAAACGTTTCTTACCATCTTGCAAGCAACATGGTAATATTTCCTGAAGCCATGGCACCAACAAAAATAACTTCCTCCAAAATGACTGACTTTTCCAAAGGTACAAATGGATACTTCTCAACTCCAGGAAAAATTACAAGCGACATCTGTAAAAAGCAGAGAACAGGGCATCCTCAAAGGGCCGGACCGCACTCATACTTTTCACTTTCACCTGCATAGCACGTTCCTGCAAGAAAGCTCTGGAAATGCAAACTCACATGCTTTATAATATAAACCATCTCTCATCCAACTCAAGGTGTCCCTTTCCTCCATCATTCCCTGGAGCTCATACTATTACGCATTTCCTTCACCAGTCCCAGTCACTGCTACCAGGAGCCCAGATCTGGGTCCTGCCGCTCCACCCATCCGAGTTGCCTGGGATGCTGCTGGGGGCAGGAAGGGTGTTACATCTCCTTTCTTCCTCTGCACACACTGCTATGTCAGAACAAAACTGTCTGCCCAGAAAAAGAAAAAAAAAGAGGCATTGATTCCACTTGCAAGGGACCCTGGGGACACTGCAAACCTGCATCCCAAGGCAGAAGGCAGCCTGCATCCAAGCACATTAACCCTTCTTGACACTGAGATCACAGAAAAGCTTCACCACTGGTGGGGCCTCATAAGAGCATAGGAAGGGCTGTGGGGTGCAGGAAGAGGTTTGTCCCATACCCAGGTGCAGCTGGGAGGAGGGAGAGGGGAGGTGGAAACGCTAGGAATGAGTGAGGGGGGTTGCAGAGAAAAGCAGAGCCCAGCACAAAGTACCAGAGGGTGAGTGGGAGGGAATGAGAGCAGTCATGTACTCAACAATTATAGCTGCATTTTGAGCAGCTCCAGCAAAATGCAGTCGTGTATGTGACAGCAGAGAGAAGAGCCAGAGGCGCTGAGGAAGCTGGTTTTCACTCCACCTTGCATCTCAAGGGGGACAGGGGCAGGAGGCGGACACAGGGAGCCAAGCAAGGTGGTGAAAATGAAGAATCCTATTTTTGTACTCTAAGAGGAGCTATGGATAATTCACTACAACACGCACTCAAGCACTGAGCTCTTCACACACCATCTGGGGGAGGAGCTGCGTGGTTTCCACTCCTCTAACACCATCCCCAAAGCAGAAACCCTCCCTGGAGCACCATCCACCTCTCTTGTGCCTCAGCATCCCCCTGCTCCAGTAGCACCGCAGACCTTTGCAGCTACTCTCCCTTCAGGTTTTTTGCTTCCCAGAGCAGCTCTCACACAGGAGACCACCAAACCAGCAGAAAACACAGAAAACATGTTGGTTGTTAGAGGCCAAGCACCACAAGACAACACAACATTTGCCACAGATAATTTATCACAGTTACACAGCGGCACTGCCCGGAGAACACACACCCTGACTTTTGCAGTCCCTGTCTTTTGATTATTAAAAGGACCAATTAGCACATAAATTGAGCTGTGAATACTGAAAGAGATTTGAAAACAGTAATAATTAAGGAGCAGGACAGTAACTGGGCTCACAAGCTGCCCCTCATCTTCCCTGGTTTGCTTGCCATATTGATGGAACAAGAGCAGCAGTGCTCATTATCTGCACCAGGGTACCCAGGAGCATCCGTGCCCTAACAGCTGCATGCTTGCAATATAGAGGCTCCCTGGCCCCTGCTGTGTGAAGTTAGACTTCTCTAACTTCATGCAGCACTGAGTCCCTAAGACCCCTTTACCTCTCCACCCCTCTCAAACACGATAGGAGGCTCATCCACAGGTATTCCCCCATCTGAGCTAGACTGTGGGAGGCCAAGCCCGAAAAAGGGAAGGGGTGACTCAGCCAGGGAGAGGAAAAATGCCAAAGCTCAGCACCCTACCCGCCTTCCCCTATATGCCAGCCACTGACTAATGAGGAGTATCTAATGGCAAACAATGTTCTCAGTCCTTAAGCTGCTCTCCAAGGAAACCGTCAGCATCTTTTATTTACAGACTGATGAAAATCCCTCGGGAAAACAATGCCGACTCCTACGTGGAACATGGGAAATGTATATCTTTTTAATCACCACAGCACCAATTCATCTTCAAGGCTAGTACAGTTTCCTCTCTTTGTTGCTCTGAAGCAACTGCAGTGATACAGCTCCCCCGTGAATACTGCTATCTTAACTACAGTATTTACCATTAGGATGGCTAAATACACACACTGACATGCGGGCAGCTCCATCCTGACCGCTGGGGCAAGGTCTTCTCAGCTCTCCCATACAAGGAAACTAAGCAAGGAAGAGAGTTCAGCCGGACTCACTTTGCACCAGTATAAATGATGACGGGTTCACAGAAGTTGAATGAAGAAATCACCAAGATTTCTGTAAGAAGGAATGCCAATCCGTCTTGTTTCATATATATTAAAATTACAGCACAGATCAAGCAATGTTCTCCCTTCCTTGTTTGAAACATACCAGTTTGATGGCTTACTATGAGAAGTACCTTTTGCTAAAAAAGCAGAGGGAAAACCAAAATACCACAGGGGAAAAAAAAAAAAAAAAGACTGGAGCTAATTTAGGAATAAACATTTGTAATCATGAAAACAATGGCATATTTCTATTCCATTTAGCACTGTGTGAAATTTCCATGTGCCAAGCTGATGGAACTACAAAGTTCCATCTCCCAGTGCTTTGCAGCCAGCAAGATCAAGTAGTGGCATTAAGTAGGGGCATTGATACAGCCCTGCTGACAAGATCAAAAAGCAAGGCATAGCCTTTTACACAGACAAGTCGTCCAGAACAGGGGCCAAAACCTCCCATGTAGGGTTCAAAAGAGAATAAGACTCAAACCTACAAACTCTTTCAGAAAGGCTCTAGACATCTAGAGCACAGCAGAAAGACTAGGGTATTTCTGTGGTACTCTACAAAAAACACAGGACAATTAATACTATATATAGACTCTGCCACTTCAGTTTTCTGGTCACCTCTGATGTTAACAACTTTTAACAATAAAAGTGAGAGTCCATCAAATTCATGTGGGCAGTAAACAGCTTTGAAATGAGCGTGAGCAAAGTTCCCTTGAAGAGAGCTACATGCTTGAAAGAGACAATTACAGAGGAGCCAAGCAGATTTATATCAGCTGGTTTAGCATTAAATCTCTTCAGAGCATTTAAAAACATTAAATTGAGACCTTATTAAAAACTCGGCATTTTTATTTCACCAGATTAATGACACTTACAGTAATAAATTCAATCTGTAGTTTCAAACACCACCAACAAACACAGCTCTATCTAAGTGTAATTAAAGAACTAGTCATCATTTTGGAAAAAATTTCTGGAGGCACACCAGCAAGCTTGATAAATTCAAGGAACTCACCCTCACATGGGAATTCTAGGACATGTATTTTATTATTCCCTTGCCTTTCTGTGTACTACAAAATATCTTGATAGCATTACATTATAAAACAATTCAACTAGAGGGACTGAAAACTCACAGCAGGCTTCACTTCTACACACTAGTTAATAATTATTTATTGGAAACTTTACATGTGTATATTTTGGCTGCAGAAGCTGAAAGTTTGAGAGATTTTGTCTAAACAGCAGATTGCTAAGTCAGTGAGAGCTTTTGTTTTCATTTTCACTTGAAAGAGATCTAGTCCTGTTGCCACAGGGTGTAAAACAGAGGCATATTGCTTTGTAAGGCATGGATCCACTTTCACTCTCTTTTCAAGAGATAATTAAATATGTAGAAACACCATGCACAGTGGCATACTATTTTAAAGCAAACACTGGAACGTGTATTTAGAATATAATGCTTTGAGGACAGGAAAGGCTGCAAATTACCCTGTTTAGTAAGTCAGTACAGCACAGAACAAAATATTTAATCCACTCTTGTCCAGAAGGAAAGATACAGATAGCTCAGTAATACCATGTACTTTGCAGTGTTATTTCTACAACATGTTAAGTATCTCCTATTTCCCCAATAGCTTATTACACTAGAAATTAAATATCCATACATCAGTGATGTTGTCCTGTCTCCAGCTTTCTTAACCTACTCGAGAATATCCTGTAGACTGTGAGAACATCCAATACAACATGTAATAAAGTGTTTGACTGAGCTACAGTTGAAATCCTGGCCTAGGTATATGTAAAAAAACCCTCAACTGTAAATTATAAATCACATAATTGAAACTATTGCCAGTAAAGCAAGTCACTTAAGATCAGCTAAAATATGATAGATACATGCCTACACTTACTAATGAGAAAAAAATAACAGTCACATATCTGCATAGACATGCAGTTTAGAAAGTAGAGTACAAGATTGGGAAGCCTGATTTTCCACTGATTGATAGATGATTTCGGCAAATTTTTTCTTTCTTTTTCTTCCCCATCACCAAATACAGACACTGACAACATCAAGGTACAACAGGTATTTGATTCTGTGACAAAAGCCCTGGGAATTCAGTCCAAAATAACAAGTATACAAGAAGCATAAGCAAGACTGACTGCTCAGCCCTTTTTTCTTCATCATCACCTGAAAAACTCCCTTGTGTTTGGAAAAGCCATGTTAGCCACATGTTAGTGCTAGTAACATTATGTTGTTGCTGTTTTAAGGCCTAGGAAATCATGCATTCTCTTATTGCCTTTTACAAAACATAAACAAGCTATTTACAGTAGGGCCTGGTACTTTTGCTCCAAGAAATGAAGACTTGAAACACTTTTAAACACGGTAGCATCTAAGAGATTTCTAATTTCTTCCTGCCATTAGAAAATAAAAATAAATTATCAGAGGCCAAAATCTAGCACTGAAAGAAAAAAAAAAAAAAAGATAAACCTGGGTTTATGGGGTCGTTTTTAGGAAATCATAGATCAGTGCTGCATTCTTCTACAAGAGAAGATGTAAAACACTTATGGGATTAAAGTATCAGAAAAAAAAAATACAACAGGGTGTCCACAATGCCTGTCAAATGTCAGATCAGTAGGTTTCTGGCTGTAAGGTGTCCCAGACTCGTCTCTCTCCAGAGCAGCTGCTCGGTGGGACAGACCTCCCCTTCTTTGGGTACAGTCATCAGGTGTATGTGTTGTTTGTATTTTTAAAGACATCTGAAACAGAGACAAATTCTCAAGTTGCTGGTTGTATCTCTGTGGCCAAAGCAAAGATGATGGGCTTTGCCCCCCCTCTGTTCTCCAGTTTCATGGCTCCTTCTTTACTCTTGATGTCAGAGAGTCGCAGTGATTAATAGCTTTTTCTTCCCTTCAGTCTCACAGACCTATAGACCAACTATCCAAAACAGAAATATAACTTTTCTCTGGAACACTGATGACTTTTGCTATATTTCAGCACAGACTGAACACCACTCTACTTTTTCCAAGTAGTGCTTGATGTCATGTAAACCTAAGAAAATGGAGGGGAGAGGAGGGGAGGAGTGGGAGTGAAGCTCTTCTATTATTTATCTGCCACACAGTCTAGGCTTTGCCCCCACGAGCTATTTCACAGATCTATGAATGCAGCATCCACAGAAGATTTTTTCTTATTAATACTTTTAACCATGCTGATCTACAACACAAGACGGAATTCACACACCGCTGAATGTTGTGAATTTTTATTTTTGTCCCCAGGAATGAATCAAAAAATTAAATTCCTTTGCTTTTATGTCAATACAATGTGCAGCAAAGTAGCATATGAGCACTGCACATTTATTGATGCTCATAAGTTATTGATGTGAGCCTTAAAGACTCAGCTGAAAAAGTTATTCTGCTTTTGGTAATATAGATAATTATATTTTAAGTACAATTTACTTATTATTCTGCTGCCTGTAATCAACTTTTAAGCAAACAGTGTGTGTGTATGTTTCTGTTTTAACTGGAAGCAATACAAATTGCTCTACAAATGCAGTTTAATGGAAGAGCAGAAGTCTCCTGAAAGGAATCTCAGCTAGTTATTTCAAAGCAATGGGTAGTTAGGAGAAAGGAATAATACTCATGATCATCTCTTTAAATTTCTGTGACTGCTCATTTGTTTATATCACAACAGCATCTAAATCAAGGATCACAGACATTTGCCAATTGTTTGACAGATAAGTGTAATTTGGGCATTTATCCACTTGCCTGTTCTTGCTGAAAAGCTGTTTCCAAACTGCCCGAGAAAGCCCTGGACACACCAGGATACTCACTTTCAAAAAACGTGTTCCTTTTCTGCTATCTGACACAAACCCAGCATTGTGGTCTGCATTCGACTGAAAAAATTGTGCCCTTGAAACTCCTTTTCCATGCCAGTTGGGAGGAGGCAAGCAGCAAAAGTAGTCACTTAAGCTTGATTCCTCCTAAAGGGAAAGTCAGGAGGGGAGAACAATGCACATAACAAAACAAGAGGGGTAGATAGGAAGTGAGTCAGGATTGCTGGAAAATATTTACTTGCTGATTTTAACACAAAGGAATCTCAAGAATTCCTTGCCTGGCATAGTGCAGTGGATTTGTTGCCACAGGCTATTTAAGGTAGAACTCTGCCATATTTATCCTGCAGCCATGTCAGTGAAAGTTATTCCCCCAGGCCCTGACAGTACATCACTTTGCAAGGCATGTCCAGCTATGCAAGGAGGCTACAGCATCTTATGTTAGACAGCAAGTGCATGCCTAAACCCTTTCCAGGACAGCAAGAGAGACCAGAGAAATTGCTAATGATCTTGAAACAAGGATGGCATAAGTGGGAAGCCTGAGACTCCTTACTCCATCAAAACTGGTTTGTGGGACCTTTAGCAAGTCACCTGGCCTTAGCATTTCAGTTTTCTTCCCTGATACCTATCTATGCACTTAACACATGTGTGTACAGCTGACAGAAAGCTGGAAAACTCTTCCAAAAGGCAGTCAGGGTGAAATGTTAGAGTTTGAAAGCAGTTGTGAAAGATCTCCCAGAAATCTTTCATGCTAATACTAATATTTAAGTAGGCATGGTGGCTGGGAGGGATCACGTTTTCCTCATTACTAGCTGAGGACAAGGTAGTACTGGTTGCTTGAACTAAGAAAGATCAAACCCTCTGCACTACAAACAGACCTTGCAAGTGAAAGCCACAGCTTGCCAGACCTTGTGCAAAGCAGTCTCCTTCTTGCAGCTGTGGCCCACGTGGTACCCTGGAGCAGGATGGGGACCCTGGCACTGGAAAGTAGCCAAGGGCACCTCATATTTAGCCCTTGTGCTTGAAGGAACCCTGCTAGAAAGAGCCTTGTCCTGCCACAAACCTTGGGGTGGGAATGGAGATGCTCAAGATCTGTGCTGAGGTTCTGTAGGCAACTGCAGTGCCATAGCAGCAACATGACTTCAGGACTTCACTGCAATGAAATACTGCTGATAATTAGCATTGCAAACACTACTGGTATAAACCACTGCAGTATGCATGTCACTAGTGCTATTTTCAGTTTGGGTCAGCTTGAAGATGGGCATTAATAAAATCACCTTGTATCTCCTATGGTCCTGCAGGTCTCTGTCCAAGCAGGCCAGGAGTTAAACATTAAAATCCTTTTGACACCAGAAATGTTTTCCATCAGTATAAGAGTGCCCAGATAATTTATATATCATAAATATGATTTGGCAGGACTAAATTTGAAAATAATATATCAAGGATTTGTTATTGGTAGGGAAAACATTTGCAGCATACAACAGATCAACAGAAGATAAGCCTGATTGCTGTGATGAATAATGCATATTGCCTATGGTACTAATTAACCTTGTACTCCAGTAAGATATTATGGAACAATAAGGCTAATCTGAATGTGGCCTGACACTCTTTCCCAATGGCTTCTGGAAATCAGTCTTTGGAATATGTAATATTTGAATTTGCTAAACCAGAAGCCTTTGCTCAATGAACTTTCAGGAAGAGTATTTTAATTTCTCTGTATTCACAGCCCACCCTCTCCATGCATGTACACAGCGCCAAACACTGAGGGAGACTCCATGACCAGAAATGTCTAGCTTGGCTTTCCATGGGCTCTCATCCATCTGCCAGCAGCATGCAGGCAATAACAATGTGCCTCCCACTAAATCCCACAATGCAGACTCAGATGCCCTACAGATATAACTGCAGCATGCTGTTGCACAGCCTTCACTTCTTCCCAACCACAGTGGCAAAACACTTACAGTAAGCCCACTGAAACAAACACTGAAACTTCAATGATTTTATGCCTCCAACCAAAGAGCAAATGCTTCCACCTGAAAACACTGTCTCTGGTTGGGGCTGGTCTTGCTTTTCTTGTAAAAGATTCATTTTCCTGTTAGGGCAAAGCTACACATGGTATTAAACACATATGCCACATTAGAGGCATTGTATTATTAGTTGTGTGCACAGTGTCCACAAAGTACAGCAAAATGACATGCACAGGCCTGACTGAAGACACACAAGGCATCAGGCACAGGTATCCTGATAAACACCTTCTGTGTCAGTTTACAGAGTCATGGAATCAAGTTTTCACACAACCCTGGCAAGTGTTTCACATATCAAGGTCTGATCTAGCATAGTGTTTTATTTGGAGCAAAAAACCAACAAACCAAACCAGCAATAAAAAACCAAAGCAAACAAACAAAAAGACAAAACAGGAGAAAACCAGACATTTTTGCTCTCTCCAGGCATCCTTCTGCTCTAGGAATTGCAAGGAGGGCAACAAACCAAACAGTCCCAGAATATTTTAGAAGGGCAGGATCTGGCAGGGGGCACTGCCCCTCCATCTACCAGTGCACATGCTACATGTACATGCTACACTTCAGAGCAAGTGCGTGACCCACTGCCTTCACCATCAGGATGACAGAGCTCTGGTCAATGTCATTAGCCATGCTCAGAGCTCAGTCAATAACAGACTCATACAATCATTTCACTTGTCCCCAGGCACCAGAATCCCAGCTGGCAGCCAGCCCACACACCCCAAGTAGCACACCAGCAAAAATGAACCAAGAGATGTCTGACCTGACTGCTGAATATTATGTTCTTGATGCATTCAGGAGATGAGAGCCCAAAGACATCAATGATGAGGATGTCATTGTGCAGAGCTCTTGCTCAGTTGTGCACACAGCACCAGCTTAGGGAAGAGGGTTGCTATGATGCACCAAGTTCTGCAAGCAGGTTCAAAGGATTGCTATGCTATTTTAAACTAATTAGAGTGAGGAGTGACTCAGAACATCTTCCCGACTCTTTTCAATGGAGCACAGTGCAGAAATAGATGGATAAACTTTAGCCTCTGTTCCCCTGCATGAGATGAGAAAAAGACAACCACAAAATGCCAGAGACTCTGATATTTGGGAGGTTTGAAGGAGATCAAGATCAGACTATTTGCTGAGAAACAGGTCTGATCTGAGTTATACCAGTTATCAGGAACTAGATTAGTTTCTTATAGGCTGTGTTCTGCTGGCAGTCAGTACAACACTTAATAAAGATCTAGGCCAGGAAATCATTTAGTTAACATATTACAGAGGATTATCATCTCCCTCTAACCAAAATCAATGATAAAATCCCCAACGACTACAGAAAGCAAAAGATCACACTGCAACTCATTTCTGCCAAGAAACCTGCAATGAGATGTATCAGTCTGGCAGCACTATCCTGCAGCAAGGGCTCTCAGTGTTATTTCTGCCAGGCTTGCCAGTGCAGGCACCAACAGGATGGTTTCTTTCTGGTACTAGCTAGACTCTCAATCTGGACCAAAATGCCTTTGCACATGAATGATCGATGAAATCTCTTCAGCATAAGCTTGTTTCCACATCTGCCTGTGTGGGCCCACACTACTCTGACCCAAGCCATATCTGCAGGCATTACCCCCATCTAAATTCCCCACTAACAGCTTTGTTGAAGGATGCTACTGCTGTCACAACACAGGAGCAGATCCTAGCTGCTGTGACACTTCATTTGTCTGGGTAACAGCATGCCTGGAAGGATGACTGCCCTGTTTTAGTGGAAGTATGCAAGACAATCAAGGCCAGCTAAGCAAACTAGTTTTGACATATTAAATCATGCTTGAACTGTGAGAGCAGAGAAAAATAATGTAAAAGCTCTTCTAAAGAAAAAAAAAAAAAGGCTTTACAAATAAATAAATAATATGGGCCAGCCTTTTGCCCAGGGAGAGGAGAAAAGCTTTTATCTGAGCCTGATGAGGACGCTGGGTAGGCAGAGAGGGAAAGATTATTTTTCAAGACAGACACCCACCTTTTTCTTCAGTGGTTTGTAGCCATTTTCATGCATTTCAATTCTAGAATTATCTCTTGCAGATTACCCGCTCTGGCTGTGAAAGAGCATTAAATGCTTGGGCAAAAAGCAGACCCCCCAAATCAGGTAGGACAGGAAGACGAAATCCTATCAGCTATATGCTTACCCCTTACAAACACACTCATATGCATACAAAAGCCCTGGCCAACATCTGAGTGGTACTGGAGGGTCCCATGACTGGTTTTGCCGCAGTAGTCTGTGAGCCTTGAACCATTTTTACCTCAAATTTCGTCTGCAGGCATTTTGCTCTAGACATTTCAGCTTGGAGTGATAATACTCAATTGGCTGCAAGTCAATCATTGCAATGTGGTAAATCCCACCAGCACAGGGTCACAGCGTATCTGTGGACCTTGCCAATTATTCATGGCATCTCCCCATCATCTTGAACCTCTTACCCCCACTGTGAATTTCTTCCAGTAATTAACATGCCCAATTGCCTTGGATTTATACTAATAAAACACTGGCTCCAGTCCCAAGATCCCAACATCACTAGCAGCTCTTGAACCCACACAGAGACTCAGCAGTAATGAAGTCCACGGTCCTAGCTCTGTCACTGCCTGGGTTGCAGGCTGTCTGCAAAGCAGCTTAGAGCTGGGAAGTGTCAACCTCCAGGTTGCTTCCTCTGAATTACAAATCAGCGCATTCCCCATGCTCTAAAGTAACTAAAAGGCTTCCTTTCCAGGCAGCTTCTGAAGGCAACACTGTGACTTCTGTTACCATTGCACTGGCATGATAGACTGTCCAATTTGGTGTGGGACCTCTAATGCATTATTTTTGGAATTAGTACTGTACCAGAGCAACTCTTGGGACCACACACACAGGAGGCAGTCATTTCACTTGGTGGATGGTAGCTGTGATTCTGGACTTCAGCAAAGACCATGCTGGCTCCCTAAGCAGGTTTGCTTTATTCAAGTAATACTAGTCACACATATGCAGAGGGATATCTCTAGATGTCCCTCAGAGGGAGTCTGCTTGGGCAGGGGATGCTTTTTTATGTATGTGCAGAGGGTCTGCTACTCAGTAACACTGAGGCTTTGGTAGTTAAAGGGAGCTTTGGGCAGAGGGACTCCTCAGCACAGCTTCCACACTATGCAGAGCCTCCACAGAATCACAAAATATGCCAAGTTGGAAGGGACCCACAAGGTTCATGGAGTCCAACTCCCGGCCCTGCACAGGACCATCCCCAAGAATCACACCATGTGCCTGAGAATATTGTCCAAATGCTTCCTGAGCTCATCCAGGCTTGGTGCTGTGACCACTGCCCTGAGGAGCCTGTCCCAGAATCCAACCACCCTCTGGGTGAAGAACCTTTTCCTAATATCCAACCTAAACCTCCTATGACACAGCTTCAGGTCGTTCCCTTGGGTCTTGTCACTGGTCACCACAGAGAAGAGATCAGTGCCTGCCCCTCCTCTCCCACTCCCAAGGAAGTTGTAACTGCAGTGAGGTCTCCCCTCACCCTCCTCTTCTCCAGGCTGAACACACCAAGTGCCCTCAAGCCACTCCAAATGGCTTCCCCAAGTCCTTCAGAAAACACACTCCCAGGCCAAGCATTTTTTTGAAGGGAAGCATCTAATTGGGGTACAAAAGCAATCCTTTTGCAATGAAAACTTCTGTTCAAATTTCAGCTCTAGAGGAATGATAACTGTTACTTCTTCCCAATGAACCCACCTGGAGATGAATGATTTTACAAGGGTTTTAGGTTAGTCTAAGACCATAAAAAAAAGCACATGAGACTGAGTACAGCACTGATGTCCAGAGCCCTGTTTCAGGCTCCAGTCTCTGGCTGGCACTGAACAACTCAGCCTCTGGCCCAAGGCTGTAATTTGTAAAATCGGGAATAGCGACTGTGACCTACTTCGTAAAGTAGATACTTCAAGACTGAACAGAGAACAGCACTTTGTATGACCTGGAAAGGGTTTTAATAGTCTGTGTTAACTATTTCTTTCCTCACAAAGAAACACTCACACCTGAAATGCTAGCAAAACTACTCAGAAGCCACTCAAAGCCTACTTTGAGGACTTAGATCAAGACACAATTCCAAGTCTCACTGCCACAAAGGATCACAACCCAAGCTGGCATTCCCTCCAGTGCCAGAGTGGTCAGGCAAACTTGCCATGGGAGCTGATCCCTCCACCATCACTAGCACAGTGTGCTGTACAAGTATGCCAGGCTGAAGATGATCTGCTGATGTATATCCTCTCCCATCCACCCTGCTACCAAGAATATAACTGCAGGCAGGGTGGGGAGGCACACAGGCAGGGACAGTCTTGTCCCACCCTCACAGACACTGGACCTGTTCTGGTAACACCACTGATCTGCAGCTCTTAGAGCCTGAATTTTTGGGGGAAGGAGGGTGAAATTTTCCTTGGCCTTAAATTGATTGACTGTCATTTACAGTGAGAAGACAGTTATCATCCTAAATACCAGTTCTCCAAACTTCAGCTGTTTTTTTTTAAGGACATAAATTTATAAAGGTAAGACAGGTATATAAAAGACATCCACAAACCTCACATTGTCTCTTCAGTCTTTTTTTTCTTTGATCTGTTCTGGGTATACAGTTTCTATAACACCTAGCCTCACTCTTGAGTCTGCTCCAGTATTAACAACATCATAACCATCCTGAGGGAAATAGAAAATGCAGGCACATCAGTACCATGCTCAATACAATCTTAACCCTGTGTTGTTCATACATACAATTGTGTCTATACTAGACTTCTTCAGTGACAGAAAATGAGCCATCTTCCAGGAAAATAGATGGGCATCTCTTTTTGACATGAACAGCAGATTCACCTCTTTCTAAAAATATATGTGTTGCAATCTTTTTGCTCCTACTTCAGTCTACTGAACACTTACCTTATATGGGACACAAGTTTATGCAGCTAAAGAAATAAAATAAAAAGTAAGCTGTGAATGTGTTCATACAAGGCACAATAGTAGCCTTCTGTTGTGGAGCCTGGATTTCAACCTCAATGTTAAACCACAGCAAGCTAAAAATGGTCAAGATATAAAGCATGCAGAGAAAAAAGCTTATTATTGAAATGTCAACACATCATTAACTACTCTTAAGTGTTTCTAAATGAGAAACACAAAACTGAGAACCCGAATTATGAGCAAAACAATAGCACCATAGCACCACTTCATTTTAATATCCCATATAAACTAGGTGGAATGAAGGCTCTGACAAATGAGCTCTAGCAGACTCCCAGCAGTTTTACAGGTTGCAGCCACCCTTCTGCTAAAGATCACTTTCTAGGGAGAGTGCCCCAGGCTGGGGTGTCAGGACAAGTCCTCCACTGGGGACAGATTATCCAGCTCTGCAGAGACAGCAGCAGCTTCCAGCACTGGGACAGACTGGGCAGCTGGGGAGAGCCATACCTTAAATCAAGGCAATCAAATTCACTGCATTGCCAAACAGCAGTCATGTACTTTATCCTTAGTATTTCTCCAGAGTCGTTAATTGTTTCTAAAACCCACAATTAATAAGTAAGCTGTTTCCAAGCAATTCAAAGTCGAATGTGGTGATCAAAGGAACCTAATGGCACCATGGTTAACACTCCCTTTTCTCCTGCAACACCTCTCCCATCTTATAATTTAACAAATTCCCTAAGCTTCCAATGGATACCATATACTCAAGAATGATAAAACCAAACAAAGGCAGCATTCAAGTAAATATCACTTAGCTATCTAGGACCGGACTAAAACGCATACCCTAAGATCTGCCCCAAAATATCTTATGGGTAGGAAGCAAACATGACCTTCACAGTTTACACTTTGAAGCCATTTCCAAACTTTATTTTATTTGCACTGCTCAATCTACACTTTGTGAGGCAAATAAGCTACTCCTTAACTGTCCTTCTGGAAGGTGACTGCACAGCAGACACACTGCAAAGAATAGTAAGGTTAAGTTGGTCAAAGTAATGGCCTAAAAGCATTGCTGCAGAATGAGGAAAGATCTTCAGAGTCACTGGGGTTACAAGTATACAAGATAGTGCAGAAAGTACAACTCATTAGCAAAGCATGATGTATTGCACAGACATGGACACTGTGCCTCCTATAATGAAAGCAAATATATAAACGTAAAACAAAACAAAGAGCATTATTTAATCAGTCCTGTTGCAATACAGTTTTGATCCATGGAAAACATTTCCCTGCTCCTGTTAATTATTTCAGTCACAGAACAAAAAACAAAACACCTAAGTATATACATGCACACACCTCTCTACAGAATAAAAACTCATTCCCCCTGCAGTGACAACTGCATTTTGAAATATAGCATTCAAGTGACTTTCTTTGCATTTGAAAAGAAAATACACACTGTGTGGCCAAAAACTCAGCTATTCTGACACTGGCTGGTTTTGTGCCTAATTAAAATTAACTAGGCACTTCAGTTCATAATTATATAAACACCTACCGTGCTATACTCCCAGCCAATTTGGTTTTAATCAGAAAAACGCAAGAGAAGTATGAATGATGGGCAAAGAACTCCCTAGAGGGGCAACTGTATTTCCAAATTCAGTATTCACCATATACTGAATATTTCCACCAATGTTTTCCTTGCCATGTAATCACCTCCCAGTAGAACAATTAAAAAGAGATTTTTATTTTTTTTATCCCTGGACTCTGCTTGCTTTCCACTCCACTACAAAGGTAAAAGCACACTTGCCTTATTCACCTGAGTCCCAGCTGGGAAGCCTCCCACAAGACAGACAGGATTTAGCAGTATGTTGCCTTTCTAGCATATGTAACAAGGAGTTCAGAGCAAGAAATGAATCAACTTGAGATGGAGAGGCAGGCAATCAAGTTGAGGAGTGGACTGAAGAAAAGTTGTCCCTCTCCTGTGGCTACATCAGATGAAAACCAGAAACACTGACTGATTTGGAGCAAAAGCCTGAGTTCCAAAATAAAGTTACCCCTGGAGTAGCATATTTCCATTTCCCAGAAAAAAGGGTATAGGGAAGGTAATGGCTGAGCTGCTGCTCTGTATCACCTGAGGAAACCACACAGTGAATTTATTAAAAATACAGGGGTTTTTTTCATTGTGGTATTAGCTATGTGTTTCATTCACAAGTCAGGCCTCTGGGGTAGCTGCTGTGCAGACTCAGAAACATGGCAGTCATTGAGTATGGCTCTACCATCACTACCTTTGCAAGCCCTCAGTTGCCTCCCAACCCTCCACAGATGGTGCCTTCTGCTACCCACCAGCTGAGGGTCACTTCCTCTGCCTGCTTGCTCCTGGCACAGCTGTAAATAAACAATTGCCTCTGAGTATCCTTCTAATAGCTGATCAACAGGGATGCAATCACTGCTCTGGGAAAGTGCCTTCACACATCTGCACTGATTGCACTGCTTTTGGAGGAAGATGAGTAGCTCTGCTTCACCCCCAATCAGCCAGCAACAAAATCATCTGAGAAGTGATTCGGCAGATAAACTTCTGATCTATGTAAGCTAGCTACCTATGTAAATTAGTTTTGATTATGTCCGGAATAAAAGACCTGGGAACACAAGGTTTTTCTGCAGCCTTTGTTTTCTGTAAGAAACTCATTTCTCTTGGCAAGAGCTCAGCTGAATCACACCACAAGTAATGAACAATCAGCAAAAATAAATATTGTTTTGTAAATGCACTGAGGTATGTTCAGCAAAGTTGATTAAGGGAAGAATAATCAAACAAGCATCAATATTTAAGACAACAGAAGGGCTTGAACATTCTAGAGTTGTTTTAGAAAAAAAATATTCCAAGTGTATTCTCTGGCAGCAAATCCTTTCTAAAACCAGAAACCATACCCAAACCCATCTTTCCTCCAGCCCTTGCTTTCAATGTTCTTCCTCAGAAAACAGCAAGGGTGAAGGAAGGTATCCCTGAGTTTTCCTCTGTTATTTTTTCCCCCTCTAACATCTGTAATCTTGTCCCTACCTTCTAGCTAGCTAAAACCAGCTGTACTCCTTTTGATGTCTCTTCAAGTGGCAGCATGTACTGATTCTTGGAAAGTGTTATAACCTCATTACTCACCTTTTCACTTTGGCTCTCATTCTGTGAAGTTTTTCTCTTCTTCCTTTTTTTACTCAAATATTTAATTATGCTGCACTTCAGCTCTAAAAGCACCTGAAAAAAGATCAGGCTCTGCAAATCAATTACATCTGCAGTTACTATTCTGCAGCTCCCTGGACACTAGCAGGACCCCACCACTGCAAATTTTTTTGGGTCTCATTAGCTTAACACATCAGCATCCTCTCCCTTCCAGTAGCATGGGCTCAACAGCCTTTAAAGGCATAAAAATAAGCACTTCTTGCTTCTCATTGGAAACATATTGGGCTGAAGGTGAGAAGGAATACAAAGAGAAGTGCCAGAAGGTGCCCTTTTCAAAGTATTCATTTCCTACGCAAAACTCAGTGGTGAGCTCTGCTACATACAGTAAGCAACTAAAACTGAAGTTAGAATAAAACTCATGTACACCAGTGAAGGAAGAAGGAAAGCACAGACTGGGCAGATAATAAGTTTTTTGGCCAACCCCCTAAATGGGTAAAGGCAGAAATTCAGTGGCACTAAACAACATTTTACAGCATTTTAGGATCTGGCTCTCAGCTTTGACTGAGCCCTGCCTGCTAAGGCAGAGACAACTCTTAGAAGACTTGAAACTGGCCAAGCAGACTTGAAAGCAGGCTTTTTTCTCAACAATACATTCAGAGAGCACCTTCTGAACTGACGCAGAACCAATAACCATGAGTCCCTTCAGTGGCACCAAATCACCACTCTGGAAAACAGCACAGAAATTCACAGAGCAACTGCTTTCATTTCTCTTATTAACTAGTATGGCAATTTATTCTTGTGAATAATGAACCTTAACACTGGTCCTTTAAAAACATGTCTCAACATAGTCACAATTTACCTCTAGCTGTCCCTAGTAGCTGCTGATAAATGGGCCACATTGCCAAAGGAGGTGTAAAGATTCAAGTAGTTTGGGTTCCTTACAGTAACTATTACCTAGCCACCTATATTAATTGAGAGAGTGAACAATTATATAAGGAGATTAGACCATGTCATATTTACAACCTTAGAGTCCCCAGTGAGAGAAACTGCTCAGCTGTTACTGTCAGTGCCTCCTTCAAACAGGAACCCTGCTGACAAGATGATGAATTCAGAACATTGTTGCCAATTAATGATTTGTAGGCAGAAGGGATTTGAATAGTTCCCATATGTTTGTGAGGATGACTGCGATTTACATCACCTCTAATAAAAGAGTATAGTCTGCTCCGTCCTGACATGACACTAGAGATTTGAAAATGTCATCTTTGCAGCAGAAATTTTAATAAACAAAGCCAGGCTCTTCTGGGTTGAAAATGTTTCCCAAAGCATGGTCACTAATAATCTGTTTCCACCTAAGTGAAAGCAAGCAGGGCAAGATGCATCCAAGTGATTTACAAACCAAAGGTCAGAAATTACTTAGATTTTTGTCAGAGCTACACTACAGAGTGCCAGGACCATCATTTTGTCAGCCAGAAGCATGCACTGCATTTCCCTAACATCAGTCAGACTGTGAAAAGAAAGACGTAGCATTTACAAACATGTAGGATCTTTCTTGGTGTCACTTTTTCTGCTTATGGGCTCCAAAGTTTAACTTTACTGTCCTAGAAAAAAAATCTTATCCTTGTGAATATAAAAAATAACCAAACCAGAAAACATTTTACTCACACAGGATACCAGCATGAACTCCACACAGGCTGAACACAGACCTCCTGAATGGCCTAAGGCTGAATGTCTCCTATTGACTGTGCTTTTCAGAGCCAACCAGCAGGGAATGCTTGGCACAATGACCTGGGTTAAACACAGGACATACAAATGGGGCCCTCAAACAGACTTTGCTATAGGCACTCAAGTCCCTATGGAATTTAGGGCTATCCCACAAAAAAGAATTATGGGCTTTAACACCTTTAGGGCAATTAAAGTGATAAACTCCTGTCGCGAGTGGAGGGTGTAGATGAAGTAGAAGAGTAGTTTATGTGGGTATGCCTTAGGGACAGGGCAAGGGTACATAGCCACAAAGCATTTTTACAGTTTCCAATTATGATCACAGGCTTACTCAACACAGTCATAAACTGTGAGGCCAGATACTGTCCTCTCAATTGAGTAAGAAAAATAAAAAGCAACCCACATCCCAAAACAGAAAGTAGACCTAATCACTAAGGTCTTCTGAAAGAACACCCCTGATTGCCATCTCAACATTACCAGAGATCCAACCACTTTACAGGCACAGTAGGTTCTTCGAAGATAGTCTGAGGTTTCTAGTTTAAATCTGTAGCCTTTTTTTAAAAATGGTGTTTTGTTTGTTTTAGAGATCTTTAAGAGTGCTTTGAGAGATCTAATCGGCTCATGCAGCATGGAAGGGCAGGATTTGATAGGTGACTAATTGATGTACTCCTTTCTTCCAAAAATTCTTACAGGAGGACTGATGTCAGTATCTAGACAAAGCACCAAACCAGTGCATATTATTTTGTGACATGCTATTTTCAGCCATAATTAAGCAAAATCTTGTTTATCTATTGACTCACATCCCTCATCTGTGACAGTCTATGTTTCCTCAACTTGGAATAATGTTGATTTTAGCTCCCCGCTTGTACAGTATCGATGCCTTAGGATTTTTATATATTTGTAGATTTTAATGTTTTGTATATATGCACATTTTTATATAGCTGTATCGTGTCTCACATTCAAGGTAGCAGCTAACAGTTTATCACAGTTCCTCATGGTTTGTGCCACATTCCTGAATTTGCACATGCACCTGGACTGGAATAACAAGGCAAAACAAGATAGAAGGCCCAGAACCCTTGGAGGCACTTCAGTGGGGCAGTTCTGAGGATGGTAGCAGGGTAGTACCAAGGGCAAAATGTTCTTGGGTTGGATATATCCATTAGATAGATAATTAAGTAGTGTTATAAATTTGTAAAAACCTTACACTGTGTGCACGTCTATATACTTTGTGCACCAGAAAGCTTTCATTAAAGAACTGTTCTCTACTTTCCCTCTACTAATATTGTATGAAAAGTTTTTTTCCCTGATTTTAGGCAAAAGTATCAAACATCAAGTCAGTCTCTTCTTCCCCCCTAAAAAGGAGAAATATCTTTATTGGCACATGAAAAGCAAAACCAAGACAGATTTTGCTGTATTGACTATATCTGTAGAAAAACAACACTACACATGCTGTTTACCAGAGGTTTCTCCAACACAAACATGCCTACATTTTCTTTCCAAGTCAACCCTTGAAAAGAGTTGAACTACATAATCTTCAGGGGTACAAGCATGTGACCAAGGACTAAGGGATCAAGGCCACCATTTACTTTGGCTCTGCACTGATCTGTTTTTTGCACCACACTAGAAACACCAGTGAATGTCTGCACTGAGGTGAAGAGAAAATGCAACGCAGAGTTTGTTTGAAGCGGAATCCCTCTGTCTTCCCCACAGCATCTATTACTACCTATTACTGAGCGGCTGCAAGTACAAGGCAATTAAGATGGGACGGATAACTAACATATAATTTTGCAAAAACCAAACTATATTGAAATATTTTTTTGTTTACCCTTCTCTTCTATGACCAAATCAGTTTTAGAATACCTGTTACGTATTTACAATGGAACGTTAAATTTTATAAACAAACATCTAATACAGCAAACCATAAAACAAGAAAATAAGATTATACACTCAGAGTATACTGTTGTTCTTTAGAAGTATTCTTTTCTAGGTCTTGAGCTTTAGATACCCTAGATCTCTTGCACAAAGCCTCTGATGATTCAGGAGACCTATGCTGACCAGCAACTTGAAAACCTCAGCCAGTTACTTGTGTGAAAACTTCAGCACATATGGAAGCATTTTACCAGTGGAGCTTTCAGTTTAACTCTGAACAGCTGAGCAGCTTTGTATTAAATTATTTACCAGAGAAGAAAATCAATCAACTCACAACTCAAGAAATACCACCACACCCACCCCACCAAGTGATAAAGAGAGAAAAACATACTCCTTCAAATACAAAAACAAAATGCAACTTGCATAGGGAGATTAATTTCAAACATTCCCTGATTTAGTCCAGAAAAAAAGAAACCAAGCTTCTAAAATTCATAAGGGAACCCTGACACAAAGGAAAAGTAACATAAACCTTAAAATACCAGATAAGACTACAATTGCCTCATGGACTCAACAGTACAGTGCTCCAAAGGTAACAGCAGAATGCCACATTCACCTTGTTCAGAGCCCTGTAAGCACCAGAAGGAAACGTACATAGGTGTCAAGTGCCACTACATCCAGCCATGGGCTCTGTGCTGGAACAGTTATTTGAAGGAGCTCAGCAGAAGCGAGAACCTGACTCATCACTGTCAACTCAACCAGGCATGAAAAGCATGCAAGAGAAGAAAGCCAAGACAGCAGAACACCTTGGAAGCTCAGCAAGGCACCTTCCCTACAAACCCTTACCTTGGCAGGTGTTGTTCTTCTCCTCATATCCTGCCTTGCACAAGCACTTCCCGATGGGCACCAGCCATTCCCCCTCAGCACTGCAGTGCATCTTTGGTGCCTCCTCAGTCACTGAGTGGTTGATGCAGACACCTGACACCTCTAGGAGTTGTGAAGAATCCGCCCCCGTGATGGTGTCAGGAAAGCGGGCCAGGTTGCGGATTACTGATGGGCATTTCTTGTAGTACACGCGCACAGAGACCAGGGCAATGCAGGCACCCACATCCTGGAAAGCAAGGTAAAATCCCTTTTTGGTTAAGGGCCCAACATCTCTCACCTCTGTGTTTAGCTTCATAACTCTATCGCCAAGGTCTAACTCCGTGAAACTCTCATCAGCAGCAATAGTATCGATCTTGATATACTGGTTTTCTTTGATGTTCCTCCCATCTTCATCATCTGATTCGAAGTAATACATGTTAAAAGTCTCTTTGCAAGTCCCAAGTCCTCCTGGAAGGCTGTTACAGTCCCTCAGGGTGAATTTGAGCTCAATGAAGATGCGGGATGCCCCTTCATTAGAGATCCAGCTGGTCAGAAGCCAGTTGTTCTGATTCTGTTCCATTACCTTGCATACTTGGTATGTGTGTATCGGAGCATAGTTTTCATCCACCTCACCAATTTCTTCCCACTGTATAAAAAGGAAAAGTATTAGTTTTTTTGAAAGTTACAGCTCCTGCAAAATATTAGCTTTCCCATCTAAGAGCATCTTGAGCTTCAAAGGCTCAGGAAGATTTTTAGGGGAAAAAATATTTTAATTGCCAAATTTTCCATACCACAGGTTTGATACATTACCGATAAAGTCAGCTAAAAGGTCTTTTATAAATAGAAAAGGATGTTAGTTAAAATATTGTTTCAGACATTTCAGAAGTGGGAAAACATAGTGCTGTATTTGTCCACTAGTATTCTGTTAGGAAACAAAACAAAAGCAGATGGGGCCATTTCCATGGCCTTTTCCAATACATCCACATAGGAGGAAAAAAGTGCACTATTTACAGTTTGTCTGTCCCCATTCCCCCAGGCTCCTTTCTACCACATCCTCAAACTGCTGCTCAACACAGAGTACCACATTTCTGCAAGCTATTCTCCCTCACCAAACAGTGTGCCAGAAAATTAGTGGAGTGATACAGAAAATAAATCGCCCTTTGCTCTCTCCAAGTGTGGTAGTCAGAAGAGTTCTTGCTCATGCAAAGAGAGGATTACTTCCAACACTGATTATTGGGACCTGCAAATCTTGAGCTGTTTATGTGTTGTACAGGTTTTTCAGCAGAGCTCCAGGTAAGTTTTCACAGCTGTTTGCGGGAATTGTAGCGACTGTTTGTTCATTTTATTTTAGCCACACTCTGAAGTGCATTACTTGGAAGAAACACTTTTTCCTGATCCAGCACAGAGTCAGTAGCATTACAACAGTGCCTAGAATAGACATACAACATTAGTATTTTCTCTCTGCTTTTGACAACTGTAGTGTCACATTAAGAGATTAGATTAGATTAGATTAACCCATGTAAGTACATAAAGGAAATCAGGAGAGCCAGTGCTCGTTTCAGTTTCGGTTCCTTCTACTTTTAACCTGCTCATCTGCAAGGGCTTAATTCCCAAAGCCTGTTCCATCTTCTGCTCAGCATTGCTGCACAAATCTAGCCACAGCTGTGGATGCAGCATAAAGCAAACACACAGAGCATAATTTAAAGGCACTCCAGTGTAAGGTAATAGCTATATTCCAATCTGCATATCTTCTAAGGCCAATGGCCAATTTTTTCCATTGGAAATATAGCCTGAGATGAAGTTGAAAGTGTTCTCAGTCCAGATGCCAATACTACAGAGATGACAGAGAACACCATCAGAGTCAACTTAACAATGAAGTTTTTTAAGTGTTGTTCTTACATTTTAAATTAAAATGTTCTTACATTTTTAAATTAAAATGGCATCAGCCAGTGACATAAGAACATAACTTGATGCTACAGTCCAAAATGAGTTATAAATAGAAGAACTAGAAGAAAAGCATTTCTTCTCCTCTCTGACCTGGAATGTGAAAGTGGGGACTTGTGCAATTTCAGGATGACATGCTCCACTGTGAAGTGCAAGTTCCTATGTACCACCAGTCTTCTGAATGAGGAAACTATCCTGAAGACATTCTTGTCACACTAGGCAGTATTTTCATTTCTAAACCCTTTTTATGTCTGTGAACTTCAACAGACCAAAAACCTACCACGATTAACATGTACTTGCCACTTCACCCTTCTGGGTAGTGCCACAGAGTCAGCCAGTGATATGCCTGCAGTGAAAACCAGGCAGATCTGTGCAGGATTCATGCCTAACTTTAGGAGTGGCAAATAACAATTACGAAAAGTAGAGTCATTGAGAAAACACACAGGAAAAGTTTGCAACACAACACAATTCTGTAGCTAGATTCTCTATGTTCCAATAAATAGGGTGGGTTTCAACACATGACATTAAAAGCAGAAAGACACCATTCTTCAACTAGTGTGGTTAATTTAAGTGATAAATAAGCTGTATATGTATACTTCCAAGTGGATTTGTCTAACATTTTGATGATTTCAGCTAGGATAGAGTTAATTTTCTTCACAGTAGCTAGTCTGGGGCTATGTTTGGGATTGTGCTAGAAATACTGTTGATGATACAGAGCTGTTTTAGTTATTGCTGATCAGTGCTTACAGCGAGTCAAGGCTTTTTCTGGCGCTCACATCACTCCACCAGTGAGGAGGCTGGGGGTGTGCAAGAAGTTGGGAGATGATACAGCTGGGATAGCTGACCCCAACTGACCCAAGGGATATTCCATACCATATAGCATCATGCTCAGCACATAACGCTGGGCAAGAAGGAAGGGGGAACATTCAGAGTGATGGCATTTGTTTTCCCAAGTCACCATTACATGTGAAGGAGCCCTGCTTTTGTGGGGATGGCTGAACATCTACCTGACCATGGCAAGTGGTGAAGGAATTCCTTGGTTTGCTTTGCTTGTGTGCATGGCTTTTGCTTTACCTATTTTAGTGTCTTTCTGAACTCATGAGTTTTCTCACTTTTACCCTTTTGATTCACTCACTCGCTGCAGGGGGAGTGAGCGAGCAGCACTGTGGTGCTTAGTTGCCAGGCGGGGCTAAACCACAACAGTCCTTTTCCATGCCCAGTGTGGGGCTGGAAGGGTTTGAGATAATGACAGGTTTGACTCGAATGTGCTAGATTGAATTTATAGCTGTTCGTGCTGTTTAGCAATTCATTGGTTGGCTCTTGGGCTGGCCAGGGGGCTTGATTGCCTTACTGTACACTAAAGGCTAGTGCTCATTAGTGGCTGCTCTTTGGTTTCGCTGCTTGCTGTACTGCTGATCATCTTACTCTGCTGTGCCTGGGAACATTTTGATATCAGCAGTGGCAAAGCACCCAGGCTGGCAGATGTCCAGGCCATTGCTGATGCTTTTGTGATGCTATACTGGACATGCAGGAACTCCACCGTGAACTCATGTTGACAGGAATGCAACCTGGGGATGAGTCCACATGGGAGAATCACCCTAAGCATCTGTGGCTGTGGATGTATCCTTGCCAAAGCAGGTACATCTTGAAGCATGTCTGTGCTGCAGCATATATACCCTTGAAGAGACTGTGGCACATAAATAAGGGTCCACTTAGAGCAGGTAAAATCCTCATGGACTGCAGTCTGTGGCCAAGTCCAAGACGTAGCAGGGGCAAGAAGAGGAGCTCGTTGCAACATTACACTAAATGGTCTGGTCCAAAGGGACCACAGGTGGAGATTGTAAAAAAACCCAATTGCAGTGATTCTAACCGTTGCTTTCATGCACTGAGAGCACTAAACACCATGAGGAGAAAGGTCCATGCATAAATAAATTCATCAATTTAGCTAGAGTCTAATCTCAGCTGCAAGAAATAGCACGACTCAACATCTCAGGCTGCAGGCTGTGCTGCTTCTCCAGTACTGCACCCCGGATCAGAGCAAGTCCTGCCATCACCACCTGCCATCAAAACTAAAGCAATCATCAGAGAGCATGAGGAAGGGGAGGTGCTAATGAGCTAAGGCTGCTTATCTCTGTATAATCCTCAAGGGAAAGTCGACCAGATTTTATCAGAGCAGCCAGTATTGTGCAAAATCTCTGTTTTGTCATTTAATCTTCTCTCCTATCTGCATGTAGGACTACACCATTTCCTTCTCTTCAGCTGGGTCTGCCTCTTCCCAGAGACTGCAGGCAGCCTGCTACCCTTCTGCTTTTACCTCTCTCCATGAGCCAGAGATGGTTCTAAGAGTCCCTGCATATTCTGCCTGGTCCCAGCTTCCCAATCACTACAGACTTCAGACAAGTATTCCAACCAACAAAAAAATACAAACTAGAGGATGAAATGCAGTGCCTTACCGTTAATGAAAAAGAAAACTCACCATATTAAAGAGACAGCATCTAGCTGAAAATTATTGGCATGAAAAGAAATTAAGTACAACAGAAAAATTGTGTAGTATTATAATTCCTCTCTGCAGCACATATTTTTTGAGATATAAATCAACCCCATCTGCAGGATTAAAACAAAAATGCAACCATTAATTTGGTGGTAAATGTTTTCTCTATGTCTTTAATAGCCGTAAGAAGGAAAACACAAATGCATTTCAATGGGCTGATGTTAAATCATTTATAGAAGACCTATTTCTGTATCAGAAATTTCCAGCACACTAGTGCTGGCAAGTTAAAGACTACACTCTGCTCCATCAGTAGGAAACACATAGTTCATACAGGCTGCCTATAGAAAGGCTAAAGATATCACACATCTAACTAAAAATATAAGAGTTAAAGAAGCATTCAGTGGAGTTAAAGAAGCATTCAGTGGAGCGGCCTTAGGTTAAATGGGCAATTTTAAAACACATTCACCAGCTGTCTGCTACTCAGGCTTGTTTCTAATCTCTGAGATTCCAGGACTGCAATTTGCTACCACAACGCAGGGAAAGGCTGCTGCCCCAAAAGCAAATACTGACAGTAGGGATGCAAATTTCAGAGCTTTTGTTTATTTGGCTCCGGGTTGCTTTTGGTTTGTTTTTTTTCAACAGGATTTTTTGTTACTGGTCTTCAGTAACTCACTATCTTTAGCAACCACTAAAGGCAGTGCAGAAATTTCAAGCCTTGTTCCAAATTTCACACATCCTTGTCCTGCTGAAAGAGAAGTTAGACATTTAGCAAAATCCTAGAAATCTTAAGAGGGAAAGGGAGCTTAAGAGCATTAAGCAAAGATGTTCCTAAGATTTACCTGAAACATTCCCAGCAGGACTCCCTCCTTCTAAAGCTATGCAACCTGGCTCTCTTCCCGCTACCTATTTCATAGGTTCCATGAGTACAAAAAGTCTCCTCTTATTTTATTTTTTCCACCCCACCATGTGGAGCTCTGCAACATATGCATGTTAACTCTGGTATCTCGTGGCCCAAAAACGTAAAACTGCAAAAGGATTTATGCATTTTTACCTTCTTTTCTTTTGGAGAAAAGCAAGCTTGGCACAGATCTTTGATCCCAGGCTTTGAATGTGTAGAAGCATTGGAGACGCTTCATATGCTTTGCTCACAGGAAGGCAATTTGACCCCAAAATACTGCTGTCAAACCCATCACAAGCACCAACTGTGCAGAGGATAGCATGGCATGGGGCTAGGCAATCCTTACGCCAAGTTAAAAGGGGACACCTGACACCCTTCCAGAAGGGCAGACCAGCCTGGTATTTAGCTCTGTACTATTTATCCTGCCTTTCATTCTGGTAATATTTGGGCAGACTCTTTGATTTCCTTTCATGCAGCTGATATTAAGACCTGGCTGCCAAGCAATAGCCTCCAGTTTAGCTCCCACACAAACGTTCCCTCCCACTGCTCAGCTTTACCATGCAACTTGCTCCTTCCCTCCTTTTGCTGCTTTCCTCCCCACACAAAACTCAAAAACTTGTGTGGGTTTTTTTGGTGTTTTTTTTTTTTTTNCTCCTGGTTTCCACTTCCAATCATATTACAAAGTTAAAGTAAACAAGCAGCAGGCTCTGTCTGTGCAGTTTAAGTGACTTCAGTAAGGTCACTTAAGGCTAAATCTCTAGTGAAAGCCAGGCAGAGCACCACGCATCTTTTCTTCTGCACTGCAGAAGGTTTTGCAGGGCTGTGCTAGTTGTAGAATAAGGCTGACTGTGTCACTCCCTTGCCTATTGCAAAACACCACTTACAAAAAGCCCAGCCCCAAGATTCAGCTACTTCAAAGACTGCCACCAAATACTGCCAGTTTTATCAACACATGCTGGGATATATTTCATTGCTCATATTTTCAGCTCTGGAGCTATATGATTAAAGTAGAGATTTTGCTTTTCCTGGGGGTGTTTCAGTCTTCATTGCGTGGGTTTTGCTTGCTCAAAGAACAAGAACACAAAATACAAAGCACCCAAAAGTCATGTTATTTTTAGTCCCCCTCTACAGTGATGCTAACCTCAAGACTGGCAGAGGCAAAATAGTTTTGTCTTTAACAATGGCATTGGCAAGAGTTTAGATAGGTACAACCAATATGACCTGCTGATCATAGCAGAGTCCACCGGGACCTGGATGGAGCATTTGAGAAGCCTGGCCTCCTCTTACAACAAGGAACAATGATCCAAACCACTCTCAAGCAGTAGAAAAATGCAGCAACCTGAAACAGCGCTGCAAGTTTGCTCTTCCTGGTGGAGGAGCTGTGTGAGGAGCAGACATGGCAAGCAGATCTTATCTACAGGATAAATGGTGCACACTATATACTGTCTCCGGACAGACGAGAATCAACATAGCCTTATCCAGCTCCCTGGACCCTGCTTAAAACAGAGTTCTTGGGCAACCATTTTTAAGCATTTGTGCCAGTGTGACAACAAAGGTTTAAAGTTCAAATTCTGCTGCGGCGCAGGATGCTTGTCCACTACAGCTGTCCCAACAGCTTCCACTCTCCTGCCCCACACCAACCACTGGAAGGGCACCAGCTAAAGCTACGTGACTTTTTCCAGTAAATAACAGGTTTGAAATAATCAGGAAACCAAAGCAATTCATGCACTTGGATCAAGTTAGAAAAGGAGGAGAGAGGACAAAAAAAAATTAGTAAAGGGAAAAAGAGCCATTCTGACAGTGTCATTTTCTCTTCCTGAATTTAAGCAAAACAGATAGCTGATGAAAAAAATACGAAAAAACTGTTTTAGAGTAATCCAAACTAGTTCTTTCAACCTCTAAGAAACTGTTGTAAATTTCAGCTACCAAAACAAACTATTGCTTGTACAAACTTTTCCAATACCAACATCCACTTTTATAGTGCAAAAGGCAAAGTGATTCTTGTGCAGCCTCAGTGTGTTTTTTATGGATTTGGAGCTCATTTCAAGGGCAGGAGCCAGTGTCAAAACAGAAACTACAGTGAGTTCAATACAAACAATATTTGGCACAGTGTATACTATAACTTTTAAATACCAGAAGCAGTTGCGACTGCCTGGGATATTATCATTTCCCTATGTCTGACAGTCTCCCCACCAAGGCTCAAGTCTCATTTGGACAGCAATTTTATAACTCAGATGTTTATACATACAGATGCATATTCCTACTGACAGCGGTTACTAGTCAAGCAAAAACCATAATGGATAACAGAGGACAGACAGCATCTGATTAATCTCTCTACTCAGGCAGAAATCTGGTGTAATGAAAGCTGAGTTTTTGAAGAAGGAACTTAAAATTTTCTGGTGGTTTGGCATATTCCCATCAATTTCTCCAACTGGGAAAATAAAATAAATTACTATAACATTTGGGTTGCTGTTCTTATTTTACTATTGGGTTGCAGTTTGCTGTTTTTTACAATGCCACTTTGGTCACTAAGCTGCACAGTCTGGTTAACACACAGATTCAGAATATCCTGAAGTTAATCACCTGAAGCAAATGTGAGTTTCCTCACTCATTACAGGAGATTTCCCAGCCATAAGCTGAGGATGATTTTTCATAAACTAAAACATAAGTAGGGGAAGTAAATAGCAAAGAGGTATGAACTGGAAATTTTAAGCATCTTTTTGAGATGTGCCACATCAGACTAGTGAATTTTTTTCCCCCTCTCTCTATTAAACAAACATTCACATCTTCCCTATCCCCCATGTGATACTTGCCTAGAAGAAAGCAAACTTAAAAAGTCACTACCATTACCACTCCCTCCCCAGTCCACCCCCAAACAAACAAACAAACAAAAACAATGTAAAGAGCAAATTCACACCACAGCAGTTACAGGAACTGCCAGACTTGTACTTCTGAATGACTGTTTTCACCATGTGGGCAGCAAAGATATTAGGAGGAGAAAAAGATCCTTACTCCATAATAAAGGCTACTCCACACTACATCAAGATTTAACGATTTCCCTCAGTGCCAAGGCTTTATGTTTGGCTTTCCACTATGACAGAGCACAGGAGAAGGAATAGGAAGGATGGGGGAATGATTAATGTTTCATTTCCACTACAAAACAGCACACTGAAAATGAGTTGGGTGAATGTTCACAGCACCATCATGTTGCATCCCAACTCCATTGCTGAAAATTGCACATTCCAATACTCTGAACAGCTCATCAGCAGCAATCAGCTTTAAAAAAAAATGCAATTTCTACAAGTGAGATCTTAAGAATCTGGGTGGATACTTCTGTATTTAACAGTCTTTTGGAACTCTTTAATTCCATCCAGGTTAACCTTTCATCATCTTGTGTGCAATCAGGACTGTTAGAAATACTCCTCCTTTGTTAAGTAATGCCAAGAAAGGTTCTCACACAGTCACACTGCTCAGAGCTGAGGGAAAACACCAAACAGGAAAGCCCCATGCTGAAGCTGCGAGATTCCTCTCAAGGAGTGCTACATGTGCAGACATATGAGTCATTTATAGTTACATGGAGAACTTCACAATCATCAGCTTCTATTGTTTAAACATTTGAATTTGCTACTTGAACAACTGTTTAATTTTTTTTTTTAATTTGTAATATGGATGTGGAGTTTGCTGCCACACCCTCCATTTCTGCAGCAGCCTGTACAGGAGATTTCTCATTAAAACTCCGTTGGTGTAATATAGGGCAAAAGTTTTGACAATTCCTGTGTTGCTCTGCACCACTGACTAGGTGAGAAACAATGCAGATTTCTGTAGAGCTGTGATAGCATCTCAAAACACAAGAAGCACTTTGCTATATGAAGTACCGCCCAAGCAAACAGGTACAAAAGAACAATGAAAAATAATTTGCAGTAAATGCTTCTGATGAAATGTATTATCTGTTCAGAGACCTCCACAGTTCAAGCTGTTGAAAAGTGAAGAAAGATCAGGACGAAGTCACCTAGACTTTTCAGTGCTGCACACCAAGATACAAGGGGAAAAAACAAATGAAAAAGGGACTGAAGTTTAGCCCAGACTTTGCAAATTTGTCTTTTGAATTTATCAAAAGACTTTGATAATTTGCATGATCAATGAAAGATGTCAGCACCAGAATCCAAATGGAATGAGTACCCAGCTGGAGGTTAGTGCAACTGAAATGAAAAGGAGCATCAGCCCCTCTCCAGCATGCCTAATCAGAGACTGTGCTGACCCCTTCCCAGAACAAAGCAATGTGTTACTTAGAATCTCCACCTCCCTTCCCACAGGTTTATGTTTTTTAAAGGCTTGAAACTCTCTGTACATCTGAATTAAAACATCCATTTCAAATCGCAGTCCGGCAATTGAGGGAAAGACAATGGAGATGAGCGTGAAAGAGACAAGTAAGAAACACAATACAATTAAATCATTTTTCACTGCTTAATGTAACACTCATTGTGGAGCAATTTAACAAAGGCCAGAGGAAACAGTATGGCTTAGCACTGGAAGACTGACAGAGCCAGATTTTCAGAAACACTCAGAGTATGACATATATTTTAGGTTTATAACCAAATGCTTGGATTTTCAAAACGTTTGGGATATTTTTCACATTACTCATCATCTGATGACACCGAACCACGTTCAAAAGCAACAAGAAGGGCAATTGTCTCTGTTACTTTAATGTTGTCCTAATATTTAAATAGACCAAAATGTATTTGGGGATTCTAACTGTTTACTATAATTGTAATAACACAAAGTATTTGGCTTATTTTTAATGCACACAAAAGCAAAAATTTTCAAAAACTAAACTAAGTCCATAATCTTTATCATTGTCATTGGCTACATATAATTTCCTGAAAGTGAGGACACATTTAAGAGTTTCCAGTAAAAGAGAAAAAATACTTGATCACGCAAAGTGATACAATTATCCACACGCTCCACTGGCAAAGCCTAACCTCTCAGGCATATACCAGATCTCACTAGATTATAGAGGGCCCATACACCATATCAGACCCTCCAGCAAACGCATTATTTTGCCGCTGCTCCCTGGTCTTTAATTTACCCAAAGCTTTTCATAGAGATAATATTACATTCATGGCTTAGGCCTTGACAACTGCACCCGTAAATCAATTTTAAACCATGCATTAATCATCTTTCTGTAATCAGTGGCTATTCAGCACAAATTTACATCTCATTTCTGTTGGCCAAACAGCCACATTAGAGCTTTGAAGCTTATTCAAGCTTAAATGATTATATTCCCCTAATAAACACTGAAGTCCTCTCAGTCCAGCTGCTGTGAGCTGCATTAATGACATGCCGCAGCAGCAGGGGCCATCTGAAGCCAGCCTTGTGCGATGCTACAAGCAGCAGCCTCCATGCCAAACAGACCTTTTGCATTTCCAGTACTCTCAGAAGAAATGAGAAGGCTGCTCTGCCTGTGCAGACCCTCTTATGGGAACTGGTGTGCGCAGCAGGCGGATAAAACATGCAGTTTATTGCACCTCCTATTAACAGCTCCATTTGCCACCTCTTGAATACACGAGGATACACAAACCAAAAAAACAAACTCAGATTTCCGGATTCCCTCTATGCTGAGCACCTCAGCTTGGTTTGGCTTTGGTGACAGTTCTATTGAATCTGAACCCTGGGGAAAATTCACTTTTCCCATTTGTGAGACAGCTCTAACTTTGCTCACAGCAGCACCAAATTGTGTCTCAGCATGCTCTTCTCTGATCACCTCAGAATGAGGCATTACATTTTTAATATTTTACTATAACTTCTTTTCTGATTTTTGGGTTGCTCTCACTGCTTTGTGCAACAAAGATTATCACTTACTCAGGATTACAGTAAGAAGCTGAAACATGATCAGTTCAAGGTGGATTTTGCATGTACTTGCCTGCAATCCCTATAGTGAAGCAATCTATTCTGATTGAACAATGAATAATTATTTAATTAAAGGTCCTTGGCAGGCCCACATTATTAAACCTGCAAAAAAAGCCTCACATTGATTGGATATTCACTTTCAGTTAAGGTCTGAATCAGTGTGCTAAAATCTGAAAATGAATGAATAGAATGAGTTTATTATGACTGTTGTTAAGTACTTTCCCACTACAGGTAATAAATTATACATGTGAATGCTTGTTATGCTTATTCCACAACATAATGAAACTTTTAGTTACTTTTTATTCTACGGGATTTAATTCCCCTTGTGTCAGGTTTATGTTACTATTTAAATAAGGCACCGGAATTACAAGGATGTAAATCTACTGGACAACTATGCAACCTGTATCTCAGTGTTTCTTTTAACCTGAAATTGAAGAAACACAGATGTACTAATTTGTTTATGACAGATGTCCTATATCTTAACCATCTCAGAAAAAATACATTTCGTACCTCCATGCTCTCTTCTGGCATCTGACAACCACTGAAGAACCAATTGAACATCAACATGCTATTGCTAGAAAAGCAAACACAACTGGGTGCTAAATACTCAGCTGATAGTCTGCAATGCAAAAATAAATGCTACTTCAGCAATCAGCTGTGATACTGCAAAGTCTAGGAAAGCTGCTGAAGTTTTCAGAAGAAACTGAAAAAAAAATAAAATTGTTTACTGAACCAAGAGGTAAATCATGGGTTAACTTGATGGTAATACTGCAAAACACACATGAAGAAGAAATTTCTGTTACTACATTCCTTTTCATCTAGCCCACAAAAGGTCCAGGAATTCAAATAGAACACTTTTGAAGAGAAGGTAAGAATTTAAATTATGAGGAGGTGGGGGGGAAGAGGGAAGGGCATAACCAACCATAGTGAGAACTTGCTACAGGAGTCAAACCTTCATCATTCAAAACTTTTAAGGATGATCTGGAGAAGTTTCAGAAGAAAGTATCTGCTCAAGCAGCCAAGCCACATGCATCCATCATCTAAGTAAGGTGGCTTAAACCTAACACCAACATGCCTATGCCATGTGGGAGTAGAGACTGGATATATGGATAATTAAAATTCATGTATATTCCTCTCACCAGGTTACAATAAGAATCTCTTCCAGGCCCAAGTCCCTGAGGCACAGAGGTGAAGAACACAGAAATGCTGAAGACATATATTTCCCCAGAGGGCAAACAATCAAAAAAAGTTGAAACAAAATGATTGAGCTGGTCTATTGTTACACCTCTGCCAGTTAAATTAAGCTACAAGCTCTTAGCACTGTTATTTTCCATTCAGGGTACACTGGGATTAACAGTGGGTTAGATGTTGAAGAGGAAGAGTAGAAGGAGTAACTGAAAATACAGACATGATAAGCAGCTACATTTCCTTAGGAGAAAAGAGAATGCCATCAAACAACTCCTCCTTCAGAAGCACAAGATTTGAGTTAAGGCAGAAAATAAAGTGCATGGAGTCACAGTTTGTTGAACCCAAGTGGCAATGGACCTGTTGGTTTCTGGCCATCCTAAACACTCTGGTCTGCCATCCTGCATAGCTCCAGCCTTTGGTGTTTCCTTTCAGTGCCTCTCCTCTACCAGCCTAGCAGGCCAGTCAGAAAGCCACAAGCAAGGACCTTCCTTGGACTTGCCTATCAGAGACATTCTCACAGCAGGGCCATCACTGAATGCAACCTCCTCTCAATTTTGTGCAGCTTATGGACAAATTGTAGCAACAGCCAAATTGTAGCAACAGCATTTTATTGCTAGGCAAAATAATCCTTGTTTGCAGCCTGAATTTCTGAAATAAAAAGTTTTTAATAATCTTCAGGAGTCCCTGAGAGGAAAGGCACCACTCAGCACAGAAACTACAGGTGATTATTTATCCAGCCCTATTCTAGGCCTTACTCTCACTCTATAAAATTGAATGATTTGCCATTTCACACAAATGTGAAATTACAAGTACATTGCAATAGTTTCATCATTATTTAGCAGTTAAACCATTAAATCAATTTGCTTTCAATTTTTGTCTCATCAGCTAAGTCTTCCAGTGAAACTGGATGCATGTTTCACAAAGTGTTGAAGTTTGAAAGTAAAAGGATGAATGAATGCAGTTTAAAAAATAAATTAAAAGTACAGTTCTCAGAGGAAGAACTAATTAGCATAGGAAACAGCACTTCTATAGGTTTTGTGGTAAATTGATAGAATTTTTCTTACCAAAATATATCTACTGGAAAAAAAATCAGCTGAAGAAATGGTACTCTGATGTTGAAAAGTTGCCTCCATAGTGCACAATACATGAAGCTTTCTAATAATGTTTGCTCTCATCCATAAATTATTGCACACAAAGAAACTTAGAACAGTATGCAGTGAAACAGATTTTATACTAAGTAAAGGAATTAGCCATTTAAGGGAAGGACACAACAACCTGTTGTTGCATCTCAATAGCTTCCTCTTGTCTTGTGACCAAGTGATATTGGACCAGACCCAACTACTCTACTCTAACACTCATACACACAAAAGGGGAATTTTCATATGTGTGTGAAGTGAAGAAGTCAGAGACAGGCCATCCAAGCACATGGGTGATTTTGGTTTGGTCCCCTCTGCTCAGGGATGTAGGGTCCTGAGATGCTGCAATGTATTTGGCTTTGAAGCGTGGAAGTCTTTACTTGCACAAAAACTGATGCTGAGCCAGGACTGAACCCTACCTTTCCTAGGGCTTTAAGAGGCTCCAAGGTTGTATCTTCCACTATAACAGAAGTCTGTCTTCCTGTCAGAAAATATGTATGCGGTGCACTCATGTGGTAGCACATCCACCTGCCTTTACCATATGACCAAGGCCACAGGTAACTGATGACAGCCCTCTGCATAGCTCTAGCCCACATTTTCAGGTCAAAGATGTATCTGGCACTGTACTGCTGCTCCTACCTGCAACAGCATCCAGCTGAGCATCCATCCACTAAGACTCCCCATTCACTGTTACCTGGCTTCTCACTGTGATCCATTTGCCTCACAGAGCAAACAAGATAATGCAACACTTTACTAAGATCACTTTCAGAAAGCCATTTTCATTTCAAATGGCAGTACTTCAGCTAGGATAAATTGTAAGGGTTGCACAAGAGAGTCCACATCATTACCTTCAGTTCACACACTCACAAATCTGCTCTTATTTTTAAATAACAAGAACTAGCAAATACTATAATATTGTGCTTTTTTTCAACAGATTGTTTTACTTCAACAGCACTAAAACTATAACTCAGGGAGAAACAGCATGTCTAGAATGTCAATGATTTGCAATCAACATATTTGAACAGTGGGGAATTGCCCAACTTTCTTTCTTAATATCATTTGAATTACTTATGTGCTTATTGTAATACAGGAGAAAACTAGTTCAGTTTTTAGTTTTAAAACTCTGCAGAGCAGACAAGAAAGGAAACTTGCCAGACAGTATCTTTGGTCACAGTCCTGTGCGTGAAAAAATTGTTTTCACTCTATTTTCGCTCTTTGCTACTTTTTTCTTTTTTTAACAGATGGAAATTAGAAAGGAAGGGGACAATCTGTTTTTTTAAAGGCAACAATCAAGACTTTGCTAACTTAGGCTCATTCCCAGTTCAAGAAAACAAAGGACACCTACAGCACCACTTTGATTCTCAGTTGGTTGCTTTATCCTTGAGCAATGGGGACACTATGTAGTCTTCCAGTAAGACTAGAAGCACCAGTGAATTCATCTGGGAAAAGCTCCCTTCATATAAAAAGGCTCAACACAGATCCTGGCTTCTGATAAAGACCCTCTGGAATACCTGGAGATGGACATGGACTTCTGCACATCCAGCTTCAGCAAGGTCAGCCTCTGCAAACAGCAGCGCTGAGGGAAAACACCCTTGGTTAGCAGTGGAGGAGATAACCTTGCAAGCAAAAAATCTCAGTAGTGCTGTGCTCAAAAGGGACAGAGAAGAGTCCAAAAGGTTTATCTGGGCTAATGGCATCAAACAAAATAACTTTGCAAAATATTGAGCAAGGGCTGCTTAAAATTCCCTGCTTTCTCTTCAACACTTTCACAGCAAAGCCTTTTACAAATATTATACAGGCAGCATCATAACCAAATCCTCTGGGGGCTAAAGACATTTGCAAGGTCACTACACTTATATGGCTCTGAGAAACAAGCTCTGCCAGACTTACTGTGACTCAGTAAGTAGTAAGGACACAGTAGCTCCTGCCCATCTGTACTGTCTGTCCACATCAAGACCACCTCTGCAAGTCAAATATACCAGACCTTCAATAAGAAGGGTTTTGAAGCTGAATATACAGGATGTGGGAAGCTGAGCTTACAGCCTGAGTAATCGGCACAGATATTCAACTATCATTAAAATTAATAAGTAGGACAACAACCAAATCCCTGGACAGGTTTTGATTATCTCAGTCTGGGTATTTATCAGAATTACTATGACACACTGAGTCATCAGGCTCTGACCAAGAGGCACAAGACACCCCTGAGCCCACTGCATCCTTTGCACTGGAAGCATCAGGATGCCCATCAGGAAGAGAACAGTACCACACAAGAAATGAGATGGATATCTAAAACAAAACTGTGCAAAAAAGGTTTGATTTGGCCTGAAATCCATTCCCAAGTGAACTATTAATTTTGTTCCTGTTCAGCAGCTGTCTCTGCCTAACTATAATTCTGCAGAGTGACTGCAGCCACCGCTTTCGCAGGGAAGCACCGACCTGCTTTCGGTCACCTACACAACAATGTATCAGTGATCATAACTCATTTATTTCCTGATCGAGTGACAAGACATTTCTAGTAATGGACAGAACTAGCAATTCTTTTCTAAAACTTTGTTTTTAGGTTGATTTTCCCCTCACTAGAGAGAAAATCATCACAGCTTTGCCCAACTATTATACCAGTCGATATCCATAATTTTAAGGATGGAAAATAAACTCCCGAATTAGCAGAGATACAAAAAGTATACATGTTGCCACTGAAGCTACCTAAACAGAAACATTCAGTTATTCAATGTCACATCAAAATAAAGCAAACAGTAAACCAGAAGGAGATTGTGTGATAAAGTCACTTTATCTCACAGGATTATACTTGTGGTTATGACTTTAGTTGTCTAGTCTAGAAGGATTTGCAAGAAACTGAATAATCTTGCATTATTGTAACAATTTGTAATCACAACGCTGGCTACGATTTATGAGCTTACTTTACATTTGCACTGCAATCAACTGAAAGTCAGTACATGCCCTACAATTGTAGTCGCTTAAAATTCCATCTTGCAAGGGGCTCCAACAGCCCCTCCAGCTTAAAGATATGAAACGAAGGGAAAGCTCTCAAATGTGAAACTTTCAAATTCTGAAGAAAATAAAGCAAAACTCAACACCCCCTAGGTTTCTGAACAGAAGAGCAAAGGTCACATTTTTGCTATCCTTTACTGTTGACTGAAATAGGAACAAGCAATGCAGAGCAGATATCATACAGAGCAGAAGTTACTTTAATTGCCCTCAGTTTCAAGTGACAAACTTTAAGAAGTCTCCAGCAGGAAACCAGGAGAATCACATCAGTGCTGTATCTGGAGTCTGCAGGCTGAATATGCTAAGATAACACTCCCAACCCTTGTCCCTTCCTCTCAGCCATCTGCCTGCCCCCAGAAAATAAAAAAAAAAAATTAAAAAATTAGAGGTCCTACTGAAAAAGGCTGCCAGCATAGATAGAAGTTGCTAGTTTTTCTGAAGAGCTAGAAGAAAAAAAACCAGCAAGTCTTAAATCCTTCTTTTCAGAAAGACACAGTCCCCTCCACTTGGTATCTGCTGAGTACAGTCATGTTTTGGAAATATCATCCCAGAAGGACTGCTTTCTAAGAGCAAGCACATATGCATCACAGAGAAGCTCACATACTCAAAAATCAATTAATTCTGAAAGATCACTTTTAATAAGTAGGTATTTTAAAAACTCCTGTCATCACGCCTCAGTTCTCGGACTAGCTCACAGCCAAAGGCAAGGCAGCAGAGAGGCTGATTTGCACAAGAATAACACCAAGTCTGCAGCTCTTTCTCACTGCTGGGATGGTGAATGGATTAACAGTGTACACCAGAATCTCAAATCATATTAAGAAATCCTCCATGTTATCTTCTCCTGCCAACTGCATCTTCTATACCACATTATATGTTGTCAATATTACAGGAAGAATCACTGGAGTTACACAAAGACCTTTGAAGACAAGGGCCCGGCCCCTTCTCCCAAAATAATTTTGCTGAAGTCAGATGAGAATTTCTGCACCATAGAAGTTCAGTCCTCCCCCTCTTCAGAGCTAAAAGTTCTCATCTTTGCAAGAAAGCATCCCAAGGAGGGCAATTATCCACAGGAAACACACATCTTTAAAAGATTCTGGTTTATCATACTGCAGCACCAGCAACAGATCTACAGGACACTATATGCTTCAATATATAGGTAGTTCATATACACAGAAATTAGTAAGATTTTAAAGTGAAACTAGGCTTTAGTAATGGAGAATTTTCTAACAAGTTAAACACATCTGCTTTCTTGATGTGTTTTTCTGAATTTGATTTTTTTCTACTCTTTGTTTTGTAAAATGAGTAATTAAATATAATCAAGGCAGTGGCCTGGGGCTTGCTGGAATACTGATCACAAAAAAGAAATAAGCAAGAATACACAAGTTAAATGCAGAGCATTTTGGCAAGAACCAAGTATCTACTTTACTTCTTGGAAAGAAGCAAAAGGAAGCAAATGAAAGAGCTGTGGGGGTGTTTCATCCTGATCCATCAGATCCATACTTTAGAAAGCCATCAGCAATCTCTACTTATTGCCATCACCCCCCCCCCCCC
>VXBX01005187.1:200106-224610 GCA_013400415.1 Scytalopus superciliaris
TTATCTGAGCTATCCCAGGGACGTCTGACTCAGCAGGAAATTCTGTGTCCTCCTCCTTCATCACTTTGCTGATTCACAGACCCCATTCTTCTGGGAGGACCTTGCTCCCCACCAACCCCAGGGCCTGATCCTGTCTCCTCCCTGCAGCTAACTGGCCATGGATTATTCCTTAGTAAGACCACTAAGACTATACAGGGCTAGGTGAGGATCAAACTAACATGCAAATGTCATCCACTCCTAACTGTAAATCACTACTACATCACTGAGATGTCTTCAGTAAATCATCTTGAAATAGAATTAAGAATCAGTGCTGTTCCATTACACATGGAAGAAATAACCACTCTCTCTCCTAAATGTTCACAACTCCCCTCAGAATGTCAAGGTCTTTATTTTTTTGAGATTTTTTTATTATTTCCCCCCAAACCCTCTGACCAGGCAAAGGAAGGAGCAGCCAAACCATGTTCTGCAGTTCTTTCATACTCACTGTTCATCCCATGGGGTACAGACAATCAATCACAGTGGTTTGACAACATACAATATCACAGTGGTAACGAAGAGATGACTGATAGCCAGGTGTCACCCACATTCTCTTCCACAGTGCTTCATCATTCATGTTGAAGACCTTAAAAGCTGGTGAGAGGAGCTACCACTTTTCTTTGTAGCAGAGTTAACACATAGGCCTCCAAAGCATGTATTTGCATCCATGTGCACCCCTCATACTTAGTCTGCAATCTGTTTTGCCACAGCATTTTCAATATTAAACCAACAGACCCCATGATAACTGACTGTTTTAGTCAAACACACTAAATCATATAGTTCAGCATGCTTTTTCCTCCAAAATGAAGACATCTAAAGGTAAATTAGACCAAAATATGCTGGGGCAAAAAGAGCTTCCAAATAATATACTGGCATTTTCTTTCCATAGCCAAGAACCCACTCCCATCTTTCCCTTTCATATGTGCATGTAGGTATCAGCAACAGAAAAACACCCCGTTTTTCTGACCAGAACAAGCAAACAGAGAAAACCCCAAATAGTTCCCATTAACACTTTGGAATATGGATGAAAGTTTGTTCTAACAGTTCTAGATGTTCAGCTGCTAAACTATTTCTTGAATAACAACATAACAGGACTTTGCAGTACAACAACAGCCAAAAAGCTCTCCTTGCTGGTCTTCAAATAAGCCCTCCAATTTTTATTGTTTTGTTCACTGTGCAATATGTAAGGCAACCATTAATCATGAAGACAAAATAGGAGCTTTCATCTTAACACTGTTTTCAGGAACTCTGCATTTAGAATGTTCTCCTTCTAGATGCACCTACCACATGTTTCCCTTTCTGAAGCTAGCATTCATTTTACTTAATTTGTTTTGGTTTTTGGGTTTTTTTTAGGTGGCTTTCTTGAATGTGTAACATCAAAAGAAAATCAAACAGGACTGCATTCTTGAATTTAGTTACCAAAAAAAGCCATTAAAAATATATGCTGTCAAGTCTGGCCAGTGCAATCCTTATAAAAGGATGCAATTAAGCGATAAGTAACCCACTGATACATACATTTAACACACGAAGTAGTAAGAAATACACTTCAAAAATTCATAAGCTATAAAATCCTAACCCATGTTTTATAAATCCTAGGCTGTTACATACGCATTCTGTAATTGTAATATTTTATTCTGTAAAGCTTCAGATTCTTCATGACAGCACTACATTAATATATTTTAATTGTACAGTTACTAGCTGTTGGATACCAATATTTATGAAATTGGCACAAAAGTAACAAAGAAAACAATGGTTTCAGAAGATAAAGCTCTTCAAGCTCTTTTATCCCCAAACATAATTCCTAGACACTAGAGGAGAAAAAAGACATTTTAGCATGAAAAGAGATTATTGTTTGCCCAATGAGCCTGTGTGGAAGAACCTAATGCTGACAAGAGTATTTACAAAACGATATACTGAAGGATCAACCTTTTTTTTTTTTTTTTCTGTGGTGGAATATATTATTCCAGTAATACAGTTCTAGCCAAGATAAAGATTTGCTTTATTCTTAATCTCACTAGTATTAATTTATTTTACAATACCTTAGAGTACTCTAGGCATTTTAGATCTCCTTTCATAAGACCTACACCTCGCCAGATGCTGCTCCCAAATAAAGGCTGATTTATGTCAACAGCATACAAACCAAAGGGCAGCCAGCTGAGACACCAGGACAAGTTCAAGAGCATTCTCAAACAGAGTGAAAAGATCTAACCTCAGATAGAAAAGAAGATATAAGAAAGAACATGAATTAAATAGTGAGGCTATTCATGAGAACTCTTGTCTAGCAGGAGGTACTCCGGTTTAAGGGCAGGTATATACTGTAGCTAATATGTTGCAGGTATCAGGAGTGGATCCTAAACACAGGTTGCTGAATGAGTAACAGTAATGTGTTTTTTAGGCAGGCCAAGATAAAAATAAACAAACAAACCAAAAGCAAACAAAAAATCCAAACACACACACACACAAAACAAACAAGCAAACAAACAACACCCCCCCAAAAAAAACCCAAAAACCAAAAAACCACACCAAAGCTCTGAGAGAAACAAAACCAGATCTCACCCTAGACCAAGTCAGGACAAGCTTTCAGACAGCAGGGCTTCAGACTTAGGGTGTGAAAAGGTCAAAACTGATCACCTGGTTTGTTCCTCCAAACGAAATCAATTCTGCCTGACCACAGTAAGAGGGATGATGGTCTGACCTGCTGTCAGAGATCTCCTGTGAATGCAATCCTAAATCTGCCCCAAGGATGAACCAGTGAAAGGCACATTCCATCAAATTTAACCTGAACTAGTTTAGAGATTCTGTTTCTCTTGTCCTACCCATTATAAACCTGGATGAAAGCTTATCCTTTCTTCTCTGGGGCCAGTGCAGTACTCTATGCTACACCCAGGTCTATCAGCCTTTCCACACAAGATTCATCTCCTCGTTGCAAAGCTGATCCCTTTAAATTCTGATTGATATAATCAAGCTCTGTGAAGCAAATGCTGGCAGGGCCACCAATTCACCAAGGAAAACCAATCTGAGCTGGCCAAATTCAGCTCTCATGGCAGTGCCCCTACTGTTGTTAAGTCCAGCATCTACGGACTCACTCTGGGGCTTTCTGAGTTTGAAACATGAACTCAGCACTGCTTTAAAGCACAGTTTAGTTAATTACCACAAAGGTCCTGTACAACTGCATTATTAACCTCGTGTGTCTTTTCAGACCCAAAGCTCAAGCTCTTCTGTTGGAATTATGCTATACAACAAAAGCATGCATGATTCAGGCACACTAAACAAGCAGCATAACCAAAAGAAAACACATTATCGTGGCCCCACAGGATATGAGTCAAAATGACCAGAAGAACAAGGAAAAGGGTCACAGAGAACAAAGGTTTACATATATATAGATACTACATATTACCCTAATAAATCCTAGTGGGAAAAAAAACCCGTATGTTTCAATTTTATTAAGCTCAATATCACTCCACAAATTGTTCATGTAAAATTCCTTTATTCCATAAAGAGCAGAAAATTTTAAGTACTACTACTTAGGTTTGGATTATTCAGTTTACTTCAAACACTGAAATGTACAATATGTTTCCTATGAAACTGTGAATGCACAAAACCATATGCATATAAACAAAGCAGCCAAATTGCAGGCTTTTAGGGTGCTTTTTTTCCCCCTACTCAGGTATTACTTACCTCCATCATGCTCCCTGGTACAGTATGAACTGCATTGTTGCTGGTTTTGGCTGGGATAGTTAATTTTCTTCACAGTATCTGGTATGGGCTACGCTTTGGATTTGTTCTGAAAACAGTGTTGATAAAACCAGGATGCTTTCCTTACTGCCAAGCAGCCCTTACACAGAGCCAAGGCCCCACCAGCGAGAGGGCTGAGGGTGCACAACGAGTTAAGAGGGGACACAGCCAGGACTGCCAACCCCCACTGACCAAAGGGATGTTCCATACCATATGGCATATAGAGCTGAAGGAAGAAGGAAGGGAGGGGACATTCAAAGTGATGGCATTTATCTTCCCATGTAACTGTTATGTGTGACAGAGCCCTGCTTTCCTGGACATGACTGAACACCTGCTTGCCCATAGAAAATGGTGAAGGAATTCTTCTTGTTTTGCTCTGTTTGCATGCACAGCTTCTGTTTTACCAGTCAAACTGTCTTTATCTCAGCCCAGGAGTTTTCTCACTTTTACCCTTCTGATTCTCTCCCCCATCCCACTGGGGAAAGGGGAGTGAGCAAGCAGCTGCATGGGGCTTAGTTGCTGATTGGGGTTAAACCACAAAGCATATTCCTCTGATTCCTTTTCTACACTGGTCACAGATGAGCAGCAGCATTTGCAGGAAAAAAACCGCAGGCTGCCAAAAGCACTGCCCTGAAAATGCCAATTATAATCATAACTACATAACACAGCTCAATGGTGCCAAGAATCCTCCTTCTCCTTTCACTACCCCCTACCCCTCCCCTATATTTTATTTCTATCCCTGAGGGCAAACACTGCCTCCTATCCAGGATTCCTGTGTAAAAATCTCTGTCTGAACTAGGACTGACAGAGAGCAACATGAATCTATTCACAAATCATGCTGAGTAATCTAAACTGCTGTTATTTTTAACTTCAAACAGGCACTCTAGGGTACCTGTCCTCAAAAAAAGCCAGAAATACTGCTGGGAAAAAAATCTCAGAAACAAACAAACAAAAAAAAAATCAAACCCACCAACAACCACCCAAAGGAGGGGCAATAACTTTCCCTCTTGCTGTTCACATGCAAGAAATCATCAGGTTCTCTCACAATTCTTTATTCATTGCAGAAAATGAACATCTCCACAGAACCAGGTTCTTTAGTACATGTTTATTTTTCAGTCTGAGCTTAAAAAAAAAATGCTATCACATGGAGCTGCCACATCACAGAGCCAATACCCCAAGGACCACAGAGACTTTCCTGTTCTGTGCTACAGGAAGGTCAGGGAAATCAATGGGATGTGTAAGAGAGGGAAGAGAACCTGTTACACCAAAGCAAAGCAGGTGTGTGGCACTCTAATCTTGACAGAAAAAGGATACTTTCTAAGCTGCAAGGAAATAAGTTTTAAAATAAACCACTTAAAGGAGGGAGGATCTGAAAAAAGTAAATCAGCACTATTACAGCCACTAAAACAAAAATCAGACATAATTGCTGAATAAATCAAGAGAGCTAAAGAAGGATTCTATTTTGATCACTTGGATATTGTTAAAAGTGAATTAGTTTCACTTGACTAGACCAAGTAAAGCTGAAGAGCATAGGTTTACAAGGAGGTCTGTAGCTTCTGTCCCTGCTATGGCTTTGCAGGGAGTTGAAATGCATCACACAGTCTCCTGCCAAATCAGGGGAGAAAGAGGATGTTTATAAACAGTGTCCAACCTCACAGAACGTATACTTGTTTCTACTTCTGTGAGCTTCCATATGATAAAAATGTATGTTTGGCACAGAGAAGTGCAGGCAGTTTCTGCAGGTCAGAGCTAGCTGGTGTCATACATAATGCACACAAAAACCTCTGATGTGCCCAGCCTGTGTAATCCTAAGCAGTGCCCCAGGAATCCATCCGGAGGCAAAAGATTTTGCAGACCTGCTGCACAAGCATAGCCTTTAAGAGAAAACCTGACTGGTTTTGTTGATGTGTTTGGAGGGCTTCCTACTACACAAGAGGGACCAGACTTTTCTGATACAGCCTCTGGTAATTACAATAACCTCCTTCAAGTTAAAATAAGCTTACACGAGCTGCAAAGCAAAGTCCAAATTGTCCTTTTGGCATGTAATAACAGGATCAATTCCTGACTCGAGGGCAAAAGGGGCAGCATTTTCCATGCTGACCACGCTCTATTGGCAGGCAGAGTCCCTTTTCTGAGCTCCATGGCCATGAGAACCCACCAGGGACTTTGCTCCTGCTTTAACAGATATAACTGCAGGTTTAAGAGCTGCCTGCAAAACTGCTGTGAGTTGCTGAACCCACATGGGGCAGTCAGGAAGCCACAGTAGTGCAATTTATCCTTCAGAGCAAAGCAGCAAAGCAGCAGAAATAAGAAAGCATTTTCTTCTGCCCAGCAGCTGGTTCTTCACACCAGGAGACATTGTTTCAAAATCCTGCTTGGCCACAGGATATTTAATTTATCTCATTCATATTCATCCCTCAATACTCCATAGAAAGGAAGAGGGGGACTTTTCTTACCTTCTGTATGCATGGGGGAAATGCAAGCCTGCCAGGCTGCAAGAATAATGCCCATCACCCAAACCCGTTCCAAATAAACACCCAGACATACAAAGCTCTTCAGATGGCACCCTTGACTAACGTGCTCCTCTCCCTTCCAAAAAATATATTTCTCAAAAGGTGAGCTGGTGCACACTGTTTAGCAGTGGGGACTAAAACAGCTGCAGTGCTTCATCTGAGATGACAGGCAGGAAACAAGTCTACCTCTAAGCCTGGTTTGTTTCCAGTCTGCAGGGCCAGTCTCCTTCCCATGCAACGCTGCTTTTATTTCCCAAGTTAGACCACATTTTCCCATTATGTTCAGCAAAAAAATTAGGTGAACAACAGGCTAAACAAGGGTAACTGGACCTCTCTGGAGCGCGAAATGTCTTAAAGCTTTAATATGCAAAAATTAACGTCACACAGCTATAAAAAGACTATGACACCTACAGAAGACCTGCCAAAATCATGTTCATTTGACTTGCCTGGATCTCTTACCCCAATTGTTATGGTGGGGTTTTCTGTAGGGTTTTGTTTGTTTGTTTTAAATGTGGAAATCTATCTTCAAAACCTACCAGCTTGAGCCTTTGTAATATACAGATAACTTCTTGCACGGACTTCTGTACAATGACAAAGACTAAACACTTGCCTTCTTTAACAGTAACTGTGCTCCTGGAACAATCTCCTACTTCTACCAGATGCGGTGCTAGGAAAAATACTAAGTTCCATTAAGAGTCATATTAAAAATTCAGTGGAAAAGCAGCAACCCTGAAAGAGTCGAAGGCTGCTTCAAAAGCAACTTCATATACCAATGCATCTTCATTTGAAACTATACTATCATTGAAATTGCTGCCAAGAACTTGGAAAGTGACTGGACTCTACAGGATACTGTTCATAGCAATAAACAACCCACCATGCATCAAAAAGCTTGCTTCAGCATAGGGTTTGTATCTACACATTGTGGTGTTGCAATGTGTGATGCACCATGACATTTCTGCTCCTTTCCTTGATGGGGAACTGCGTGGGCAGATACACAGACCTTGAAAATTTTCCCTAGGAGGGCAACCTGAGATAACAAATTCATGTGAGAATGCCTATCTCTGATCTCAGTTAAAGCTCCCTCCTTCTCCAAATTCGAATCCTGAAGTGAGAATTACTTAAAATGTTTATATTAGGTGGATATTTTTAAAAAATTCAGCAAAGAGTGTATAACTGCAGCACAACTGATTGCAGAGCAGATATAGCAGTTAGAGAAGAAAGTCTGGGAAGATATTTCTTAATGCTTGTACAATACTGCAAATATATTAGGCAAAAAAACCCCAAAAACAACTGGACTAACTAACCTACTTAATTTTTATGATGTCCCATGAAAACAAAGCAGATTAAAGAAGGGATTTCTGGAAATTTGAAAACCAGCTACCTAATTCACTTTTAAATAAAAAGTGGAAGTTAATCAAGGAAAAAAAAATTCTCCCTCTTGAGTCAGTAACTTTTAATTTGGCATTCATGAATGTACTTCCAGGTGTTCTTTGGAAACTGAGCTTGTAAATTAGAAAGGTTTCCATAAATAATGAAAAGATACAACTGAGACATGCATAGGACAGTTAGCTTTTCATTTACTCATCTTCACGTACAGACTCAGAAGTATTCTGAACTCCTCAGGCTTAGCTACTTTTCTACTGACATTCCTGTAAGAGCATTGGGATATACAGCACCTGTGCTTTATACTACAGGAAAAATACCACAAGATGTTCAAAAAGGAAAAAAAAAATACATCATACGTTAAGAAGTGGATATTGGGACCTTTATGGTGTGCCATGGCATTAAAATATTGATCTGCCAGCATATCTGCCACTGGTTCTTCTGATGCCAACACAAGCAAGGGGAGCAAGTTTTGGTCTCAGCTTTGAATCAACAGATAAAAAAAAGTTACAGACTAACTGCAACAGGATTAGATCTTGAACTGAGTTGAAAATAAAATCAGTTCCCTGAGTAGCTTTTACATTCCTGCTGCAATCAGTGCCTGTCTGAGTCTGCCACTTCTACAGCCTTTCATTCACACAAAATAGAAGGACAGCCAAATTTTAATTTNGTAAATGCTGCCACCATTTTTATGACAATCCAATTGGAATCCAAGACAATTCTGCAGCCTGTTTCAGCTGGTGACTAAAACTCTGAAATAACACATTCCTGAGAGTTGCTCTGTTGGAGGCCTCAGTCGTGCAGCATTTCTCACTTAAGATGCTTTCTCACCTCACACAGTGCTCACGACTTTCAGGAACTGACAGGAATACCCAGCATGGTGCAGAAGTCAACCTTTAAAGACTACCAAAGCTGTGTTACAGTATAGCATCAAGAATGCTCCAAACCAAAGACCAAAACTCATAGCAAAGACTGCTTGCATGATGCAGTCAGGGCAAGCAGAAATGCTGGAGGATATTAATGCATCTAAACTCCAGCACTTACTTCAGGTATCAAATTAGGAGGCCAGGTTCTTTCAGTTACAGAATCACATAATGGGTAAGGTTGGAAGGGACCACAGCGGATCATCTGGTCCAACCTCTCTGCTCAAGCAGGGTCTTCCCAGAGCACGTTGCACAGGACTGCATCCAGATGGTTTCTGAATATCTCCAGTGAGGGAGACTCCCAACCTCTCTGGGCAATCTGTTCCAGTGCTCAGTCACCCAGACAGTAAAGAAGCTCTTCCTCATATCTAGGTGGAACTTCCTGTGCATCAGTTTCTGCCCATTGCTTCTTGTCCTACTGCCTGGCACCTCTGAGAAGAGCCTGGATCCATCCCTTGACACGCTCCCTTCAGATACTTAGAGACACTGATGAGGTCACCTCTCAGTCATCTCTTCTCAAGGCTGAGCAGTTCTTAGCACAGGTAATGGTAAGGGACAGAGGTTCTTCAAAGTGCTTAAAACTCAGCTCCTGTTCCAGATGTTATCAGCTCCCAGAGTTTTCTCATGAGTATGAGACATATTTGTGAACAGCCTAGTTAATTTAAAACAACAATGTTCCAGGCCTTGTGTTTCAGAAGAAAACTTCCAGAAAATGGTGTTCCGCATTTACCCCAGAGGCTCAAAGGAAAGAGCAAGAATTTATAATGTAAAAGAAATTTAAATAACCCCATGGATTTTCTTGGTGAGGGGAGGAGTGAGGTTGTTGACTCAAGATCATTTTTTTAATAGTTGTGGCTGGTGCTGCTGCATAAATAAATCAATCCTCTAGCCACACAGCTCCATTTTTCCAGTCACAGCTTGTTGTTTTATTTATTTTTTTCCCTCCATTGCCAACAAATCACTCCAGGGAGTTTTTAAATCCAGTAGTCTACTTTCCGAATGGAAACGATTAGTATAATTTGTGAGAGAGAAAGCAAACAACACAGACTTACCCCATTTTTTGGGTAGGCTATCCATCCTAGATCACCCATTACTGTACGTGAGTCCAGTAAATTCACTGAAAATAAGAGAAAAAAAACTGTTAAGAAAGATGGATGGATTAGAAACTTCAGCAGATATTTCAAGGTATGCGTGGCTATGGCTAACAGATTGTTTATGATTAACCAAGGAAGTTGGATTTTTGTAAAGCAGAGCAACAATGCAATAACTCCTCTAATGGTGAGGTCATACACTGAAAACAATTCCATGTATGCATTCATTTATTCCTTTGAGATCTGCCACTGAAACCAAGTTGCAAATGCACTGAACTTCTGTAAAATCCATACCCTTCACATTCATAGGATCTGATTTTTTGAAGGGAATAAATACAAAATGCACACTGTGTGTTTATGTGCATACATAAGTCATACAGTATGTGGTATAAATATACACTCACAAACATCTTTGCATGTTTATACGCACATTTCTTCTAAGGTGGCATACAGTTTTAGCATAATCAGACCTTCAGGACAGAAACAAAACAAACAACATGCAGAGTTTCCTGATTATCATGAATTTAATTTTTAAAGCATTTTATGTTCAAGTATCACAGTATTAATCTTATCATGAATCTATTCTCTTGTCCCTCTTCCACATTTCCCCCCCCAGCCTTTGACATCTTCATTGTAGGATATCCAAGGGATCCTTTTTCTCCCACACAAAACAATTCAGAGTAGCTTTGTTAAGTCACATAAGCAACGAACAACTTATATTAAACAGCAAAAAAACCAAAACCAAACAAAAAAACCTATTCCCAAGCTTATAACATCCCCCCCCTCCCCCGCCCCGGTATTACCTGAAATACTGAGTAAAAAGTGTGAAGTAACTGTATCTACAAACATTTAGCTAAGAAAAACTGTAGCAGCTTCTGGTGCTGAGCTTCCACCTCCTTATCTTTGAATCATCAACTGCCACCCAAAATCTCAACCTAGAAGCAACTTTCTTCTGCTTTAAAAAGCACACTTCCTTCTCATCAGATTACAACCCCCACTTCTATCAGTATATTTGTCTGCCTAATATTTCACTTTTTGTACTCATGTCCTTCCTGAAAAGGATGTGATTTCCCTGGGTCTTCAATTCCTGATCTCCACTCTATGTGCTCCTTAAAAGTCCCACTGGAAGTTTTGGTATCTGAACTTTCAGACCTTCTAACTTGTGACTATCTAGACCAAGAACGAGCTTGAAATGGGTGGAGGAGGCTTCGTGCTCACTCCTTTAGAAAAGCAACCATGTAGGTACTTAGAGATTTCTAGATAAGAGAAACAAGCAGGTTGCATGCACAAGGATGAAGGACACAAGTATAACCCTCAGGATTACACCATTCACAGAGGCATAGTAAGAAAACCCAGAAGTACACTATACTACAAGGTATGCTCCTTTAAAATTTTAAGGAATATTTAAAAACAAATTTAGATTAAACAACTGATTTATTTTGAAAAAAACAAAATTCTCTAAATCAGTTGGGTCTTTACCATTGTACTGCACTGAAGGCTGACTACTGTGGTCCCTTGCACACAAAACCAGGCCAAAACACAAAAATACAACACTGAAGAGGAAAGAAAAACAACAACAACTAGGTCTCAGCTCTAGCAAACACTTTAAAAAGATTTGCCTATCCAGATATTTTCACAATACATATCCAAGTATTAATGCAGGATTCTATCACAGGGGATATATGTTCTACCTGGTCAACTGTATTTTTGTGATGTTGAACAGAACACATTTGGTTGCTCAGGGTTTTCATTCCTAGACTGCTTTCTTTTGCCAAAAGAGAGAACAGTTGGAAGCCATCAATGCTACCAAACTACAGTACATGTGGTGGAAGTAATACTCAGAGACTACACTGAACTATACACACAGTAAGTAAGTGTACAATTAGGTGACTTTCCACCCAACAGCCTATGTAAAATAAAAGTATTGCTAACATCTACCACCCGATATGTCACCCACTGATGACCAATCTTTTCCCTCCTGAAGTCTTCAGGTAAAATGGTCATTAATTTCTCCTGCTCCAGCTGAAGTCAAGCACTAGGATCCAAGCGCTCCTGAACTACACTGTATTTTCTTTTCAATGGGATACCAGGAGCGACCTCAAAATATTCTTCAAAATAAGGTACACATACATAGCATGCTCCATATTATAAATGTATATTATTTTAAAATGCAAGAGACAGGAGTGCAACTGCAAAAATGGCAGGTTTACTCAAATTCCTTCTATTACAATCACTTTAATTAAACTCTGCAGAAGAGTATATTCCTGTTGTTAGGTTGCAATGGATGCAAAACAAGTATTGATCTACATTGTACAGCTTAATTAAAACTTGTCCTGGAGATGCTACTAATGAATGTAATTAGATGCTGTGTTTGATGTCACAAGCTTCTTCATGACATGCTAATTAAGGAAAAAAGCAGAAAAAGTGCTTTATTCGAATATCAGATCATAAAAAGAACATGATAGAACTAGATATTGTATTATCTTTCTATCAATGACAATTTTTAAATTGCTGTTATTAACTTCAATTTCAAAATAATTTTCTGCATATGAAAAGATAATACAACCCATTCAGTGCTAAGTCAAGTCAGTGGGAATTTTCTGACCAGTGAGTCAGCCAGCAGAGTTGAATACTAAATCCCCAGTTAGAAAAGATTCAATTCCTCTCTTATTTTAGAAGCACTCTGCATAGAGTAAAATAAATACGATGAAATACACCTTTTGACAGGCACCACACAGTAACTCAAAACTCACGTGCCAGGAAGACAAAAGTGACAGTGACTTTAAGCTGTTCCCGTGCCTGGGCTTCTCTGGAGATTAGAGGGCACCCAGCACATCTCAGACAACTCTGAGAGGTTGCTAAGGCACTGCAGACACTGACTGCCACATGAGCATCTCCCCAGGACTACTTTCACAGTTTATCATCCAAAACACTGCACTATATTGATCTGCTCTGATGCACATATTTAGTTAGTATTCTAAATTGCCTGCAAGGACAGAAATGTTTTGCTTTGAGGAGCCCCAAACTTCCGGTATAAACACAAATTACCACTTGCTCCATCTAGATACAAGGTGTCTGCATCTGCCCCATCAGCATCATACCCAACCATTTCTAGTCCATCTGTCCTTTACTTGCATCATTTCCATGTCACAATCCCACCCTCACACAACCTTGCACCAGGCCAGAGCTCCAGAATCCCCTCTCCGAGGGAATGACTACTCCAACAGTGCAGCTGCAAGAGCTCCCCCCAGTGATGGTGCTTACAACACTTTGGGAATGCTCTCTAGCAGCCTTCCCTTCCTGCACTGCCAGAGGGGTCACCAGCGCAGTCCCACTACACAAGCCCATACAGGCTCAGCACCATCTCTCTTTCCATCACCTTCCAGCCTTGCAGAAACATTATTTTTGCTGAAATGGCTTTCATCAAAAAACTGTAGATTGGCCAGGCTGGGGAAGAAACTGTGGGTAAGCAGCAGGTAAAGCAGGCACCTGGAACAGAAGAAAACATTTCAGCAGAGACTTTTATAGAAGGACAGCCACCATTCCAAACAGATGCTTCTAAACTCACTGTGTGGCTACTCGGGAAGAGATTAAGCATTTCTGCACCTCAGTAAAAACCCCTGAATTGTGTTTCATTTGACCTATAGCAAGACTCAAAAAGAAATCAGAGGTCTTCTGCAGAGCAGCAGAACCAGTTCCTCCCCATTCACTCTGGGAGGACTGTTGGCATGTATTTGGCTGGGGCTAATAACTAAGTAATGCAAACACCCAGGACACCGAAAGAGGTAATTCAGGAACCCCTACAACTATGTGCATAAAGCTTCCATACTTCAAAAGGTCTAATGCCAGCTCCTGTACTCCTGGACTAGCCCCAACACTAACTACTCTACAAGCATAACCCAGGGCTGTACTCAGGAGAACTTGGGATACAGGAGAGCTTACCCTGCTGAAAAAAAGAGTCCCTTCAGAAACTGCTAGCAACTCTGCTTAGCCTATGATCTTAAAAGCCTCCAAAATAACACAACTCATTTATTCCCACTTCCTTTCTCCTCAGGACCAACTAGCTATATCTCAACAAGCAAGCAAGAAACCTCAGACCCCATAAACACACACTTAGCACCTGTATCTTTGCCAGTAAACTTGGAAGAGGCACACATATTCAAAAATACTTTTTGCTCATCTCCACCATCAGTGCATCCATCCCACAAGCCCTAATTATTTCTAATGCTCAGTCAAGGGGAACACAAAACCACACAGATCTATATCATCATTAACTTCCATGCCTTCAGGGTAGGATAAACGATGATTAAGTCTAAAGTCATACCACAGTCTCTTTTTTTTTCCTTTTTATTTTTTTTTTTTTTTAAATACAGAATAATAGCCTGGGGAGTTTGCATACACTCTTGTTCTCAGACAGGCCGGTTACCACAGGTGAGCAATGAAGTTAGAATAAAAACAGAAGTGATCTAAACCTTTGCCCCGAACTTTAGCTGCTGAATTAACAGTGGTTTTTCACTTGGGAATCTCTGTCAGGGAGCCTGGATAGCATTTTACTCAAAGGTCCTTGTCACGTTCATGCAGCCAGCATTTAGCAATTTCACCATGGCTACACAGGGACTGTGGCTGGAAGGAAGCACATGAAATACCAGGGCTGATGGCATTCAACATTGAGCTAAAGCAGCATTGCTGCCCACATGGCAGAGCTCCCCATCTGACACAGACACCCAAAACAGGGCCATGTTTTAGCATTAGCTTGCCCAGGTGAAAGCAGGAGAGGCCTATCATGATGGTACAATGCCTGAAGTAGAAGCCACTGATTCATGGATTTTTTTGATCACACCAGTGAGATGGCTCTTCTGGCTCTGGACTGGAGCAGGATCAGCTGGAGCGTCTTTTTTCTTCACTCCAGTTTCAAAAGGGAAAAAAATCCCCATGCTAAAAACCAAAAATCACTGACCAATAGGCTAGAACACTGAGTACTTCTGATCCTACCAGCCCCACATTCTCCTGCTATTTCAGTATCTAAAGATCTTCCAGAAAAATCTTCATTGCTTACACCAGGGTAAACTCTCTGCAGTCATACAAAAGACTGAACTCTTCTAGGTTGCTGTGGTCTTTGAGCTCATTTCCAATAAATCTTTATACACTGGAGTAATCCCATTCTTCAGCAGCACCATTTGCAAGTTAAGGTTTATCACAAAGTATATCCTGACCAATTGCTCTAGAACAAGCAAAATGGTCAGGACTGCAAAAGCTGATGGAGTTTCTGTCACGAAGCTGTAAAGCCAAAAGAATCTTTTTATTTCACTTAAATACACTTAAAGCAGGCAGAAAAAACATCCTCTTTGACCAAATCAATACCATAAAACTACAGATTCCATCACAAAATGAACAAGAGCAAAGAAACCTTCCCTAAAACCTGCATAAATATTGCAAAACATCACATGACTCCTAAAGTACCACATTTCTAAAGAATAACACTTTAATAGAAATGCTTTATTTTAAACAACTGAAGGAAAACTCTGCTTCAATACACTTGTTACAAATTGAAGAGGAATCTGAACATTACTTTAGGTAGCACAAATCTAAAGTCCTATATGAAAGAAGGTATGAGTCAAGTGCTCCTACATCCTCCTTCAGGTTCCTCCTGCAGCTCATGGCCTCTTCTGCACAGCACTCAGCAGGACATGGCCACACAGGGATAGGCTGGAGCTACATCAAGGTAGCCCAGGCTCTGACCCAACATTAAGAGCTTGTGGGAACAACTACATTTAAAGTACTTGTGAGAAACCTCTTACAGGAATACTCACACACTGCCAATTAACCACGAGGTGAAACCTCTGCTGGATGGAGGTCAAGGTGCACAACATGATGCGACAGCAGCGCTTTGCACTTCATCAGAAGGTCTCCTGAATAGCATCACAGACTTTTCACCAAGCTTCATGTCTTTGCTCTCCTTCTCTTTTCCTCTACCCAAATGAGGAGGTATAGCTGCCAACACATCATTATTAACGGAGCTGGTTTCTCCTTACACTGCATACATTCCCATCCTTCCTCCAGCACTCACAGAGCTCACAGCATTACCAAGACACACTGACTGCAGAGGAGTCTTCATCATCATCATCATGAGTCAAAGTTTCTTGACTGGTTTTATTGCAGTATTGTTGCCATTCATTTTCCAGCTGCTTTCCCTGTTGTGCCAAGTATTTCTTCAAAAAGTATATATCCAAGGCACTTCAACAAGTGACGATGAAAAATAACCCAAGGAAGCAAAACCAAATGAAATAAACTCTTTAAACAAATCAAAATCATCAGGGAGCAGATGTTTTGAATTAATTAGCTACACTGATCTGGGACAAAACACACACTGGCAAGAACCTCTGAAACACTTCCATCAGTGGAAACAAGCTACAGCAGAGTGCAAGTTGTAGCAGTACCTATTATTTACAGCCCACTGGAGGAAGAAAGTATACACTACTTAATGAACTTGCAAACTAACATTAACTGCAGATTTATATTTTATTATGTTGGCTTCATTCTGCTCCAAGTTATCATGATTCCCTTTTATAGCAAGAGCCAAAACGCTAGAATCTGCATCACAGATTCACAGGTTTTTAAGGCCAGATGGACAACTGCAATCATAACACCAGCCAGAGAATTATATCCAGTAATTTCTGCATTACATCTGTAATTTACTTGAACACACTGTTTAGGAGGGTATGATACTGCCCTTTGACAAAGTTCTTCAGGTTGGCTGCATTTTTTCCTGCAGGCAGAGAACCAACTGTAGTACAAAGGAGTGGGATGCAAAGTTCATTCTGATAACCAGGCCCACTAACATATATAGGAAACTGCCAATTTTTTGCTTACAAAGATTTGCAGGCAAAACAGGAGGCAGTCATTTGTTTTTCCCATCATACGTAACTTAAAAGCAGAAGTGGTTGGGTTAGCTTGACACCAAAATGCCCAGAAATGTAAAAACTCCAGTATGATATGAGGTTTTTTTGTAATGGTAAACATTCCCATTCCCACCAAAATCACCCTTTAATTGAGAAAGATTTATTCACTGTGAAGAAAGCCAGTAAAATGCTTCCATTCTCACTCAAGATTCATTGGAAAAAATGCTGTACCAGCACAACAGCAGATATCTGAGCTGGCTGCAGCGCTAATCTTCTGGTGTAACCAGCTAAGCAAGTATCCCTCTACTGCTAAGAATGAAAAAGAAGCTTCTACTGAGGACAACATGCAAGAGGCACCTGCAACCTGCATGGAGAAACAAAATACCAGTGCTGTCCTGCAGACCAGGGTTGCCAACCACTGTCAAGGCATCTACAAACAATTGAAGGAGGCAAACAGTTTCTTCAAGGAGGCAGCAGTTTCTTCAAGACCCTACTTAATGAAAGCACTAACATCCCAACAGCTTCTCAATGCAGTCAAAACACCTGCTAGCAGGGCTGGGATGAAATCTCACCTTCTTTCCTAAAGTAACAACTAAAAGCAGTATGGTCTCTACGGTCTCTGTTCCTAAAAAGTATCCTAAAAGACACAGAGATCAAATTCTGTTCTGCATATAACTAAACTGAAGGAAAAAAACTCAACAGAGACACATCCAGACCTGTCAAGGGAATCAGTTTTCACTACCAGTGGACTCACAAGACATCACCATCCACCACCAATAAAGCCTTCCTGTTGACAATAATGACTACTCTGCTGCCATTGAGTTCACTCAAGTAGAAAAAAAAAGGAACTGACATAATGCTTAGAAAGCATTTGGAAGGAAAAAAATGTTTATGATGATCTATTGGCTCTTCAAGGGGGTTGACAGTTCATCCCTTCTATTTCTGTTGAGGAAAGAGGGTGGAGGTTGCTAGTGGGAACAGCACATTGTCAACACATTTTGGCAAGAAGTTGCTTGTGAATATTACTAAAGGAAAGATGGATAAACCAAAACGACTGGGGTTTTTTTTGATAAATTAACTTACAAAGACAAATAAGCAGGTAATTTCACTGGTTTGGGACATGCAAAACAGTTAAAAAAAATGATACGAGTCCACTCAGAAACAAAGAAATGCTCATTACTGATGCTAAATAATTAATTTCTTCTCAGCTGTTTCTCTATCCCCTCAGAAAATTACAAAGTTCAAACTGGTTGTTCTGATTTCCTTCTAACATGAAGTGATCTGGGTTAGAGAACCCAGTAGTTATTACTTTGGCAAGACACTTCAGTACTGCTCCCTACACCAAAATGATGTAGCTAACATGATGGCCTGCAAGCCCAGGGTCCTAACCTCTCTCCTACAAGTTCAGTATCTGCTGCACAACCATCTAAACCCAGAAGCTCTCAACTTCTGCAGGGTACTGCTTCCTTTCCATTCACACCCCCAAGGCACAGTTTGCTGAACTGATTGTTCAGGAGCTTGCCGGGGGAAGACAGGGGACAGAAATCACCTTTTCCCTTAGGGATGCCAGATAAGCTCATAGGGGTATTCCTGGATCTGCTGTGATAGTACATGCTATATCACTTTCTCCAGGAGGCATCTCTCATCTTCCCAGCTAGCGGTCACCTAAGCAGCTCTACCTGGTCAAAATCCTCCTAACATACTGCCTGCACAACTCAAATACCAGGGAAGAGGGAGAGAAAAGGAGGATGGTTTCCCACCACCACCATCTCTAGTGAGACAGCATGCACTGGGGATTCCTATGCTAATTTTTCTGGCCCAAAGCATCATCAGCCCCCTGTGCAAAGCAGAAGCGGGAAGGCTGTGTACACAGGCCAGGGTACCCTGTAGGTCCCAGCAGGTCCACAGCAGGCAATACGGTGCTAGACCTCTGTAAACAGCCATCCAACACCAACCACACCCAGAAGTCAAGTGCTATGAACTGCAGTGCTTCCATCTCCTCCTGACTGCCCCCTCTTAACTAGCTTCCTTGCAGCAGACAGGGATAATTGCTTTCTACCTCCAAGAGGATAAGCGCATGAAACCTTTGGAGAAGTTCAGATAATGCACTGACCAAAGCCATAGCAAATACCAAAACTGAGACTGTGAGAGATAGAATAGGTCAGAGAGACAACTAAAAGGGTAACAAATCCCTAGAGACACCTACGCTACTGAAGACCAATGCTCAAGTTTGCCAATATAGCTGGCTGTGGAAGCAACTGGGGCAGCAAATGCTTTCACCTTAGCAAAACCTCTCACCTCGATGTCCAGCTAGTCACAGAGCAGAGTGGGGGACAGGCATGATGTGAACACAGAGGATGATCCATCTCTCCATTCTGCCTGTGCCAAAAAACTCCCATGTATATCAAGAACAAAATATATTTTCAAAGGAGAAAGGGATTCTCTACCAGCTTTTGAAATATGCAGCAATTTTCCCAGCAGAGATCAAAGAAAATCAGTTTAGGGAAGAGTAAGTTATAAAAAAAATTGTTCACGCCAATGCAATCATTAACACAGTATTTCTGCAACATTCTCTGAGTAAAGAAAAAAAATCTAGTTCAAGTCCATCCTGGTTGAAATGAGGCTCTATCTCTCACCAGCACTTATGGTCATAGAAAGGTGCATTTGTGACATTTCAATTCTGTGTTTAGATGTTTTACTATAAGAATAAGATTTCTTTTAAAACCTTTTAATTGGACAGTAGGCTGATACCTGCTGGAAGTAAGCACTTAACTAAGAAATTCAGTGCTTCTACAAAGTGACCAATCTGTGTGCATTTGGGCTTTTTACATCTTGCTTTGCCCTTATGCCACATACAGATTTCAATTTATTTCCTAAAAAGGAAGCAAGAATATTTTTTAAAATTGCCAAAGAAGTTTGTTTTGTTTGTATTTTGGGGCAGGATTTCATTTCCCTGACATCCCTGAGCAATGCTTAAAGCTTGTCTCTATTCCAGAATATATATACCTGCACATTTACAGGAATGGACCTCTAAAATGTAGCTCCAAGTCAGAAAGACTCAGGGATCTAACAGACCCACATCCCCACTCAAGACCCTAAAGCCAACAGGGTCCAACATCATTACTCAGCTGGACTCTGCTGGGTCAAAGGCTCTGCACTTGCTCAGCACATGCTGGAAAGCAGGATTCCTGCAGAAGCAGCATGGAAATCCTTGGAACAATAAAGTGTAAAACTAGGCGCCACATAATAAACTGTCCCACCTTTCAATTTCTGCCAGATTTTATGAAATCCTGGTCTCTCCTTGATGCCCTCACAAGCCTGATGCAAAACACCTTGTATTTCTTAGCACAAAGAATAAATGTTTCTTCATGGGCAAGATTCTGTTTTCTTATTTAAAAGAAAGAGAACAATAGACATGGAAATGTACTGTATACTGGAACTAAAAAGTGAGGTAATGGTGGGAGAATTAACAGTGGAGAGGGAAGAAGCTGTCACACAAACTTACTAACACTTCCCTTCCTCCCACTGTACCTGCCAGTTTACCCCTCTGTATATTGATGTGCAAATAGCTGCTTTATATATCAAATTATAGCATCAACGTTTACCATGTTATAAGCAGACAGTTGGTTACTGTTTAAGACAGTTTGCCTGTTTTCTACTATTTATAGCAATTTTTAAGATAAGCTCTAAAAGGAAATAGGCACTATCTTGGAGTCAATCTTTGCTATTGTTTATTTCCCTTTTTTTAAACATGTGTCATTAGGCAGCAATGCTTTTAGTCATATACTTAGAAGTGCTGAGTTTCAAATGTTGTTTTACTGTCAAAGGGATAGCAGTTCCATTTTAAAGCCATGATTGAGTCATTCTAAACCTCCTGAAAAGCCATACATCACACACCAGACAGATCCCAAAAAGACCATTAGACATAAGCTGTCCTTCCTCATACCAGTAATTCCACTGCAGTAAATTTGAAAGTTAATGGGATTACTCCTGTGAGTAAAATAAACACATGGCACTGAGACTATGCTCTGCTGTCATGGAAAGCACACAGGGAACTATTCCAACACACCAAATAAAGAACTGATAACTCCTTAAAGCACTGTGAGCACACTGTCCAGACTCACCTGTTCTGCATACACAAGGTATAGGCATGCTAGCAGCACTTAGTACCTACAGAATTGCACAAAATGCAATAGCTGTGTGAATGCATGACATACTAAGCCAAGCTGCTAAGAGCAACCTAATAAGCAGAATGTTCTGTTCATGTGCATTTTTACCCAAAGTATTAGACTAACTGAAATACATTGATATGAAAATTAAGACTATTTTCACATCTGCTTCTACTACACAGAAGACCTTCCTGAAAAAAGACTTCATTCACTGATTAAAGATAAACATTGTGATGTTGTACCTAAATAGGCATTTATCTAGTGTGCCATGACATGGAAATTAAATGTCACTATGAAACAACACATACACAAGTCAACACACCGAGAACAGGTAGGCTCAATTCAGGCTCTGGCATGAATAATTTGCAAATTACAATCTTCTTCTATTTTTGCCAGCAGCAGATCCACCCCTTTAATTGTACCCATTCATTCATTCATTCAAAAGAAAAATGATACATTGAGATAAAGCAAGCCTCAAAAAACCCTGGAAGAATTAAGAGAGAAAGAACCAAATGAGGGAGTTCGTAACAAAAAGAATATCCCTCTAGTCTTAAAACAAATACAACACTTTACGAAGACCCATTTTGTGTTTCTCACCTTTGTCTATTTAAGTCAATGTCATTCTTTCAAACGGCATTTCTTTTGATTTGCTTAACAGTATACTTCATTGTTAAGCACTGCCTCATCAGCACTTCTGCTGAAAAGCCCTAAAATGAAATATACTTTGTATTTAATTACAATTATGCAAATATGTTATGGAGTTACTTTGTTACAAGCAATCAGATATAATGTACTCCATTATTTTAATAATTTGCCCACATGACACTTTTTAAGGTTATCTGAGTGACGACCAAACACGACCTGCAAACCACTCCAAATCCACAGGCAATGTATAACAAATGATACGGTTTAGGGTGAAGGGGGGAGTCTTTAAACAAATCCTTCATTCATTGTGTTTCACATAAATAATTTATATAAGCCACTTCCCAAACCCTAGTACTTACAACAGAAAGATTTAAAACACATGCATTTTTAAACTAAAGGCAGTGCAGGAAGCCCCGTCACATATTGCAGGGCTGCCTCTCACACCCTATTATCACAGGGAATGCATTTTAAAATAATAATGTACTTCTGGAATAACAGCACTTCACAAAATTGTGCTATACTTTGGAATATTTTCTTTGTGACTAATTTCTGAATTGGTAATAGTAGTCAAAGCAAAAAAGAAAATATCTGGTTCTAATCAATGAACTCTGATAAAGAGTCAAAAATAATGGCTAAACAACACTTGAAAAGGCTTGAAATAGCACTGAGCCTTCATCTTTCACTATATGTTTTGCTTTTAGGATATGAACTGAGGAAAGATGATTAAAATAGCATCTGTTTTATCTCACTATTACAGAAAAATCTGGAGAAAATTTAATTCAGTTTTCCCAATGTATATCCTTTAACAGATTATTGGAAATACCTATGAAGGTGACCAGGTCTGTGATACAGGCTGGACACTCAATACTTCTCCACAAAAATGGCAGGAGCTCCTGAAACAGCTGCCGTTGCAAAAAGCTATTTTCATGCTAAGGAACTAAAACACTGAATTTACTTTTCCCCTCCTCCAAATTTTAACCTAGATTTTAAAAGCATTTTCCCCTAAGTGCCCCCTCACTAGAGAGTAAAACAGAACATCATGCACCTTATACATAAGGTACATAACTGCATGTATCTGACCCCATGAAGTCACTGTGGACTACAGTAACTGTTAGACAAACAAAAAATGTGATTCAGGGTTACAGAACAAAATAATTCTGAGAATTTGTCATTGTCTATGCAACTACATACACTTTACATACCTACACAGTATTGGGTATTTTGTTTAACCACAGTGAGTAAAATGAATGATAACAAAAACCAAACCCCAGAGAAACCAATACCACCAACTTTTGAAAATATTATTCACCAGCCTAAGATGGCTACCTCCATCCGAGCAATTGTGAAGTTCCTAACCAGCTGAACAACTAAGCCCAGGGGAGAATCTCTCTCATCAGAGCCCCAGAAGCAGCCAAACTGAACTTCTCAAACGCAAACCAGTGACAAGTGTCAGTGGCACACAGCTAGGCAGGTGGACATCAGCGCCCGAGGCTTCTCCTGCACTGGGCTTCATGTACTGTAGGGTGAGCCGTTCCCAGTTGCGGAGCTGTTCTGTAGCAACTGGCAAAGGAGACATGCTGCGAGAAGCACTTGTCAAATAATGCTTGTTTACAAGTAAATTTCCTAGCAGCAAAGGACAGCACTTATTGTGTAAGTTCAGGTCCACAGTCAGACCCCTACTACCAGCAGCCTTTTAGCTTTGCATTTACTGAAAAGACAGAAATTAGAACAGCAGTCAGAAAAGTAGCAGCAGAGACACCGTGAAGCAAGCACTCACGCTGCTCATCATTACTGTAATATTCCCCTGCCGCCTCCCTGTAAAGATGCCACCAAACCCGTTTGCTAGGTGGCTTCATTAATCCTTTCCGTGTAAAAGTCCTATTCTGCAGCTGACTGTTCATGCAGAGGCACCTCAGTGCCCGGCAAATGGTCCCGTTGACTCAGTCAGTACTATCCAGATTTTCCAAGAACTGGCAAGGATGACTGGGACGGGGCTCGGAGCATCTGCTGGTCTCTCGGCACGGTATCAGGGCAGACTGGAGCACACAGGACAGCGTGCTTCCTAAAAGGAAGGTGAGTAACAGGGAAAGCCCTTCGAAAACAGCCACACCATCTCGTTGCTCCCATGGGTGAAATCATCTGAAATCGTGCGGGGGCAGAAGGATTGGGCCCATTGTTATCTAACCAAGGCAAAGCTAACGGCATTTCCATCATCTCCCAAACCAATGCACTTCCTGAACATTTGATATCTTTGTACACAGAGGAACAGTATTTTCCCCTTCCTCTGCACTTTCTTTTTTTTCTCCCAAAGAAAACTGCAATTCGCATTATTCTCGCTCTCGAAAATAAATTACAGCTAGCTGGTTACCTCAGGCCACATCTTTGAAATTCTGGTACGGTGTTCCTTCACCAACCCCTGAATACCTCCTCCTCCTTCTACAGGAGTTTGACAAATAATTACGGTGCACCACGATGCCAGCCTGCTTCGAGCCGCCGGCATCCCCTGCAGATGCTGAACTTCTCCACCCATTGCTTTCACATCACAGCCTGGCCGCGGATCCGAAAATAATAATAAAAAGCCCTAAGCAGTGCCCACACCACGCATATATAGAAAAAAAATAATCCAATTTGGAAGACTGGAAGTACCCTGCTAGACAAGCAGGCTGGACGCGATTTTGGCTCTTGGCCTCACGGAGATCAAAGGTATAGAAAAACCCGTCCCCAGCGGCCGCGCTCCGCTGCGGGTTACGCACCGCCACCGCCGCGGCTTCCCCGGCCTTCCATACGTGTGTTTTAAGCCGCGAAGTAAGCGCACTGCGGCCAGCGCTCGCAGGGCTCCCCACGGGGAGCATCCCCTGCCCCGCGTCATCCCACCCGTGCGGCTCCCCCGGGGCCAGCCGCGAGCCAACACCGCCGTGACAGCCCACCCGCGCCAGGGCACCTGTGCAACACCGCACACACACGCACACAGACACACAGACACACACACACTGCCCCCGCGAACACACCCGCGGCCAAACGCGCCCGTGCCGAGCCATCCGTGCGCACCCCCTCGCGCAGCGCTGCCCGCCTCCCTTCCCCGGGACCCCCACCCGCATCTCCCGGCGCGG
>VXBX01005187.1:224677-283090 GCA_013400415.1 Scytalopus superciliaris
CATGGGGCGCGGCTCCCCCCGAGCGCTGCCCGGCCGGCTCGGGACGGGACGGGACGGGGCGGGCTGGCAGCACCGACACGCTCCGCGGCTCTCCTCTCCCGTCCAGCCGCAGCCGCGACTGGGGAGCCGGGGGCGGGGATAGGGGAGGTGGCCCCGCGCCGCCGCGGAGACGCCCCCGACGGGGCGGACCCGCCGCTGTCGCCATCGTGTGCGGGGCAGGGTCGCCCTGGCACCTCGGGGAGCGCAGCGGGAGTGTCGCCCGGAGGGAAAACCTCCACCCTAGAGCTTCGCTGCCCGTGGGGGTCAGCGGGTGGCAGCGCTGTCCCTGCCAGGCGCCCCTCGGGCCCGAGTAGCCCGCTGAGAGGGGGACAGGGGCCACCAAAGCTCCCCACAGTAGCCGCGGGTCACAGTGCCATAAACTACACACGCACCCCTCAGTTCAGAGCCGGAGAAGCCGAGATTTCACAAGGCTGGCAAGCCTGAGAGGGCGGCTCGTCCCTCGCCAGGAATAAAAAATGCGAGAAACTCTGTAATAGAGCCAATAAAAGATAATTTTTCAGGTGTATTTTACCCCAACTCGCCACCAGAGAACAGCTTTGAATTCAGCACAAGTAGTCTCAGAGAAGAATTCACTGAGGGTTTTTTTCCCCTTTAGAATCCCAGTTTTCACCCAGGTCATCTCCCTATAAAAAATAATTCCCCAAAGAAATTCATTCCTGGAGGTTTATTCACCCACATCAGTTCCTTCCTTGAGGACACTGCCTCCAGATAAGACAATACCCAGCCTTGCAGGTGCACAAGCTGCAAATCGAGGTTAACCAGAGCACTGCTCACCTGGTGCTGCTTCCTCCATTTCACCCCTGTTCATTTATATTATAAAAAGAGTAACCAAAGTTGGAGCACCTGCAAAAGGCTCTCTCTTTCCAGGGTGCAAGGTGCAGGACCAGAATTTCAAACAAGTTGCAATTAAAATTACACAATTCCCAAAGCCAGTTTGAAGAAGACAAGTAGTCCTCAACTGAGGAACTTCAGATAACATAGCTTTCTATCCCACCATTGCTCATTTTTTATTCCTTATTAGCTGGACAATGTGTTTCTCTGTTTCCTTGTACCATATACAAACCTCAGTATTTCCATAAACATAGTCCTGACCTGTTCATGCATATTATTTTCAAAAGTGGTTGCTCCTTTTGCAAGAAGATTTTCAATCTCAAGCTATTCAACATTTTTTACTGCCACCAGGAGGACAAGGCAAGGGCTTTGCTTTACATGAGGTACATCAGTAAAGTTGCCAGCCAAATGAAAAGTGTGGCATGCATCTCTTTACATCACTGTCTCAGATCTTCACTATTCTAATACCCTACTAGTCCACGGTGCAAAAGACACTAAGGTTTGCTACAACATCACCCCCATGGAAAGGCACATGGCTGTATTTTCAGCTGGAATAAACCCCAGCCCTGCATCAGATTTTGGAGGGGAGTAGCACCATGTGGTATAGTCATTTCTAGGGAACTGCCATCTGTAAAAGCAGTGGTAAGTTTTGCCATCTGGAAATTAAGGCAATGCAGAAAAAAAGACATCAGGAACAGCACCTTGCCAGCATTGTAAAAAGAATCAGATGGCAAAGAACAAGTAAAATGCCAAGCTGGATTGGCACCTCCACTTGGCTGAGGGGCAAGGCTACTGAAGTCTTCTATCAGAATCTCATGTCTAATTGTTGTTTGCTCCTGATTTTCAGATGCTGTTTGACAGTCATTAACTGCTATTTGGACTGCCAGGCTTATAATTTAGAGGCATTTCAGATGATATGACATCTTAATTTTCAGAAAACACTGAGATGAGCTTCATATGATTCATAAGCTATTTAAGAATAGCCACCATGCTCTAAGTTTCATCCTAGCTGTCTTTTTTTCCCCCTAAGGAAACCAGTTCCTAGTCCACCAAATCTGTTTTGTTCTCCACCCTGGCTGTGGCACAGGAAAAGAATCCTAACCTCACCTCCCTGGACATAGTTAACATTGATAAAAAACTGAATTCAGCCTTATAAAAGGGTTATTGCCTTATTCCCAAATGGAAGGTACTGCAATTTTATGCATTGCCTAGTGGGTTTGGTGGGGGCTCAGTCTTCTAAANGATTCAGCCGCGTGCGGAGCCGCGCACGGCCGGGCAGCTAGCCCCATGGGTGGGCGCTGCCCCGACGGCCCGGCCGCCCGGTCCCCGCTCACCCTCGCTGCCGGGGCTGGCCCGCAGGCTCCGGAGCGCGGTGCACAGCAGCAGCAGCAGCGGCAGGAGNGCCACCAATCTTATTAGTTATCTGCAGCAGGCTCTTGCCTCATCAGTGCACCCAGCAGGCTCTTAAGGAGAGGACAGAAATTTTAGCAAAGTGCTGCGGCATTTTTGGTAGCCTTGATGGGTAATTGGAGAGAAGCTGGACAATCTAATGGGATCCCTTCCTATCTCCCATGGAAGAGTTTATCTTCAATTGCTTTGAGCAAATTCATGGTAAAAATCATAAGGTGTGGGTCACAAACATTTCAGGAACCTAAACCATCTCAGGGTCATACCATTTGTCCCCATACCCAGCCTGTATTTTGTGCCAGCTTCAGATTTTTCTTCCTGCATCTCATTAACTCGTTTCTGCCTTTTCATCTATGCAAACATCATTCCCTCTTAATCATTGCTCAGCTAAGGTCTATATTTCATCCTTTATATCTTTTTCTCATGAGTCATACCTATAGAGTGATAGTAATACTGTTATTCTACAAACTTCCTCCAATTTTCCCAACATCTCCGTCATAACATTTTACCCAGAAGTGTAATCATTCTAAAGCCATAATAAACAACTGTCTTGAAAATGTTTTTGCATATAATGTCTGAAACTGAAATGACAGCTTTGCCCCATGTAACTTGCCATTTCACATTTAATTTGCTGTCAGCAATTACACATATAGTAAACTGTTTATTAAATCAAACATATTTTGAGTTAGTGCATTTCAGGTTATTTCCCTTAGATATGCAAAAGCTTTTTACAAGTTAAATTCCTGTGTAGTAGCTCCCTTCATATGATTTCTGTGTTCTGACTGGCTTCTAATTCTACATTGCCAATCCATTTCATTAGTGTGCTGTTTATCCTACCATCAACAGGATACACTTGAACAATAAATGAGTCTATCTTTCAGATTATTTCAGCAACCAAAAACTGCCAGCTGAATCCATTCCCTGTGTCATTATCCTTTACTGAAGTGTAAGGGCATAATACTTATTGCATCTCCATATTCAATAGGCCTCTATCTAAGAAAAGATTCAATTTCATACTTTAAATTTAAGTGTAAACAGTCCCACTAAAGCCATGTCTTCATTGCAATAATGGAATAGAAGCCCCACTGTAATGCAGCAAACTGTTTAATTAGTTAGGCATATAAGCATTTCCATTTTCCTTTGGAAAGTCCTTTTCTTTCAAGAGTTGGAGAAGATGACACCTTTAAGGAATACCCTAATGAAATTTAGTAATTTCCTTTTTGTTTTTCCCCACAAGCCTTTTGAAACAGAAGAATTACCTTCTGTTCAAAAACTAAATGCATATTAAAAGGAAAAAGCAATCCAGGAGCAGCTAAGCAGCTTTGCATAGTAGATATATTTGGATTAGTACCACGAATGCAACTACAATTTGAACACAAAATGGCTGTTGTTCAACACACACCACNAATTTAGAGGCATTTCAGATGATATGACATCTTAATTTTCAGAAAACACTGAGATGAGCTTCATATGATTCATAAGCTATTTAAGAATAGCCACCATGCTCTAAGTTTCATCCTAGCTGTCTTTTTTTCCCCCTAAGGAAACCAGTTCCTAGTCCACCAAATCTGTTTTGTTCTCCACCCTGGCTGTGGCACAGGAAAAGAATCCTAACCTCACCTCCCTGGACATAGTTAACATTGATAAAAAACTGAATTCAGCCTTATAAAAGGGTTATTGCCTTATTCCCAAATGGAAGGTACTGCAATTTTATGCATTGCCTAGTGGGTTTGGTGGGGGCTCAGTCTTCTAAAGTTCTTCTCCTGGTTTTGCCACCAATCTTATTAGTTATCTGCAGCAGGCTCTTGCCTCATCAGTGCACCCAGCAGGCTCTTAAGGAGAGGACAGAAATTTTAGCAAAGTGCTGCGGCATTTTTGGTAGCCTTGATGGGTAATTGGAGAGAAGCTGGACAATCTAATGGGATCCCTTCCTATCTCCCATGGAAGAGTTTATCTTCAATTGCTTTGAGCAAATTCATGGTAAAAATCATAAGGTGTGGGTCACAAACATTTCAGGAACCTAAACCATCTCAGGGTCATACCATTTGTCCCCATACCCAGCCTGTATTTTGTGCCAGCTTCAGATTTTTCTTCCTGCATCTCATTAACTCGTTTCTGCCTTTTCATCTATGCAAACATCATTCCCTCTTAATCATTGCTCAGCTAAGGTCTATATTTCATCCTTTATATCTTTTTCTCATGAGTCATACCTATAGAGTGATAGTAATACTGTTATTCTACAAACTTCCTCCAATTTTCCCAACATCTCCGTCATAACATTTTACCCAGAAGTGTAATCATTCTAAAGCCATAATAAACAACTGTCTTGAAAATGTTTTTGCATATAATGTCTGAAACTGAAATGACAGCTTTGCCCCATGTAACTTGCCATTTCACATTTAATTTGCTGTCAGCAATTACACATATAGTAAACTGTTTATTAAATCAAACATATTTTGAGTTAGTGCATTTCAGGTTATTTCCCTTAGATATGCAAAAGCTTTTTACAAGTTAAATTCCTGTGTAGTAGCTCCCTTCATATGATTTCTGTGTTCTGACTGGCTTCTAATTCTACATTGCCAATCCATTTCATTAGTGTGCTGTTTATCCTACCATCAACAGGATACACTTGAACAATAAATGAGTCTATCTTTCAGATTATTTCAGCAACCAAAAACTGCCAGCTGAATCCATTCCCTGTGTCATTATCCTTTACTGAAGTGTAAGGGCATAATACTTATTGCATCTCCATATTCAATAGGCCTCTATCTAAGAAAAGATTCAATTTCATACTTTAAATTTAAGTGTAAACAGTCCCACTAAAGCCATGTCTTCATTGCAATAATGGAATAGAAGCCCCACTGTAATGCAGCAAACTGTTTAATTAGTTAGGCATATAAGCATTTCCATTTTCCTTTGGAAAGTCCTTTTCTTTCAAGAGTTGGAGAAGATGACACCTTTAAGGAATACCCTAATGAAATTTAGTAATTTCCTTTTTGTTTTTCCCCACAAGCCTTTTGAAACAGAAGAATTACCTTCTGTTCAAAAACTAAATGCATATTAAAAGGAAAAAGCAATCCAGGAGCAGCTAAGCAGCTTTGCATAGTAGATATATTTGGATTAGTACCACGAATGCAACTACAATTTGAACACAAAATGGCTGTTGTTCAACACACACCACAGCAGCCTGTGTAGGGCTGCAGAAAGCAATAGTCAGAGCCCCAGTGGACAACAGACAAATCTGTACCCAGAGCCAGTGGGGACAGGAGCGTTAAACAGCCAGTGCAGGTGGGCCACCCCTTGGCCAGAGGAGGTATGTCTGTGATTGTGCCCCTCGGGCTGCTGAAATCTTCATACTGCACTGCGGAGAAAGATGTTAACCAGTGAACTGCTATTTGCATGAAGAAAAATGAGCAAGTGGTAAATAAAGCATTGCCTGTGCAAGTTCACAACCCAGCCACTTGTATGGTCTCAGCACCAATTTATCTTTTGCCACCCCCACAAAACACAGGAGCTATTGGCAACTGTGCACTAAGGAAAATCTGCTCACTTCATTTACAGCCTGAAATTAGATACAAACCCGTGAAAATGCATAGGAAAAACATGTGAATATTTGTTTTAGTCAGAAAAGGCTTGGAGAAAGCATGACATTTCAGCCTGGCATTTTATTTTGAAGTGCTTCATAGCCAGCCCTTGGTCCTGCTAACAGTTCTTCCAAAAGCCCGTGACCTGGCAGCATACTGTCCCCTCTGCAAATGCTGTGTCACCACTCCCCTCTCACTGCCTTAAAGTGACCTTCCATGGAGACAGATTCCAGGTGGTAACAAACCACTGTCCAGCTGCAGGAAAAGGAATGTTCCCTGGTCCAGGGGGCTCAATGTATATCACTTCACATGCCAATCTGGATTAGACTGATCAGCAAAATAATCCAGGTCAGATGTGGAAATACACGCCCGTGAGCACCAAGAGGAGCAGCAGATACAGCTGGCAGTGCTTGCAGCCCACCCGCTACTTAGTGAGTATTGAGGTGTTTCTTTGCATCTCACCAGAGGAGAGCATTAAAGGGAACAAATGAAATGGCTTTGCAGAGATTTATGGAGATTTTTTAATGCAGAAAGTGGAGCACAGGAGAAAGTGCAAAGGCTAATTTGATTACACTGTTAGCCCTGTATAAATTTAATAATGGACTTGCTTCCACATTTCTCATCATAACCTATTTACATGCATCCACTAACTGCAAAGGCTCAGCACCTCACACTCTTGAGCCAGTCTTCCCAACCCACCCCTGTTGAAGAAGAGGTGCTTTACTACTCCTACATGGATAAGCAGAAACAAGGGAGATGTTAAAGATTCAGACAAACACTACTGAATTGATTATGGCTTCTCTAGATTGGCAACAATGTTCTTACAATACTAATGAAATTATTTTATTCTTGTATCAGAATAGCAATCAGCAGATATTAAAAGGAACTGGTTTATTTCAAGACACAGTTATGAGCTTTAGCAGACACTGCACAAGCTTGGGCAAATGACTTGGGTACATTTACAAGTTCTGGAGTGCTCTAGCCCTTGAGTAACTTGCCCAAGGTCACGCAGAAGGTGTGTGACAGACCTGAATCAAGTTCAAAAGCTATTAGAGCATCCATTTGCTTTTCATTCTCATTTTTCCTTTTCCAGCATGTCATTTTGGATCAGGATCCATGTTAGCAAATGTGGACATTACTGCCATTTGAGGGTTCACATTCAGCTCTTTGCTCATTAAATGCACATTCTTTCAGGATACAAACACAATAATGGTTATAATGATGAAAATCAGTGTATCAGTGTACCATTTAATAGTGAAGTACATTAATCTCCTGCATACAGTACTGTCCAGAACTCAGTTCCTTTTTGAGCTATGTTTCATAAGGTCAATAATGCCATCTTTGATTTCTAAGGGCAGTCTGGATGGCTACCCTGAATTTCTTTGATTATAGGCAGACTAGTTTCATTAACCTGAGCTACTGCCATGCATTCCACGTTGAGGTCAACTGTGTCTATTTTCCTCTTGTTTGAGGAAAGCAAACCCTTTTCATCTCACCTCACTCCTCCAAGCAGAACTGTTTGATACTGACTTCTCTCTATTTCTATCTACCCCTAATGATTTCCTAAATAAATCACATCATTGTCAGTCACTTCATATCTCAAATACTTGCAAATGCTTAGCAATTTCAGCTGCCAACACATTCATTTATGTTCTTCTGAGATGCCATCTGAATCACAACTATAGTCTTTGAGTCCTTTCCATCAGTTAATTGCAACTGTTTTTGAAATGCAGGACCATATTTACTTCTCTCCTTCCTTTGCAGTGTTCAAGTTGTGCCTTTAGGTAGGTCTTCTGTTCCAGTCTCAGAAATACTTTGCTTGCAAAACTCCAGTGTCTACTCAGAGAAGTGCTTCAGAAAGTATAAATATTATTTTGACATGTGCTTTGTTAAGTAATTTTTAAACAACAGAGTGACAAAGTAGAATCAGGGACACCTTTCTGGGACAGACTGCTTCACGTGACAAATTCTGACACAAATATTGCACAGTCATATACCATGTGTTTCTCACTGTCACTCTCAGCTTTCAGTGTTTCTTCTCTTATCCCATCCAAGAATTGCAAACAAAATACTACTCAAAAGAGCTTATCTGTGCTAGATTTTTAAAATTGTAAAGAAAAGAAAGAAATCCAGCAGCCACCTTTCATACACAAACTTTCCAAGTTGGCAGTTTACCTATTATAAAGAGGCAAGCCTTCCAGACAGAATTCTGCTCGTTACTAGGAAAAGCTGTTCCTTTCACACCAGAAGAGCTGGAGCAGTTAAGTGGTATTACAATCAAACTATAAGACTCAGGTGCATTGATGTAAGTTTTGCTTTCAACACAGGCACCCTGAGTGATCCTGAGGAAGCCCTTTCACAGCTGAGAATAGCCCTTTCCTCAGTGCTCAAAGATATAATGCCAAAATCGGATGCAAAAAAAATCCTGTTAAAAGATGTGCTTTAAAGGGCCAGCATTATACCCAAGGTGAGCCTGGCTCTTGCACCATGACTATCACAGTAGCATTTTTTCATTACTGTTTGTTGTCAGTGTGGTTTAACAAGCCGTGCACTGATCTCTGCTCTAGTGACCAGTGACAGGACCTGAGGGAATGGCATGAAGCAGTGTCAGGGAGATTTAGGTTGGATATTAGGCCAGAGAGCAGGTGGGCACTGGAACAGGTTTCTCAGGGAAGTGATCACAGCACCAAGCCTGGACAGTGCTGTCAAGCACAACATGGTGTGATTCTTGGGATTGTCCTGTGCAGGGCATTAAGGAAACTTCCAGTCCAACCATTCACAGGACTCTGGCAGTCACACTCCCACCACCAGAGACTAAGCATTGGGACTGAAGCCCTTTCACAGAAGGCAGCTCCAGTGAGCTGGAGGGTGCCCCGCTTGACTTCCTGCACATCCCACTCACACAGTCAGAACAGGTTTCCTTACCAGTTCAACCCCAGATCCCCCATAGTATCTCAGATGTCTCGCTCCATAAAGCCATTTATTCACAGTGCAGTAACACAAAACCAGCTCGAGCTGGTGCTTCTGAGGAGGGACCCCAAACAAAGGAAACCCTGGACTTTTATACCCTCACAAACTAAGCATGCAAAAGTCTCTGCTCTTCTTCCTCAGTTCTTGGCTCCTGCTGTGTCTCTGGGTGTCCAGTCACCTGGCTGAGCCACAGGTCCTCATGCCCTTTATTATGCAAAGGGTCGGCACCTGTTCACAGCCTCTTGCCTGGGGCTCCTGCCACCCTGAGCTCATTTTTTTAGCTGGCACTGCAGCTTGCAAACCAAGCTACCTGCATCAAATATATTCCTTGACTAGGCCAGGAGCTGGACTTTGATGGTCTTTGGGAGTCCCTTCCAACTCAGGATATTCTATGATTCTAAGCAGTGTCCTGGAGACCAGGCAAGACAAATCCAATACTTGAAACCACTGCTATGCCTCAGTTCACCTCCCTATACACCTTCCCCTTGCCAGACACCCTTTGCCTTCTCCTTCAAGTAGGACTGCCTTTTAAAATATCCATTGGCCATGCCTACTTGTCACCCATCTCATCACAGAAACCAGCCCTTCTCATTACTTCTGTTATCCCTTGCCAGATCCAATTCAAGTAGGATATTGGCTTTTCTAGCATCATCTCTGCATGCTCAGACAATGCTGGTATTCCTCACAGATTTCACCAAAGTAATACCAGTGTACTGGACAGTACTGGGGTTTAAATACACCAAGCATCATGACATGCCTGTAAACAAAAACTGGCAGCGTATTTCCTGTTATTTCTCCTTTTATAGCTGCTTCTCCTTCTTGTTCTCTAAATATTGTTCCCCTTTCTGGCTCTTGTAAAATCTGGGCATCTTTACTTAATCTGCTCTCAGTTCATCCTTTGGTACCTTCTGCCTTTCCAAGTGTACTGTCCCAGACTCTTCTGGCTGCCTCCATTTTCTGTCTCTAATTCTGCCCCCAGCTAAACAGAAGAGTATGTGATTACAATTTCATTCAATCAGGAGGTGAAGGAAATGGGACACATGCACAGCAAGTTGAGAAAGGAGTGGCATTCAGATTACAACTATAGCTTAGAGCACAATACTTCATAATGTGAACTTATAATGGGTCTTTGGTCTAGGGTGCATAATAGACATTTTACCCAGAGTGCAATAGTCACCCGAGGACATTTATTTCAGAAAATACCAAACCTGGTATAAACATTTAAACTTTAATAAAACCATTACAGATGCACTGATTGCATAGTTCCTTTAAACAGTGAAGTTTTTAGGGAAGTGAACAGAAGGCAGTATCAGGCCATTTACATAAAGATTTACTGAAAACTCACCCTTAGCGAGGGTCAAGACATTATCCATATCCAAGAACTATTCAGTGAACCATAACCATCTCAAAATATATCCCATTTCAGACACACATTGTCCTCTGAAGATCAGTATATTTAAAGACAGTAAATCTAGAATTAGTACATTCATTTCCATTTTATGTTCACAGTATCCAGATCCCTTACGCATCTCAATGTAACATTAAATTAAAAAATAACATCATATTTTTGGGGGCTTCTTGCTGTTTCTGCATATGCTCAGAAACACTTTGACACTAACAAGCAATTTGTGTTTAAGTATGACAAGTTATCATGTAATGTTTCAAGTGACAAACATGAATCTGCTCACAGAATAAAAAGATTTTAAAAAGCATTTACAGGAGAGGGAAGAGTCCAGTCAGGAGGAGATGCAAATCTCCCTCTCTGTCTTGCTAACCTAACTAATTGACCATTTGCATATTTCTGGACCAATTCAGATAGAACTATTACAAACAAACATTTCAGTACTAAGTAAGCTTTTTCAGTGTTTTGAGGAAAGCATCAAATCCACAGTCCCTCCTTTCGGGACAAGTCCCCTAGCCAAAAGACAATTACATAGAAAATATAAGCACCTCAGAGCTACAGGGATTTGCACCAAGTATTATCTCCTAGCTAGCACAAACACCTGCACCAAGGATGTGTATTTACTAAAATGCTGTGCACAGTGTAGCAGCTAATACCTCTATTCTCTGCTGCTTTGTTGCTGGTGAGTGTTGTGGATTAATTTCCTCCATAGCAAGCTCTCCCCTTTTTTGTTTACCGCAAACTTCGTGCCATTAATTCTTTTCACAACCACCACCCCAGGAACTGGGCATCCACACACTAGGTATCTGCTCTGGGTCTCAGCTAGCCCCTAATCCAGAAGGTGGGAACACATTCACATCATGTCAGTGTACATGGAGAAGAGGCTGCTGCAGGTATGCCCCCACCTCCAGGGGAAAGAAGCAGGCTTAGTTTATTTTTAGATGACTAGCCTTTTTTGCAGTATTTGGGTATTATCATTCCACAAATCCTGGAGGCAGAAAAACGTAAGTGGAAAGACTTGACAGGAGAAATACACCAGCTGTAAGATCTCACTTGGGCACCTTTTGTTCGAACATGGGAGAAAAAGTTCATGCTTCCTAGGCCACGTTTGTACATCAATATAGCTCTCTCTATTCTGCAACTGACCTTTTTTCTAAGACTGATACAAGACCTTACAGGAACTTCTAAACCCAAAAATTCTCAACACCTGCACTGAAAATATATGGCCAGCTTTCTTAATTGGTTTCTCTACCATGCCTATCTGAATCAGCCCTCAGTGCTCTTCTGGAAGGAAAGAGAATGATGACAAGCATAGAAAAAATCCTAGAAACTCAAACAAAAGAACTGCGTTTACACTAAAAAGAGTAAAAGATGTATGAGGTCACTTAAACATGGTACTATGTCGTAACATAGTGTATTGCATAAAACTATTCAGTTTTTGCCTAGGTCTATTCTTTGTCCTGAGACAAAGCAAGCTGGACTTCTGTGGCCTTGCTACTGATTTGCTGTGGTCTTAATATATACATAACTCTAAGTAGGTAGTTTGACAATGCAAGTGGCAAACTGCAGGTTATAGTCACCTTTTATCTTCTCCATCAAGAACAAATATTTGTGCCCATGTATATGCCTAGCTCCTTGCACAACAGTCCTTGCTTTCACTGGCATCTCCTGATGCTCATACCCATATAGGTTACATCTGGGTTCCACAAGATCAATCTTAGTTTAATTGCATTCAGGTAGCAATTCAGTCAGGTAATCTCATTCAGGTTTTATTTGCAAAAAGCTTCATTTTCCATTTGATACCAAAGTCCACTGTTCTGATTGCTGTCATACTTCCTGGCTTCCCATTAAGAAAGCATGTGCTTGCTCACATGCCAAGCAGGGTTGGATTCTAAGTGGAGGCTTTAAAGCCATTTAGAAAACAGTGTCCTTGAATTGACTCGAGTAGTCCATTTCCAGAAACTATCCCAGGAGAAGTTCTTACTCAGCTCCCATTTTTCAACACATACCTCCTTTCAGAACAGAGCTTTATCACTCCCTCCCAACTCCATGCAAGCTCGAAGGCAAGGGCAATATGCAGCAGAACAGATGCTGTGGCAGGAGTGTGTTTACATGAAGCTGCTGACAGCAGATGCCAGCTTGTAAAATTAGCCAATAAAAATACCAGCATCACTGTTTACAACGACTCTGAGCAAGACAGGCTGCCAGTAAACTGGAAGCACATTGCACTGACACACCAGGTTAGAGTTACAGCGTTTGGCAAAGCACTGTCACTTTTAGGCTACCATAAGTGGGATTCTCATTCAAGTAGAAGGAAGTCAACCATGCCTGACAGTCCCATTCTTTCGCACTTTTACATTCCGAAAGAATCCTACTTAATGTTAAAACACAAACATAAAGTAACCAGCAATACTGTAAATAAGAAGCCACACATATTGCTAGCTACTGAAAGCTGTTTATGTTCTATTACTTGGGTCAACCTATAAACTGAGCAACATGTACATGGCAATGTATGTTACTTGGACTTAAACCTCCTCCAGTACTTTTTGTAACCATAAATGTAAAAAAAAAACCAAAAACAAACAAACAAAAAAAACAAAAAAAAAACCAACCTGATTTTTGTATGAAATTGTTGTCTACAGCTTACCCATGTAGAACTGGAGATGCTCAGACTGATCCCTTCAGAAGGCTAAAATATACAAAAACTTTTTCCCCAGTTAATTATCATTAAATCTTCTGAGCCATTTAAAATACCATTAAGACTAACTACCATCTAAACTAAAAAAAGCCCCTACAACTAAAACCTTCAAGAAAATGATTAAAATTATGTTTTTAAACATAACACTGCCTACAGTCTGCCAGATAAAGCCAAGTTTTGGAATCTATTTTTTTTTCCTGTCCATTGATTTCCCTACACAGAAAATATCATCCTTCATTAAAATCTCAATTAGTACCCTCTATAACACTCTTAACAAGAAAACCAGAATTACAAAGGGAAGTGTTAAAGGAATTGATACATTTCAGAGATTAAGTTTTAGAACAAGTTTGTCATTTATGACTTTTAAGCAAACAGTCCTCTGAAAAAAATTCTCTTTATGAATGGTTAATAAGCTACTAATGGCTTCTGCAAGCCTGTTAGAGGTATAAGCAAGAAGGCAAAAAAAAAGGTAAGTAAAACAGCTGGAAGAATTAGGCATATTATAACCCATAATTAAAAGTAGCTTCTTTTCCTTTATAGTCAAAGGCTGGTATCTGTTAATAACCTAACATACCTTTGGGATGCATCTATGAAACACAATACTAGATGAACCATATTCCTGCAATGCCTTTTCCACATGAAAAAGTGAACAGTTTCAGTCTTCTGCTTTACAGACTAACATAAGATAAATAAAACAAAAAGAATAAAATCAAAGTGCTGAAATCCTGTTGCCAACAAAATTCAGACTTGAATTTAAACCATCACTTTCCCTCAATACATTGCAAAAGCTAACAAACACAACCTACCCCAATATTTAATACAAAAGCAGCAATATTACTCTCTTACAAGGAACAAGCAAAAGTCTCCATCACACACTCAAGGAATAAGTAGCAGATGGCATCTTATACGTGGTTTTAGGAAGTATGGAAGACCATTATAAGAGGTCTCTGATCAGTAGCAATGATGTCACTAAGCCCTTTGGTTTCTTTTTTGTCAAAAAGATAATTGTGCTTTTTCCTTAAGCAGCTGTTGTTCATGAGTAGCTTGCAGCTTCTCAGCTGTGCAGGTGAGCTCTATTACCAGAATATGTTTAAAACATCAGATGGAGAATAAGGATCCTAAGCTTTGGGAGCTGAAGAAACCTTTTTTTCTTCCTCTAGTAAGTAGAAATTTGGTTTTCTCCTTTCGATTTATTCCTGAGAAATAGCATTGTAGCTTTTTCTTCCTGAGACCCTCTTTACCCCATATACATGTGTTTTTTAATAAGTAACAGGGTTTTTTTCCCTGGGACACTAGAGGTGGAGAGAGTGGTTTCTGGGAGTCCTGTAATAATTGCTGTTTCAGAAAATGAGTGAAAAATTTGTGTCTTCCTTGGGCAGTCTGGTTATTAACCTTCCTCTGTTAGTTAAGCTTTGCCTGCTAGGTACAGGGGAAACCTGTATGCCTGTTTAGTGCAGGCTGCTCCTGTGCACTGGTGCTAATATATTGATCAAGGTCTGTTTCTCTGTTTAAGCATATGCAAAGCTTCATGCTAAGGGTAATTTTGTAGGCATGTTTGGTGCTGTTTCGGGTGCATAAAACTAGGTATATGTAAGAAACTACAGAAAAAAGACTTGGTTCTACAGTAAGTGCAGAAGAAATATGGTCTGTTGATAATGTTTGATGTGATTAACCTAATTGATGTATATTTTTGCTCCTATAAACTTCCAGTGCAGTGAATCAGACTGTTTATCATGTTGTGATATGACCTAGGGCCTTCATTCATGCTCTATATTTGAACTGGTGTTTTAATGCAGAACTAAGAAGTCTTAAGAAGCATGTAGTCATACTTATGAGCCGGAAAGGGCTGTTTTTATTTTTGATGGTCTTTATATCAACTTTCACTTTCTTGGGTTTTATTATGTAAAAAACAGGGGCTGCCACCCAGATTTCATCTATGCTCTTTCGTAAACAAAACAGTGCAAATGGTTTCTTGCAGGAACAGTTGCACAGAACTGAATGTTTCCTTTTGCTACTAGTGTGCTATTTTTGTAAGCCTGTTCAATAATGCTTAACCCTTTCACTTAATTTTGTTCTGGGTTTGATCTGTACGTATCAAGTTTTCCATCTAGATGTGTATAGAGGCATATGACTTGTGAAGTTTCTAGTGATTGATTCCTTGCTCTTTTTATGTGGTGTGTGTGATAAGGTACTTGCTTGCTAGGATCCCCAAGGACTTGTGCTGTGCTAACAATAACTGGAAAGTGCTTTAAACTGTTCTGTGAGTTATATGCTCCTGGATGAGGAGGGTGAGTGCTGTGTACATGGGAAGGATGAGACCCATAGTTCCTCAGTAGGGAAAACTTTTTTTCTTTGCCAAAGGCAGGATTTGTGAGAGTATTTGTCTTACCAATGGTATAATGGGATGTACGTGGGGTTTATGACAGTAAGGATGGACTCTTTCTGCTTAACTTTATATATTCACGTTAAATGAAAGTGAAGGGCACAGAAAGCAAGTATCACATCACTTCTAAAGAGCTGTTGTCTCCTTAGCTGTCGAGTTCAGGACTGACATTAGGGCTCTCCAAATGGAAATTTCTCTGAGGCTTTTGCAAGCCTCAGAGAAGATCAACCTGAAGGATTTAAAAAGGTAATATATGTGAACTACATCAGAATGCTCAAAGGTGATTTTTGGTGCTTTTATCTGTGTAATGTGCAGCATCTGAGGAAATCTTTACTTCACTAGAAGTGCTTGTTCTTGCTAGAAAATGGAAACCCTTCACAGGTTCAAGAAACTGAAGTCATACGTGTGTTTTTCTGTGGCAATTTCACTTTCCTTGTTGACAATGTTCCATAGTATTTCTTAAATTAGTGTCTGAAATAATTCTCTTTTATAGAAGCTACTTTAGTGAAAAAATAATTGACTGATTAATGTTCCTTTAACATACAGTTGTAATGGCCATTTGAGTTTTTTATGGTCTCACCATTTTGTACTGGTTCTAGGGACTGTAGTGTTTTTTTCCCTCCTACTCGTGCTGTATCTGTTAGTATAAATGTGCTCTGTCAACAGGCAAATAATTAAACAGTAAGCATTTAATTCCTGTAGTATGCTATTAAAGTCTAACTCATCTTTCAAACGAGTATTGCTTACTTTGGTTTAAAGAGTTAGCTCATCACATGGCGCGGACCATGGAAATGCCTCGTGACCTACAAGTGTGAAGTCTCAGTCCTTCTGCAAATGACCACTTAATTCAATGTCCTCTATCTAGACATGAGCACATAAAAGGTATGACAAAAAAGTATGATTTCCACCTCAGATGCCCAGTGAAAAAACAAAACATTCATCAGGTGAAATTTGTCAAGCAAACTTGATGGACCTGCTTGGCATATGTGGATGGAAAATTACTTACTTCAGCTGAAGTCCTGCTTTTCAGCTCAATGTGACTGTTTGGCTCTATTTCATCTGCTTATATTACATTTAACTTCCTTCAAGGGACCAAAGTTGCCTAGGGGCAACTAGGGACAGAGCAGGTAGTTAAGCAGTAGTATGTTTAAATTTGGTGTGTATGTCTATGTGTGGCAGGTGCTTTCAACTGCTTTGTGCAAGTGGGATAAGTACTTTGGTAATATTGGCTTCCCTGCCTCATGGCTAAGAAGAATAGAAGTTGCTATCATGGTGTCTGTGATGTCTCTTCATAAGAGAACTGGTTGCACAGGTATTTCTTCCTGTCAAGCTTCTGATTTTTCTCTTGCTTCTATAGCACTTTGCAGTCTGGCTTCAGGGCAAAATATTCAACAACTTACATCTCAGATGATGAGAATGCTCATAGGTTTTCTGCAAACTATATGCTCCAACCTGACAGAAATTGCAGTGTTAGTGGTTAACTGTACAGTATACTTGTCTGTGGAGTAAAGAGGTAGATCTGGTCTTAGGAAGATTGCCTGAGGATAATTTTGGTTTGGCAAGTCATTGGTCTGGTGCTCTTACTCTGATTGGTCAACGGTTGACCCAAACACCTATGTGGTTTTCCAGAATGAAGGCTGACTGAAACTGCTTGCAGTGAAATATGTGACTTAATTCAAAGTCAGGATATCTTCTTCCTGAAAAAATTAAGTATGCTTCCTTTCTGTCTATAGCGAATTCTAATTATGGTGAGCTAAAATTTATTTTGAGCCTTACTTGCAAAAGCAAGCCTGGATCATGTGTGCTGTGGTAGGCAGTTCAGGGGTGTCTAGAATGTAGGAACTGGATTTATAACTAGAGCAAGTAACTGGACTTTGGTTTACCCAACAGGTCGTTTCAGAGATGGGATGTTCCTTGGGTTTGTGCAGTAGAGGGAGCCACAAGGGTGGCTTTTGCAGAAAGAGGCTAGCAGCTTCTCTCTTTGATAGAGCCAATGCCAGATGGCTGCAAGATGAACCTGCTGCTGGTTAAGGCCAAGCCCATCAGCAGCAGTGAAGGCATCCCTGGGATAACATATTTAATAAGAGGGGGGGAAGCCATGCAACAGCAAATGCAGCCAGACAGAGGAGTGAGAATACATGAGAGAAACAGTCCTGCAGACACCCAGTTCAGTCCTGGAGGAGTGGGAGGAGATGTTCCTGTCATTGGGGCAGAGATTCCCCTGCAGCCCTTGGGGAAGACCATGATGAGGCAGGCTGTTTCCCTGAAGCCCATGGAGGTCCGTGATGGAGCAGGTGGATGCTCAAAGGAAGTTGTGACCCCATGGGAAGCCCATGCTGGTACAGGGTCCTGGCAGGAGCTGTGGCCCTATGGAGAGAGGAACCCATGCTGAAACAGGGTTACTGGCAGGACTGGTGACCCCGCAGAGACCTGATGCTGGAGCAGCCTGTTCCTGAAGGATTGCACCTTATGAAAAGGACCCATGCTGGATCAGTTTGTGAAGAGCTGCAGCCCCTGGGAAGGACTTGTGTTGGAGAAGTTCGTGGAGGGCTTTCTCCTGGGGAAGAGACTGTATGTTGAAGGAGGGGAGAGGAGTGTGAGGAGTCCTTTCTCTGAGAAGGAAGGAACAGCAGAGACAGCATGTGGTGAAATGACCACAGACCCCAGTCCCTGTCCCCCTGTGCTGCTGTGTTGAGTAGGAGGTAGAGAAAATCATGAGTAAAGTTAAGCCTTGGAAGAAGGAAAGGGTGATGGGAAGACTTTGTAAAATTTAGGGGTTTTTTCTCATAATCTTACTGTAACCTGACTGATAATAAATTAAACTTGTTCCCCAAGTTGAGTCTGTTTTGTCCATGACAGTAACTGGTGAGTGATCTCTCTCTGTCCTTACCTTGAACCATGAGTGTTTGTTAGATTTTCTCTCCTCTGCCCAGCTGGTAAGGGAAGTGATAGAGTGGCTTTGGTGGGCACCTGGCATTCAGCCAGGGTCAACTCACCACAGGGGGTTTCCAGTTCTTGAAGCTTTTGCATTTCTAATCTCTTACAGAAGGAAAGACTGAAACTTGAGTATTTCATCTCAGTTTCTCTGAGTTATTTGGTTGAAGAGGCAACTTGTGATCAGTGATTATTGCTTAGATAAGATGGCTTTGGCACTGCAGACAATATGCACCCTAAAAGCAAAGTTATGACAAAACTTTTGTCCTGACTATTCTGAAGTATTAAAACATGTTGAAAATGTACAACAATTTAATGTATGTCCGTTATTAATGTAATAAGTTCTAATGACTGACTCAAACTGTCATATCAGTACTTGGACCAGAAATTTGAGCTTTATTTTTTGGATTACTGGCGTGATGGGAAATAATGGGTGGTACATGTTGAGCTGAACTTTGGGAAGGGATGCAGATTAAAGAGGCTGCTTTCTTGGAGATGCTGAGCTACTTGGTCCAGTTGTAAGTGTACAACAGCACTTGTGCTACCTGCAGCTCAGACTTTGTTCTGTGGCACCAGTATATTTTGGAGTTTGATGTCCATGCTGTGAATTTTCAGGAAGATGCTGTATTTTTGACAATGTCCTTCTTGAATTTCGTTGTATAAATGAAGGGCCAGAGACAGAGTGCTCTTATACAGTAGCTTCTCTCGTAGTTTGTAAGCAAGTATTGTATGAAAGGGAGTAGCCAGAAACTTTAAAATAAAACTACTTAAATGAAATTCTGGCTTGCTGTTCAGTTCATTTAGACCTTGGTCATAGAAGGTGAGTTAAGCTGCAAGGGTCTAGCTCTTAGCTGGGAACTGTAGAAGGCATTTAAACCTTGTATGCAAAAAAGTGCTTTGCAGGAGTAAAAGATAAATGTGGTTATAGTGTAGGCAAGCTGCCAGCAGCCTGCCACAGACTGGTGTGTAACTGCAGGACATGCTTGTTATTAATAAAATAAAATCCTTTCTACACTTTTTCTTATTCAAGGTAAATGCTAATCCCTTAGTATCTTAAAGCAATGAATCACCAGGTGTTAGGTGCTGTTCATGGGTTAGACAAAAGCATTTTAAGCAACTTGCTTGTTAACTGTACTCACCGAGCCAGCAACATTGTCAGACTTTGATTTTACTCCAAGACAACCGGTTTTTGAAGCAAATGAAAAACCGTGTGTTATATTAGTAGCAATTCTGTTCCTCATCTTAAACATATTGGAAGCATCTATAACATATGATATAATGAGAACAGATTGTGACCCTCATACCCCCTGATTTGAATTCGATTCTTGCAAAGTCCGGTTCTATCCAGGAGCTTCTAATTGTGTTCTTAGCAATCATGTATGCTAATTATCTGTAATCATGCTGTGTAGAAGAAAATTGTGTGCAATATGTAACTTCCCTTGTACGGCTGTCCTAGTCAGTTGGTAATGTTTCTTTTTAATGGTGGGTGGAGAGAAATCTTGCCCGCTATTCTCCTACAAGGTTTATTTCTCTTCTGAAAATGAACGGTAAGATAGCTGTGTTTCATTGGAAAGCTATGGAACTGACAGCTGAAGAAATACAGGAGGATGAGAAAGTTATGTACCTTGGGCATCTGATAGCTTAATCTGTTTGTCCAGGAGTGAATAGGTCTGTCTTGCAGGAATTTGTCTATGGAGGCCCGTGTCTTTGGTAGTATATATAGACAGGATAATTCGTCTTTGCTCATTAAATCAATGTGAGAATGTATTCAGAATAGATTGGCTGGCATATTCTGTGATCTGGGTGGTTTGACTCAGAAGTGAGATAATCATAGAATTGTTAAGGTTGGAAAAGGCCTCTAAGGTTGAGTCTGATTTTTAACTCAGCACTGCTATGTCCACCATTAAACTTTGTCCTTAAGTGCCACATCCACACTTTCCTGACTACCTCTAGAGATGGTGATTTCACCACTTCCCTGGGCAGCCTGTTCCAACACCTGATCACCCTTTCCCTGAAGAGGAATATCCCTAATATCTGATCTAAACTTCCAGTGGTGCAACTTGAGCCATTTCCTCTTGTCCTATTGTTTGTTACCTGGGAGAAGAGAGTGATCCTTGCCTGGCTACACTCATTTCAGGTAGTTGTAGAGAGTTGAGAAGGTCCTTCCTGAGCCTCTTCAAAGTAAACAATCTCAGCTCCTTCAGCTGCTCCTCACAGGACTTACTCTCTTATACCCTTTACCAGCTCCATCACTCTTCTCTGGACACACTCCAGCACCTCAGTGTCCTTCATGAATAAAACTAAACACAGGGGCCCAGAACGGAACACAAGACTTGAGGTGCAGCCTCACCAGTGCCAAGTACAGAGGGATAATCACTGCCCTAGTCCTGCTGGCCACACTATTTCTGATACAAGCCAGGATGTTGTTGGTCTTCTTTACTGTCTGGTCATGCTGCTGGCTTATGTTCAATGACTGTCAATCAGCACTCCAAGGTCCTTTCTTGATGGGCAGCTTTCCAGCCACTCTTCCCAAACCTGTAGCAATGCCTGGGGTTATTGTGACCAAAGGGCAGGACCTGGCACTATGCCTTGTTGAACCTCATCCCATTGGCCTCGGCCCATTAATCCAGTCTGTCCAGATCTTTCTGCAAAGCCTCCCTGCCATCCAGATCAACATTTCCACACAACTTGGTGTCATTGGCAAACTGACCAAGAGTGCACTCAATCCCCTTGTCAATAAAGATACTAAACAGGACTGGCCCTAACACTGTGCTCTGGGGAACCCCACTAGTGACTGGCTGCCAGCTGGGTGGAAGTCCATTCATCACCACTCTCTGCACTCAGCCATCCAGATGATATTTTATCCAGTGAATAGTGCACCTGTCCAAGCCATGACCAGTCAGTTTCTCCAGGAAAATCCCATGGGAAACAGTGTCAAAGGCTTTACTGAAGTCAAGCTAGACACAGTCACAGCTTTTCTCTCATCCACTGGGAGGGTTACCTTGCCATAGAAGGAGATCAGGTTGGCGAAGCAGGACTTGCCTTTCCTAAACCCATGCTGGCTGGACCTGATCCCCTGGATGTTCTGTACATGCTGCATGATGGTACTCCAGATGGTCTGTTCCTGTGCAGGGCTGGGAATTGGACTCTATGATCCTTGTGGGTTCCTTTCAACTTAGCATAGTCTGTGGTTCTGGTAACATTCTTTAGCACTGAGGTCAGGCTGACAGGCCTGTATTTCCCCAGATCCTCCTTCCAACCCTTGTTGTAGATGGGTGTCATATTTCCCAGCCTCTCAACAATTTGGACCCCCCTGGGCAGCCAGGAATGCTATGAAACAATAGAGAGTAGTTGGCCAAGCTCTTCCACCACCTCCCTCAGTACCCTTGGGTAGATCACATCTGGCCCTCTAGACTTTTGGGTGTCTAAGTGGTGTAGCAGGTCACTAACAATTTTTCTCCTGGATTGTGGATGTTTCATTCTGCTCCTCATCCCTGTATTCCATTTCAGGGGACTGGGTACCCACAGAACAACTGCTCTTGCTATTAAAGACTGAGACAAAGAAGGCATCTAGTGCCTCAGCCTTTCCCTCATCCTTTCTCGCTGTTTCCCCTTGCATCCAGTAAAAGATGGAAATTCTCCTTAACCCCTCTTTTGTTGCTGATGTATTTATAAAAACATTTTTGTTACCTTTTACAGCAGTAGCCAGATTAAGATCTAGCTGGGCTTTGGTCATTCTGATTTTCTTCCTGCATAACCCCATAACACCCTTGTAGTACTCCTGTGTGGCTTGCCCCTTCTTCCAAAGGTGACAATGCTGATCAGAGGACAGCCAGGTTCTGATCAGAGGACAGCCAGGTTCTGATGAATGTTATGCATGCAACTTAGCTGAATGAGTTTTTCAGTCTGCCATGTGACTGATAAAACAGGAATTTGTGTCAGAGGCACACTGCTGAAGTCTTTGTTTTTTCCATCCTATTGAAGCTTATGCTTGTTTCCACCTCACCTGTGGAGGCTGACATCTGATCTCCTGTGAACAATATGGTCTGCTTTCCAGGACCTGGGACTGAAGAGTGACTTTCAAAAGCTTTCACCTATGAAGCAGGTATGTGAAAGCCTGGATTTTCCCAGGAGGCTGAGCACTAACAGATTTCACTCTCTTCAGAAGAATTTAAGGAAGTCTGTACTTTTGGACCAAATTGAACAGGCCTTAAGACATGAAAATAATTCTTTAAACTTAAATCTAGTTTTGCATGATAAGTTTGGTTTAAGGGCTGCTTAATGTCAGAAACAAGAGTAACAAAGTGATGTCTTGAGTTGATCTTGTGCTTTGCAAACAGTGATGTGTTTTTGTCCTTTGACCAAAGTCTTAGGAGAAAATTCTGCATGTTAAGGCTTGAGATGGGTCTATCTGGGATTAGGGGCAGGAAAAAGTCTTCTTTTTATAGGGAAAGATGTCCCTTCTACATGACACAACCATGTTGAAACTGCTACAACTGCAGGACCAAGCTCAAATGTGTGTTTGGTCTTGTGCATCCTGTTTTGCTGGGAATGATATGTGACCTTATTGGCTTTAAAAATGATATGGAAATCACTGTGGGACAACTGGGGGTGGATTTTTTTTTTTCCTACAGAATAATTGGAAACTACCATAATTCCTTTTCTGACAGTAGAACTTTTACTTTAGCATTACTTTTGTCCCCATGAATAAATGTAACTTACCAGTCCCTCATGATGACTTAATCTGTATTTGTCTGGTTGGCAAGATTGGAAGCTGAAAGTAAACTGTGCTAGATTTTCTTGCTCATTCTTTTCACCTAGTTAAGAAAATCTAAACACTTCAAAAAAACTCTGAAAACAATCCCAAACCCTTTTAATTAAAAATTTGAGCCTTGTAGAAAGAAACAAGCCAAATAACTGGGAAATCATGCTGTGCTTTTCCAATAAGATATTAGTTAAGGATGCCCAGCCACTTTCCTTTAGCTACCTTTTGCATATGAAGTTTGACCAATTATCTAAATATAGGCTCATTTTTGCTATGAGGTCTCAAGTTGTGTTCAGAGAAAAAGTGCACTGTTTTTGGGGCTTGGTCAAGGGAAGACAACTGGAAGGATTTTTGCTTCACTGGCCTGGGTACAGGTTTCTCATTTTCTGTATTCCTGCTGCAGGTCTGGGTATCTGACTCTCAGAAGTGCTGAGGTTGATGTCAGTTGGAGTTATCTTAATTAGACTGTATCATAATACATGCACACACAAAGTGCTCACTTTTGTGGCTTTATGCCTCTGTTTCTAGTGTTTTAAAAGCAAACCAGATTGAGTCAGTGGTATTTTGACAGTGTGGCTCTTATCAGTCTGGAATTTGACTGGTTGGGCATCCAGTTTATGGCAGTAGTGTTATTGTCTGTGATGTGTCTTGGCCCTGAAAGAGATGGGCCTTTGGCATGGCTAAAGGTTTCACAGAAGCTTACTGAGAGCAGGTGAAGGGTGACTTGATCTTTTGTTTCCATTCCAGGCCATGAAATAAAACATTTTTCCCATGGTCAACCATTTGATTGTAAACTTGGCCACACTAGGTTGCGTGGCCATCCCCTGTGCAGGGTGATCAGTCCTGCCCTTGCTGGCAGGAAACTATTCTAACATGACTTGCTTTTGCAGAGAGACTCTTTATGTTAGGTCTGGCCTATTTGACAATTTTGAACTAATGTCTGATTTAAAACTATTTTCAGCCTGTAATTACTACAATGAAAATACCAAGGAAATTGATTCCTTATATCTCTCACATTGTATTACTCTGGATTCCTGTCTAAGTGCCGAGGGGTTAAATATGATTCATGTAATCTACTTTCCCACTAATCATTTATTCAATTACCTATTAGAACTCAGGCAAGAAAGATCCAAAAAAGGAAAGGGGAGAGACAAACCTGGAGTATGTATTCAATAAAATGCTACAAACAACAACCAATCATTAATTATCTAATCAGTATTCTGTGAGTCTTTTATCCATGATCTCATTACTGTAATTAATTGCAAGAATCATTTTGTAAACAGAGCACAATAAAAGTATATGCAACATAACAGCACCCAAATTGAATCTAAATCCCAGAATGAATAACAGAGAAAGCTGGAAGATATTACTAAGAGAGGGCGTCATTAAAGGAGATCATATTTCAATGTCAAAATCTGGTGGGCTACTTGTGCTGCAGGAGTAAATCAATAGTGTTGCATTGAAAGGACTTGGGCAGATCCACTTTGGTGCAATTAATCACTACTCCATTAAAGCTTGGAGAGGTGGGGGTGACTTCTTAGCTAGTAAAAATGGATTATTTTTTTTTTTTGTAGTTACTGGGACTGGTACATGTTAACAAAGCTTCTGCACTCTACTTGGGTTTTTTGCACCTAATAGGTAACTTTGCTCATGTGTTTAAAGGATTTAGGAAAACTAGTCCCTTTTTCCTTTAGTAGTGGAAGTGTGCTTGAAGGATTTCACATGTTATTGAATGTCCTCCCTTTGGCCAGGTTTCTGTGGTCCTTCCCTTCTGATAGTGGTAGCACTACTCTACATTTTTTGGCTGTTTCTACAATGAATAATTAAATTATGCAGATAGATCCCACAAACACCTGTTGGGCTTCCAGCAAAGTTAGTTTATGACACTTTCAAGATTCTACATCTGATATTCCAGCAGCACAATGTGTTATTGTCTTTGGCTTTACCAGCCTTTTGACTGCAGCAAGTATTTTGTCATCTTTTTTTCTCCTTTTTGTATAAGTTTTCATTATTTTTTTTCTAAGGATCAATGTCAGGATTCATTTAAAAGCTGTAACATGCAATATATAAAACAAAGTCCCTACAACCATAGGCTTAGTTGTGCCATAGAATTTTTTTTCCTGATCAGAATTCCCTGATGTCTGCAATGGGGAGTTGCTCAAAGATATTGAGGAGTGTGTATTCCTCCAGAGAGAATTTAGATTAAACCCCCAATACCTTCTAGTCAAAAAGGTCTGTATGGATTAACTGTGTGGAAAAAAACTGGACTGTAAAAACAACCAAAAACAAAACCTACCCTTGGCAGACTCCAGACTAGCCCTGATAGTGGGAATGGATGTTCAGATAAAGGCTGTAGTGTAAGGGAAACCCCTCATTAATACTTCCACCTCTCCCTGCTGAGACCTGGCAAAGCACTGGTGTGTTGTCCAAACTGAGCTCCTTGAGACAGGGCAGAAGGCAAGTATGTGTAATAGTAGCTTGTATGGAGGATCCCCCCTGTCTGCTGCTCCAAGCAGTGTTTGGCTTATCTGGACTGACCGGCCAAGCTCCAGATTTTGAGGAACTTTAAGGCCTTGTTAGCAAGTGCCACATACGTGCCTTGGTGTGGTACCGTGCCAATGTGTGGGTCAGGATGTGCTTTAGAAGGCTTGCTACAACACTGCAATGTATTTATTCAGCTCCTAAATTCAGAGAATCCCTTAAATCCTCCCTCAAAGAAAATTTGACAGAGGAAATACAGAATGCCTTGTTAATTCAGTTTTTAATGGTGAATGCCCTGTGGCTTTCCCTTTGATAATCACAGTTTGCTGCCATAAGCGGGTCATACCTTCTTAAGACTGCAAATTCCTCCAGGTAAAACTGAGTGTTAGCCAGTTGTGTAGATGAGGGGAATACCAAAAGGAGGAACTTTGGCCTGTGCCTGCTTTGTGGGTATATGAATAGTGGAAATGCAGCTGAGCCGGAGGGCTGCATTTTATTGTGACCAAGAAAAGATGTTTTAACTCACTGACTAATTTTGTTTTTAAAGACTTAAATGTTCTTGAAGTATTTTTTACTTTGGAAGGATGATTCTAATGTTTTACAAAGTCAGCCTCATGTTTAAATTCATTTGTCTCCAACAATGCACTACTGCTACCTTTAACAAGTGTATTTTAATGCCAGGGTTAAAATAAATGTCTTTTTTTCCCCTGTAAAAATAAAGTGTACCATCTATATGAATGAATAATTTCCAAAGTAATAAATATTATTATCTTATTCTAAGACACACTAGGATAATATTTTTCTGGTTTTAGACCATTAGCCAATTTTCACATATGTTCTGTTTGCCATGCTGGAGAGATGCCATAGAGGTGTTGGCTTTTTTTTTTTTTTTTAAGTGCAGCTGCTGTATCAGTTGTATTGCTTGATTGATACATCATGTCAGCAAGCCCGGGAGGATATGTCTGCTTCCCTAGCTAGGGAAAGCGTGCCAGGACCTTTCACCAGATATAGGTGTCACTTTACCCGTGCCGAGTCCTTGACAAAGCTGGGAAAGGATGGTGTTTGATTTCTTATGGTGGGGAAGCTTTGGCATATGCAGAAGTTCTTCATCCAGTTTTGGCAGACTGGATGCCCAAGTCCTCCTTTGGGTACTGGAGCACTTGGGATTTGAAGTGGGAGTAATGCTCTTCATACAGGGACATGTGCTTGTTTGGATTACATAGTGTGGAAAGCATTTGCAGTTATATTGACCTGTACTTGTTTGCTGCTTCTGTGCAGTGTCTGAAATGTGATTATTTTTTAGAGTTTAGGTGCTTAGGATGGTTTGGGAAAATGTTAACTGTCATAAAATGTATGGTGTTTTGTACTGGAAATAGATATTGCCTTCCAGGTAGCAGTAATAGCTATTTTTCTTCAATGAATTATGTGGTACTTTCTATTGGCTTTAATCCTGACCCTCAAAGAATAGATTTTACCATCTGCATGATAACCGAGTTTGGGAAATAAGCTTCTAAAGTAATAGTAGGTGCATCATCTGTCCATGTGGGATTATTAAACTGAAACAGCTACATAGTATTTTGTCAGTTGTCTCCCATCTTCAATTTGAAACCCGGACAGCTCAGTTTCTCCATTTACAGCTTTGAATATACTCGGGAAACTAATAAACTGAAATGACAGATACAGAGGGATTACAGGATATCAAGCAGTATTTTCCAAATGGGGTAACAACTGCTATGAAAAAACATTCTGCTGTAATAATGGAAGTTATCTTTTTATATCTTCTGCTTCCTGGTCTGGAATCACCAAAGAGATGAGAATTTCTCCTGCAGCTAAAATACTTGGCAAACCTGCTGTGGAATGTTTGCCAGTGGTTAGCTCTCTGAATAACTAATGTAAATAAGCCCTTCACCATTACTCTGAGAAACATTGGATAAAACACTCTGCTGCTTAGCCTGACATGAATGTTTTAGCTCTCTGAAATCTCTTTTCTGCATCTGTATGAAACTAGTGAGATTTTAGTGATTCTTGAATTACCTCATCACGGTCTGGGACAGTGGTGAAGCCATTGGAATCACTGTCTGTATTCCTTCCAGACACTGGTCCCTCTGAGGTGTGTGCAGAAATTAGAGAACAGATTTGATAGCTGTGCAGAACAGTCCCTTCCAAAGCTGCCATGGGATCTGGGAACACCAACTTATGAAACCTTGCTGAAAACAAGCGAGTGCTGAGGTCAGGGCCACCTGAGCTGAGTTTCTCTGAATCAGAGGATTGCAGTGCAAAAGGTGCTAGCAATAGCAATGTGGCAAGTGTGTAAAAAGGTAGAACATATTAGTACTGAATTATATTTGGAGGCAGTACCTAAATTTACATGAGAAAGTTTTCCTTTGTAGAATACTTTAATCTTTGCTGGGTCATGCTGTACTCAGGACAAGAATACTGGTTTTTCTTGTTTGATTTGATTTGATTTCAATCTAGAAAAATTTGAAGGGAATTTTCAAGTATAACTGTAAGTACTTGCTTAGCAACCTTGTATTGATGGCCTTTCTGAACAAAGGCGCCCCTGAGTACATGTACATTCTTCTTCCTCCATGGTCTCTGATTCTCTGACTCAGCTATGGATGAAATTTAACACAGTTTGCATAAAATTGCATAAGTGCATTGCAGGGACATTCACAATATATAAAAATAAAGGAAATTTAACAGGGGCAAGTGCTGAATTCTGCATCTGGGATGGGGCAACCCTGGATGTACAGACAGACTGGGGAATGAGATGCTGGAAAGAAGTGTTATGGAAAGGGACTCAGGGGTCCTGGTTGATGGCAAGTTGAATGTGAGCCAGCAGTGCCCTGGCAGCCAGGAGGGCCAACCGTGTCCTGGGTTAAATCAGGCACAGCATCGCCAGCAGGTCAAGGGAGGGGATTGTCCCGCTCTGCTCTGCACTGGGGCGGCCTCACCTTGGGAACTGTGGGCAGTTTTGGGTGCCACAGTATAAGAAGGATGTTAAACTGTTAGAGTGCATCTGAAGAAGGGCCATGACAGTGGTGAAAGGTCTAGAGGGGAAGCTGTATGAGAAGTGGCTGAGGTCACTTTGGCTTGTTCATCCTGGAGACTGAGGGGAGACCTCATTGCAGTCTACAGATTCCTCTCAAGAGGAAGAGGAGGGGCAGGCACTGATCTCTTCTCTCAGGTGACCAGTGACAGAACCTGAGGGAATGGCCTGAAGTTATGTCATAAGAGTTTTAGCTTGGGTATTAGGAAAAGGTTCTTCACCCAAAGGGTGGTTGGGCACTGGAACAGGCTTCCCAGGGAAGTGGTCACAGCACCAAGTCTGACAGAATTCAAGAAGTGTTTGGACAATACTCTTGGGCACATGGTGTGACTCTTGGGGATTTGTGCAGGGCCAGGAGCTGGACTTGACAATGCTTGTAGGTCCCTTCCAATTCTGGATATTCTATGATTCTATGCATGGTTGTGTTGCATGTTATACAGCAAAAAACTTTCAAACTTCAAAAATGCTGCAGCCCCTCTCTTCAGGATTTATTTCTCTCTGGCGATTTTGAAGATGTGTATTTATGTCTGTGTAATGGCTGCAGAAGTTTCTCTGCCAAAGGGGAAGAACAGGCTCTGGGGTCAGCTTGTACAACTTCACAGAATCACAGAATATTCTGAGTTTGAAGGGATCTACAAGGATCATCAAGTCCAACTCTTGTGTGAATGGCCTATACAGGAATTGAACCCACAACCTTGGCATTATTAGCACCATGCTCTAACCTACTGAACCAGTGTGTAGGGTGCCATCTCCTTGGACTTTCATTGCAACTCTGTTGCTTTATACTTCTCCAGAGAAGAAATCCATCCTTTGGCTGGAGAGGAACCGAGTGCCCCTGTAGCCTGCTTTGTAGCCTCCCTTCCTCTTGAGGAAGCAGAAATAAACAAGAAGGCAATGCCATAACTTGCTGGAGCAAATGGTTTTTGCAACTTACTAGAGTTCTAAATATTTAGTAAAGTTATTGAGGAATTGGGAGGGGTGTGTGTGTGTGTGTGTGTGTGATCTTCATTTTTAATTCAGACCCCGTTACCATCTATGATGCACCTGAGGTGAAGAGGCAGCCCAGGTGTTTCTCAGCTGAGGGTTTCACCTGCTGCAATAAGGTGTACAATACTCTTACCTGTAAGTGAAATATCCAAGTGAGTGTCAGAGGCAGAGGTGGGGAAGATGGAACTTCTGTCTTTCTATTCAGATGCTGTAAGGTGTGTGCCTGAAGTGCACTTTCATATTGGGCAGTCAGAGGATGAGCAAATATCCTGTTGTCCTAGCCTTCTCATTAGGCTTTCTTGTAAGTGAATAAACAGCATTCTTGCTCTTCTGCCTCAGCTCTATCATGCACTCTTTAAAGTGTCAGATAGTAGCCTCAAACACTTATTTAGCTCCCAAAGCCTAGAGAATAATTAAAAAGTTTGCCTTGAAATACTAGACATGTTGTATTCTCCAACCTTCCTGTTCTCTGCATAAGGATGTTTTTCTGATGATAATGCCCACACACATCAGTATTGCCTGAGATGCCTTTCTGCCCTTTTAAAAGATCTATTAGCTAATGCAGCCTAAACTTTCTTTTCTGAATTTCCATCATGGTTGGGGTAGCATTATTATGATACTTCTTGGTAATGTGATCATAGGTTAGGAGTGTGGATGATGGGTACCTTAACTTTGGGGATGGAGGCATAGCCTACTTTTTCTTTTGTTTCTATAGCTTCTTGTTTAACTTTCTGCCCATACAGACACTTAGCAGTGCTGTTAGGAAGTCACCAAAAAGATTTTTACTGAGCTTTGGCCACATGAATGAAGTTGAAATGACAGATTATTCCTGTGATGAGTAAAAGAGTTCTCAGCAGCACTACCATAGCTTTTCAGTTCTCAGGAGGTGTGGGAGAAATGACACTTTCCTAAAAGTTTCCAAATGGTTTATGTACCAAAGACTTGAGGGCTTGTGTTACCCCTTCAACATTGCTTTCAAACTTCTAAATCTTAGACTGTTTGTAGTTCCTGACTTATACTCTACCTGGAGCCTGGTAACAAGTGGGGTACCATGTGGTCAGTACAAGGATGTTTGCTGTTGAGTTCCTCTATCCATCCCTTGGAAGGGGGGATGGAACACAGTGGCATCAAGTTTGCAGATGACAGCTATCTGGAGGGCAAGGCTGCCACACAGGAGGACCTAGGCAGGCTGGAGTGGGCTTCCAGGGAGCTTGGTGCAATTCAAAAAGGATTAATGGCAAGTCCTGCTCGGTGGAGGATGAGTCCCAGGCAATGGCATGGACCGTCACAGAGCAGCTCTGCCAGGAAGATTCTGGTGTCCTTGTCCTTGGGGAGCTAAGTGTGAACTGGTCCTATGCCCTGGCAGTGGAGAAGGCCACTGGCATCTTGAGCTGTTGTGATGGCAGGCAATGAAAGATAGTCTGGTCTTCCCATGTGTTCTCCTCCACATACATACATCACCCCTGTCCCTGTCCTATCTCATGGGCAAACAAATTGTCCAAAGGTAAGAATACCAGGTGTGAATTGCAGAAGTAACTGTCTGGATGCTTGGATAATGAATGCGTTGCAGAGACGGGGAAGCTCTGAAGTTTGCAATTGACTTTGATACACATCAGCCTGCAAGAGGGTGTAAAATATTGCTGGAGACTGGGCTAACTGTGCAAACTGATCTCCCAAGGTTGCAGGCAACTTCTGGGTGGATTCCCCACCCTGACAGGGATGCCAGCAGGGTATGTCCAGACCGAAGATGAGGAACACTCGCAAACATGGGGAACACTCACTTTTGGATGGATAAGTAAAAGCAAGTGCTATCTATGATCTGGTCACATACAGAGATAAAATCCTAAAGTAGCTCCACAGGTGATTTGTTGCTTTGTAATTTGTAACTTTGGGTAGAGCCCTTCCCAAATCTTCATTTGTGAAGCCCAGCCATGATGATGATAAATTTGTGACTAATGCAAGATCAAAGACTGTAAACCTGTATGTTTCTAGTGAAATCTGCTTGTATTATAACCCTTTAGAATATTATATACTGCACTGGCAATATTTAGATACTATTAGCAATGTCTTATCGTAATCATCCTCATAATCAGTGTCATATTTCTCCTTATATCTTCTACAGCTGTGTAAGAGCAGATGGAGTGAGATGATATCCTCCTCTCTTACCTGATGGACCATGGGACCTATGATAAGGTTATCAGGAACCTTCCTGTTTAGCTAAAACTTCTTCATATCATGTCTTCAGAGGCCCTGGAGGAAATAATTCACTTCCAAATCAATTCACTGTGACTTGTTTCTGTTGCTGCCTTTAAATGAATCTTTTCAGGGGTATATTTAACAAACTGGAGAACTGCTAATATTATAGTTATGGCCAGTATTTTAATTTCTACTTTGTGATTTCAGTATCTCTCCCTACATCAAACAGTGCTAGTGTAAAGTTGAAACTGTCTCTATCATTCAGTTTGTTTAATGCCTTCCTGCAATAAAGCTTTTTAGAGCACAGTATCAATACATTCTATGGTGGCTGCTCAAACACCTCTTATCCATCAGTACGGCACAGAATACATGTTATAAGGCACATGAAATAAATACAGGTAAATTTCACGTCTGCTAGAGCAACATTTTGTCTTAAGCAATATCCATAGGTTTTTAATGCCTTACAGACCAAAAAATGTTAAATGCAAATATAAAGAAGGGATATATCTGTGCCTTTTTTTTTTTCTTTTTTTTTCTTTTTTTTTTTTTTTCTTTTTTAGGGAAGATTATTCATTACTTGGCTCTGAATATCAGATAAGACTAATTTCTGGCGCATGACTTTTTGAAGGTTTTGTATAGCAGAAAAGCTTGCAGTCCTCAACACCCTTTCCATTCTCTGCAAACATTTAGAACAGCTATTTTCTCCTTCATATGACAATTTTCATTTCAAGCAGGCTACAAGAGGTCATTTAGCTAATTTATGTGGAGATGAGGGAGGGTTGGTGGCACAGGCTTGGGAAATCAGGGAGATATGCAGCAAATAAGACTGCAAAAATAGTTGATGAAGTGCCATTGCTGTCAGCATTTGCAGCTGTAGATTAAGGTGTTCACGTCCTAATTTAGCCCTGTGCTTGAGGCACAACATTAACCTCCTGACAGCTAGCAAAGTGCATGCACTATGGATCACCTGATCGTTTTTTTCCCCCCAAATGTTGACTGTTTAAGTGCTGCAGAAGTGTTAAAACTCTCTAGCCATGGGCTCCTGTTCTAATTTTAAACTAGAGTGATTATATGGAGATAAGGAGCTGATGCTATTGAAAGGGACAGCATGTTGTCTCTGAAATACAGACAACGTTCCCAACTATTGTTACACACATCAACAGCCTGGATTCTCTTCTCCAAGCTGTGTGTTTCAGTAAATTTCAGAATAATAAAAATTCAGACCATCTTATCTTCTATGAGTAATTCTCCTGCTTATGCAATGTTATTCCAGTAACTGTACTTTGCCAATGCCAACAATTGGCACTGATTTTGTTCCAGCTCTTGCCCTGCTTTTAAGCAGACTTTAGCTATTGCACTGGATTATGCTGTGTGGGCTATTTGTTTTTCTGTGACAGTTATGTGTTAAATTTGATATTTGAAAGATAGCTCCTGTTACAAACCTTATTGCATTCATCTTGATATGGGGTGAATAAGAATAGAATGACGCTGTGCATCAGTATGATTTACACAGATTCCCTGAAATGTTTTAAGTATGTCCAAATCCAGCCAATAAATTGCTTTCAAAGGAGTTAGTCTAAATCCTAGGATTTGATGGGCAATCAGTGTGAGATCCCAAACCTGGTTCAGTAAGGCACAGTGGATAAATAGCTGCTCTGGGCTGTTCTGCACCCAGGTGACTGTAGCAGCACCTTTCCTCCTCTTCAGCTTGTTGCAAATTGATCCCAAAGCAGGTGTTTGCTTAAAATGGTCAGAAAAAATACTTTCAGTGGGATTCACTATTTGAACAGGTTAACTTCAACTATTCCTGGATTTTCTTTTTTTTCCCCTCTGAGCTGCAGGGGTTTTCAGAATACTTTGATCCTGTCAGTATTTCTCTGGGTGGGAAGAAAATATCACCTTGTTTTCATTGCTCTGTCCTGAACTTGAAGTTTTTAGCAGCCTCCTGCTGTGGAAGAGGTTTTTTGCTGAGGGTGCAAACCAGAACAGATCTCTTAAGTGTAACATTGCTTTCTGCAATTCTGCTAGCCTTTCTCCCTGTGCTGCAGTATGATAACTGTTAATAAGTGTTAATAAAACTTCTCACTTCCGTGCGGTTTCTGGTTTTTATTTGGGAACTTGCTGTCTCTACAAGAAAAGATTAAGCTAACTGGTGTGTGCCTTGGGTTCCTTGATCCTTGGTGTTTGAGTAGTGACCAGTGAGTTTCAGGAAGGTGAATCAAAATCAAAGCATCTAAGCTGGTGATTTTTTTTTTTCAGCTTGTGACTTGTGTTCAGGCTGATCAGCTGCTAAAGGCTTGCTTTAGAGTGAGGTCTGTGAGAGAGTTAAATATCTGCCCTCATAGAACGAGTCCTCTTCTAACTGGATGAGTCATCCAAAACCAGTGAGTGTTTGAGTTATCCCTCAGCTGGGTACTGGATATTGTACCATGAAGACATAGTCCCTGTACAGAGTACCAGTGCTATTATTCACTGAATGTCTTAGGTATTTTTTGCAAAAGACACTGGGAGCCTGGATCTTTCTCCATGTGAAAGAAGTATGGTTACAAGTCAGTTCTTGGAACCATGTGTGAAAATACATTAAATCTCTGATATGATATGTAAAAAGAAGAAAACCTTTCCACAATTTCCACTCTTTGAGAGTGACTCAGAAGCTGCTAGCATAATGAATTGACTCTTCCATGACAGGGAAGAGTGGGAAATGGTATTATCACTGGCTTTCCACTATATTTTCTTTACTGTGATCTCCTTCAGACATCTGGGCTGTTAGGGATGAGGAAAGACTGGCAATCTCTCAGTATGCTTTGGCCCATTCTCAAGCTGTGCTATTCACAGTGCTGTTATTCTGAGCTGAGCCAGGTTTATGCCTTGTTTTGCAATAAAGTATATCTGGTGATCTCTGCACTTTTTTTTTTTTTTTCCAAACTCAGTGACCTTATTATACTTCTAGCAGCTCTGTTACCTGGATTTCAGTTCTGCTTTTGTGGGACACCATTAGAGGTGTTTACCAGGGAGGTGGTGTTGCATGAGGACCAGCGTGGCCAAATCAGGGATGGCGATGCACTCTCTGAGTCCTTTCCCATAACCAACGGTGTGAAACAAGGTTGTGTTCTTGCACCAACCTTATTCACGATTTTCTTCAGTATGATGCTCCAAAGGGCCATGGCAGACCTCGAAGTAGGCAGTGGCATCTACATCCAGTATCGTACCGATGGAAGCCTATTCAGCCTTAGGCGACTGAAGGCCCACACCAAGACCCTCAATCACCTTGTCCGTGAGCTGCTCTTTGCTGACGATGCCGCCCTCGTTGCTCACACAGAAGCAGCTCTGCAGCGCTTAACATCCTGCTTTGCAGAGGCTGCTGAGCTTTTTGGGCTGGAAGTCAGCTTGAAGAAGACAGAAGTCCTCTATCAACCTGCACCTCAGGAAGTCTTTCACCATCCCCACATCACCATAGGCAAATCAGAGCTTAAGTCAGTCCAGCAGTTCACCTATCTGGGAAGCATCATTTCCTCAGATGGTAAAATTGACAAAGAGATAGACAACAGGTTAGCAAAGGCATACAGAGCTTTTGGAAAACTCCATAGAAGAGTCTGGCGCAATAAACACCTGAAGAAAAGTACAAAGATCAAGGTCTACAAAGCCATTGTACTGTCCACTCTTCTTTATGGCTCTGAATCCTGGGTTATCTATCGTCACCACCTGCGACTCCTCGAGCGCTTCCATCAGCGCTGCCTCCGGACAATACTAAACATCCACTGGACAGACTACGTGACTAATGTGTCTGTTCTGGAGCAGGCAGAGGTCACCAGCATTGAGGCCATGCTGCTGAGAACGCAGCTGCGCTGGGCAGGGCACGTCTCCAGGATGGAGGATCACCGCCTCCCTAAGATTGTGCTCTATGGTGAGTTGCCACCGGCTGCCGCAAGAGAGGAGCCCCAAAGAGGAGATACGAGGACTGCCTCAAACAACACCTCAGCCTTGGCCATATTGACCACCATCAATGGTCCGCTCTGGCCTCCAATCGGGAGGCATGGAGGCACACCATCCATAACGCTGCTGCTTCCTTTGAGAGCGCACGCAGGATCAGTCTGGAAGAAAAAAGACAGCGCAGAAAGAACCGTGCCTCGCCAATACAGCCTGTGGAGACTTTCCACTGTGCGTTTTGTGACTGGACTTGCCTGTCGCGCATTGGCCTTTTTAGCCACCAGACCACTTGTAGCAAGCGTGGGTAGAGCCCTTCTCAAATCTTCGTTTGCGAAGTCTAGCCATGATGGTGTTAGAAATTCCTCAGGCTATAGTGCATCAGGTAAGTTTCTAGTGATTTTGAACCACCATCCAGAATGTTGTTTCTGGTCATGTAGACAAACAGAAGTTTAGATAACATTGAGTTCAATATAAAGAGAATATTATTAGGCTTTTGTATAGCAAAGCTTGTTAGTTTTCACTTTAGTGATCCTCTCATAAATCCATAAAGCTACCATGGATGTTGACGTTGATCACCATTAACTAACTTATCAACGCATCATTGTCTACCTAAGAAAAGCCTCTCCGACCTGTTTCTGACATTACTGTATAGTGCTACCTCCCTCAAGCCTTTGTTGTCATGCATTAGGAGGCAGAGCAGAAAATGGTTTTCTTATAACAATTTTTTCCGACCCGCACAGTACAAAATGTCTTCATATGCTGCTATGTGCTGATATACATGTATGCCAATTATGTGCATATATGTATTTATATTCAGGTACTACTCTGGTTTTGCTGACCTGGAACATTTCTCAATGCAAAAGCCATTTCCACGCCACTTTACAAAATATACTTGTTTCCTTTCCTTCACTTATCACCATCTTAATGCTTGTTTTAGCATACTTGAAAGCAAGTGTTTATTCTCCTTAAATGCCTATCTAGCACTGTTTTACCTATTTGAGCTATTTATTAATTAATTATTTCTTTGAACACCCCTGAGTCCCAGATAAGGCAAGGTCCTGCTGAGATAAGTACTGTGCAAATACATAGTAAAAATCCCTGCTTTGAAGAGTTTCAATATAAACTGTACTCCTTTGATCAACAATACACGATGGACTGCTGTGCCGATCTTGGTCCCCTCTGAAACTCTCAGGCTTCTAATTTATCCTCTATTTGATCCTGTAAATTGCAGAATGGAGGCCAAGATTGACAAGATGGCTGAGGTGGGAGGAAGGAGAAAAGTACTGTGGAATAAGAGCAACAAAAATGATGGAGTAGTTTCTATAACTGAGCAATGACTAAACATTTGGAAAATGACTGGAGATATGACAGGTTCATAGTAATGAATTACATGGTGACTGAAAATAGAGGTGGGTTGTTGCCTCTTCTAGCACTAGAAATTCAAGGCATCATGGTAACCTAGTAGGTGGCAGGTAGGTGTGCAGGATGAGTTAGAGGAGATAATCTGTCATGCAGCAGATAGTTAAAATGTTGATGTACTTGCCACAAGATACTGCACATGCATAAAGCTTATAGGGCTCTAAGTGTGACTGGACAAATTAAAGGAATGAAAAGACATTGCAGGATATTAAACAGAGCCATTGTCTCTGGCACAGGATTGGGAAACAAATTTCAGGGCCAGGAAGTAACAACTTTTCTCTCCAGCTTTAACTCCTTCTGTTTGCAGGTATCCATGTCTGGCCACTGTCTGTCATAGAACATTAGTAATTTCTGTGACCTGGTACATCTTGGTCTTATTCTTCTGTGCTCTTTTATTTGGCATCATCTTCTTGGGGAAATCTGGTATAACAGTGTAACCATAGCTACTAGACTTTATTACTGTTAAATTTGCCAATTTTTTTTTCTTTGTAATCAACACTGGCCTTTACAGCCCTTTCCCCAACATACAGTTGGTCATTTCTGTAAATGAGTCATTGGTCTTGGTCAAACAAAAAATGAGCATGTCCCTACTATGCCAACCAATTGGATCTGATCCCTCAACTGTTTCTAAATGCTATCTCCTGTTGATCTTTCTGCTATCTATTGGTCCCTGGAGCTGCTGTTTCTCATACACTGAAGCCAAAACAACTAATTCAAAGGTCTGTGAAGCCATATAACAACATTGGAATCAAATAAATGAAGTTGAGAAAAGGGAGAAAGCAGATGTAGAAATAAATTCCATTTGTGCATAAATGTGCAGATAACTTTGGCAATGGATGATTTATAGTGGTAAGGGCATCAAGGGCATAGAAGGCCAGAACAGAAGAAGTTTGCATGGATAGAAGATAGATTCACAACCTGTCTAGTTTGGACCCACTGAGATAAAATCAAGGAGTGTGGTCAGACTTAACTCCCGGGCCAAGAAGCTGGTTATTTGGATGTCTCTGTTAAAGGAGAGGCTACCCCAGTTGACATAGCAGCCCTTTGAAGTTTTCTGCCTGCTGTGCTTCTCTCTGAAGAGCAGAAGCTTGGCATATCCTGCCTTGCTAGCAGAGGCGGCAGAGTCAATCCCAGCAAGGACGGGATATAAGCAGATGGTATTTACTCTAAACCTTGATGCATCTAAATTGCTAGGAATACCCTAGTATTTCTGTGCAAGAATTGTAGCTATATAAACAAAGGGGTGGCTTTGAAAAGCAGCAGTGTGTGGAAGGGGAATAAGATAAGACCTATAGAAATTGTGGAAAGCTGTTTCTTGTGGAGGACCGTTGGCAGACTGAAGCACAGTAAGACACAGAAAACTCTCTGAAGTAGTAGGAACTAAACTCAAGTTTTGTACTGGTTAATTATTGAGAGGATTCAGACACTCCCATTTGTCATGGAGATCAACAGATAACTTGGAGAGCCTTGAAAATCAAGACATGGTTGCCTAAACTTGGGGTTTGGATGTAAATGTTTATTTCTGAACTCTCTGAATATGATATTTAGGTCCTAATCATAGGAGTCCTTTCTCTGCAATGCACTCTGTAGATGCAAGGTGCTTGGACCAATCTTCCTTCTGCTTCAGGTAACTGTAATTTCCTTATTTATCTGGGGAAATTATAGAATATCTTTAGTGGAGCTGTATTTGAATACACAGACCTTCCATGCTTACTGCTTGTTTCTGAATCCATGTATTTTTGACACGTTATCACTTTTTTTTTTGCACAAGGCATAGATGTGGAGGGTTATACAGAAATCAGATAATAATCCAGAGACAGCTGCAGGAATATAAGTAATACAAATACCTTTCATGAAAGCAGAATCTGTATAGTGCACTTAAGTATTTTCTGCATATTGAACATCTTTTCTTCTTTGAGACCCAATGGGTAACTTTGATGAGCATCAGTACCTGTAGAGACAGTATAATCATCACAGCTGTCAGTAAAGCCTATGTTAATGTGTTTTGAAAGAGTGATTAATGGGTTTTGACAATATCATTGCATTTCATATTTAATCAGATTATGCATCTGTTAGGTATGGTGCACTCCTAACATCTGCAGTCAGAGCCCATGATCTGCATCCAGATCATCATTTTGGCAGGAGCATGCAGCATGGTCTACAACAGACTCTAGACAAGTTAAAGCTATGTGCTATCTACTGTGCTTTTAAAACTTTCTGTGTTCATCTGCATGGCTACTATGTGTGTGTATGTATGCTCATAGGCTCCCTTCCTGGTGAATCCCACTATGGCAAAGCACACGGCCTGAAGACAATGCTAACTGAATACTTTACTGAAGGGGAAAGCTGGCTTAAGATACTGTTAGTGCACATACACTGGTATATGTGAGCCTAACGCTTGGTTCCCAGCTCTGCTAGGTGCTTCCTCTGTGACTTCTGTCAAGTTGGCTGCAGACTAGAGCTTACTCAAATATTTTGCAGTAGTGGAGGTTTATCTGGCCAATAGAAATATAAAGGCTTATGATTTGAAGACAATCACATACCTATTTCCCTGCCTGGAAATACACAGAACAAAATTGACATACTTCAGCTAAAGGCTGTCCCAACACATCTTTTAAAATAATTCTGCTTTGAATTATTTTTGAAACAAAACAAACTATGTAAGTAATGTCTCCAGTACTAGCTTTCTTCATTTTGCCTTGGCTATCAAAACACTCCTCAAAGAGAGAACCTGAGCATGGTATTGCAAATAAACACGGACCAAGAATTAAAAAAAAAATCCATGTAGACTATCTTTCTTTGCTACATATAGCATGAGTGGCCTCCCCCAGATATGCCAGCAGTTTAGTTCTGGGTGGTCCTGCCATGTTGTGCAGTGGTGTGTATAAGGTAATCCTTGGTGGACAGAAGCACACAGAGAAAGGTGGTGGAGCCGAACATGGGATGTACAGCCCAGTGCATGCAATGGTTTTGGTTTCCCTGGGCACACAATAGGGAGCAGTCACTGAGCAGACCCCTTGAGAGGCTGTTGGAGGATGTAGCGGAGGATAAAAGCTGTGCTCTGGAGTGAAGTAAGTTACTGGTGGCATTCACACAGTGAGGAGCAATCATAATTCTGACCAGCCTCATTCTCTCATCTTTGCAGATATGTCTCAGGGCTTGAAAGTAGACTATGAAAGTACACTTTGTGAGTGTGAGTGGGAGCTAAGGTTGAGCCCTTATTGTCAGTTAGACACTGTCCACCTAAGATTTGTTGGACTGTCACCATTGGCTTGCAAGAGAGCTGCAACTTTCATGGGGAAATATGATTTCTAGTTTCACCTTGCTCATTTCTTCTTCCTGTCACTGATTTCATGATATGCAGGATCTTAAGCAATCTCACACTTCCTTTGGAAGATGAGGCCCCTGCTTTGACAGACTGAGAAGAATTAATTTTCCATTTAAATACCAGCTGTCACCCCAGGCTGGTTGCATGACCATCTACATCTGCAGGGCAATTTTCTTTTCAGAAAAACAAGTCATCTTATTTGCTCTGTAAATCTTTAAAATTGAGGATTATTGCTTTTTAAATAAACAATAAGTAGTTAAAAGACGTTCCAGTCAACAAATACAAAATAACAGCTATAATTCCCTTGTCATGACGATTGTGAAAAGCAGGATGTTATTGGACAGGCTTATGTCATGTCTTGGTGTTTATTTGCCTTCAGAAGTGTTAAAATATGTCCAAATGTCCATGAGCAGATGCAGGGAGATGCTTTGAGGAATAATTACACATTGGTACAACAAAAAGATATCAGTGACTCGTAATTTGGTTAGATAAACCATCAGTCTCAATATAGCAGGACAAGATTGGAATCTCTTGTTCAACAGTGTTGTCTCCAACATGGTCTTAAGGCTTTACTCCATGTTTTAGTCCTGTCTGTTGTATGCTGTTTCTGCAGCAAGATTGGAACCCTGCTGTGGGAGATTCTGTTTTCATCTGATGTGGAAAATCTGCCTGTTCAAGTGAACTGTTAGTCAAAACTAGGGAAAGACACAAAACAAAGGCAGTGCGAAGGGAAGAAGCAGGATAAGCACCTGGTTGAGGCAAACCATCCCTGTTCAGGAAAGCATGTGAATGCTCACATACATACTCCCAAGCAAGGAGCCAGGCAAGTACTAACAGAAACGCTTTCCTAACTCAAGGCACTTCTCTGACAGTTTCTCTTAAGGGAGGGGTGGTGGTGGGGAATATAAGTTTTGAGGAGACTGGACTTGTTTCCATTTTGGTGGAGTATGTTATCTTGGGTATAATGATCAAGCTGGGGAAAATCTTGACAATTGAGCTGGACTGCTTTTGGCTCCGTGTATGGCACTGTTCTAAAGGCTCCAGGTAAACACTGACTGTTGGCTAGGAAACCATTCCCCTTTCCTTGGCATTCTGTTGCCAACAGGGAAGCCTGTCTGTGTGAGCTACCCTGAATTTTGACAGTTGAGTTTTGGGACTTAATGTGGATTCTGTGTCTGGAGGGCTTTCAATATGTCTCTTACAGGCTGTTAAAGTGAGGACTGCAGTTGGATTTCTTTTCCTTGAGCACTACATTTCACTGTTGGAGAATTTTGAAGTACTCTCACCTTTTAAAAAGGGTGGGAAAAAGCATAACCACAAAGTCTTGCTGAACTTAAAAGCCTGAGAGCTAGTATAAAAACTGGTGCAGGGCTTCATTAGTTGTCCTTCTTCCATTAACCTCGGGGCTGAGTTTGCCATAGGGCACCACTAAAAGCAAAAGTCTTGTGCCATAGTCACAAAGACCTTTCTGCTCGCCTGCCCTGTAGTCACTGAGCACCTCAGAGAATAAATCAGCTCCAGATTTTCCAAAGCCTCTAGAAATGGAAGTTTCTACATCAGTTGTTAGTCCCTGAAATTGGGACTTGGTGGTCACATATTTGACTGAAACTCAGTGTACAGGTGTATGAATATGTGCCTATGGGAGCTAGATGGTCACAGCCTGTATCTTAAGCCTGGTGCCAAAGATCATACCTGCAAATGCATGTTTATGCCTGCTGTGAAATGAGCATTTGTCAGGCACTGGGCTCTGGCAGTGCTGGTGTTATTTTCAACACAGCTAAGGCGGATTGTAGGCTGTGGGCTGCGTTGTTGTGCAGAGATTTATGTTTTAAACAGCTTGCTTGTATTTTTCTTGTTGGCCTGCCTCCCTCAGGATTCAGTCTAACATTGCAAATAACTTTAAATACTGCAAAATAAAAGCTATTTGAGGAATAGCACCTTGCCTGACAAAGAAATGTTTTGCTGTGATCTAGTCACCAAGCTCAAATCTAACTTTACTCCAAAATAGCTCTAGTCTAAGACCTTGAGTGGACAATGTACAATCCTGGCATGCAGATCTGTGTAAGAATATTCCATGTACTCAGAAACAGATGTAGACTCCCTCTGCAATTGGGAAGCAACTACTGTCATGTCTGTTAGAACAAAGCACTGCCTTTCTTCCTACAACATTCTGCAGTACTGCTACAGTGAACTGTTCTAAAGAAATTTATCTTACTTTTCCCCTTTTTGAGTTCTGTAAGGCAAGATTTATGGTCCTGAGAGTCACATATTATGTCAAAAGTCTAAAAAATGAACCAGTGAAAAAAATAGAAATAACTCCCCAATGAAACCAAGTATTTACTATGGAACAATATGATATCAAGGTTTTTACAGCATTGACTTGAGAGGGTGGAGTCACATTCTCTGCAAATATTAAAGAGTTGTCTGGACACAATCGTAAGTAACATGCTCTAGGGGATCCTGCTTGAGCAGGGAGCTTGGATGAGATGATCTCCAGTGGTCCCTTCCAACCTTAACTATTCTGTGATTAGTAGCACAACTGTTTATTCAAGAAAATTAAATTATCTGTATGTATTTAATTTCAGTGGTATTTAGAACTGACTCATGCAGGCTTTTCAGAAAATTGCAGCCAAGATCTGAGATGTGTTGCTGCCCCACAGCATATAAGTTCTACGTCTGCAGGGAATTCTTCATCCCTTGTGAGTTAGATCATCCTTGCAGAACTAGATCTGCAGTGCTTCCTGTATATAGCCAAATGCATTAAATCATCTGCCATTACTTCTTCTGTGTTTTCTGGGTTTTCCAGTTTATCATTTAGCAGTGTAGCAGCCATACTTGAAAGTAATACTGATATTTAGTAATTAAGATGCCTAAGCTATCATATGGTCTTGCAAAGTCCATCAACTACTGTTCTACTTCAAGATAAGTTTTAGCAAAGCACTGGTATTAAGAAGATACAATTCCCAAGTTTGCTGCACTTTGGCATTTTTTGAATTGATTTATCTTCTCTGAGATTTACATATATATATATGTGTATATGTGTACAGATATATATAACTAAATGTCTGGCAGCTGCAAGGAGTACAAGGCTCTTGTGAAAACCAATGAGCATACCAATGTGCATTATAAAAACTGAAATTCATAATAGCTATGGCAGTGCAGAGTTATTTTCTTTTTCAAGGAAATTTTCCATAAAGCAAGAATTGTATTCCTTTTATTATGCAGCTACAGTACTTACCATGCTGGAAAACTTTGAAAAAGAACAGAATACATTTGACCTTAGAAAAGAGCATGATAAATTAGAGCTGCTTTTAAGAATTCAAATTAGATTTTCAAACTGGTTAGTTTGATTGAGCCAAGATGATCTTGTAAAGAATGGGGAAAATGACAGTAGCAAGACAGATAGATACTTGGCGATTAAATCCTACAGAATGTCCTACTTTCTCCTGTTTTTTCCCCTGGTTTTGTTTACTCATTAGCAAACACTGGTAAGTGATGTCTTTCCACTTGTTTAAACTAGACAGGGGAATTTTTTTTAAAGGATTTCCTCTTTACGGGCTTTGTCTTTACTCACTAAAACTCTTCAGGACACTGAACTGGGAATCTGTGAAGTTTTTGTTCTCCAAAGGCTACAGCAGCTGAAAGCTGCTTTTCTGACAAACTAGTAAGGGAGAGCTAACTTGTAGGGATGACACAGAGGGACTGAGGGGAAAAACTTGGCATGTTCATTGTGAGCATCTGGTCTGAGCCATCAGAGACAGGAATATTGCTCAGATAGTGGGCAGTGTTGTGAGGTGAACACCTCCTGTGAAAAGGCATCCTCCAGAGCCCATCCAATACCCAAATCCTTACCTGGCGGACAAGCAAAACTGACTGAGCTCAGTTCTTACAGTGCAATGTTTTACCTAGGATGGGGGGGGAAAGCCAGCAGTGCTAAAAAAACAAATGGCAGATGCAAGCTGTTGCGTAAACTACCTATTTTGCTCACAAGGGTCTGAATCTGTCCTGTGATTCTGATACTTGATTTGCTTTTTGTTCACAGATGTTTAACAACGCAGAAGCATTTTAAAAGGGTGAAAAGAAGGAATGGGAGTGAAAGATGGAAGGGTGCTAATAGGTCTGAAAATAAAGTATAGCACAAAGAATGACAACTGCAGCAGTTCTTCCTTCAGCAGTTTTCCATCTGTAATTCAGCTTGGTATTTTGAGACCCTATTTGGCAACTGGAAGAGACTTCACCTTGCAACGTTTTATTTTAAGCAGGTTGAAGTGTGGTGGGAGGAGAAGCTTCTTTTGATTCATGAAAATAAATCAGTTGGACAAAATGGTTTTTGCTTCCTACAAATGGCTCATTTTCAAGGGTGGCTTCTGATTATTTTCTTTGATTGAGAAGGAGTGGATTAAAGGATGGGCAGTAAATTAGATCAGGAGAACTGGTGCTGTCCTGGGAACAAGGAGTGATTGAATTTCACTCACTTACGATTGTCACTGTGATCCTGTGGGAGTCTCATGAGGGCTACAAATGCCTACATGGTACCCCAAGAGGGCAGGGTTTGCCCCCGATGTCTCATTTCATGCCCTCTGCTTCCAACCCCTTCAGTTTTACGTAGATCTTCGTTACTGAGTTAAGGCCAGGGCCACCTGCTTGTATGGCATGTGTGTTTGCCCTGTTTAATGTGTCCAGCAACCCCTGCCAAGCTGGTTGAGCTCAATTCTAGCTGGGTCTCCCTGCCAGGACTTTTGTAGCTGGAAATACAGCCTAAATTGAAGCTGTCTGGATTTCAAGTGTAATCTGTGTTCAGCAATTGCTCGACATTGATGTCTGCTTCTCACTCAAAACTTGGTGAGATTCTTGGTGTCATCTTGAGAATCAGCTACATGAAAAGTGAGTGCTTGGGGAAATCCTTCACTTGATATGTACCCATGGAAATTGTGTGGTCCCTGCTATGCCAGGCATGTGGCTCCTGACTTGGTAGAGACATTTCTGCGAAACTCAGTGCATCCACAATATGCTTCTAAACAGTGTAGGAGTAAGCATACACATCTTTATGCTCATAGGAGAGCTGTAAAACAAAATGCAAAGCATTGTCAGAGCTGTAAGTGCACACACTGAGGTGTGTCTTGTCCTCTTCTTATTCCCAGCTCTCAGCAGTTGTGGTGTTGCCACCTAGTCTGGCACCTGATTTTTCAGGCAACTTCTCTTTCATAAAGAAGAATTTTAAAGCTATCTTGGTGTATTTTAAGTATGTGACCAAGTGAGTTACTACTTTACTTTTGTGGAGGAGGGCATACAGAAATAAGATCTCTGCTCTTAAGTGCTCTGTATGAATAGCAGTAAATCAAGGACCAATGCAGGTGCACACAAAGGTAAGTTTTTAAAAAGTAAACCTCTAACAGTTTATTCTGAATGACCAAGACAGCTTCTTAGATTTTCTGTTACAAACAAATGTTTAAGGAAGTCTGATGATTTTTTAATTTTTTTTTAATGCAACAGCTGTATGTGACTTCAGGAGTGCCAGCTTTGGACTGGATCAAATCCATATCCCAGCTAAGTCTTACCATCTACAGTGGTAGTCAGCACCGGATGCTTCAGGGGGGGGTATAAGCATCTTGCAGGCAAGTTGTCTAAAAAGAAAGTTTTCCTTCTATGTCTTAATAGCTGTTGACTTATCTTTTAAAGTAACTTCATTTGCTTAATCTATTTCCTTAACACTGATAACGTTCTGTATATCAAAACAAACACTGCTGTTTTGAATAGTTCTACAGTATCTTCTACTGGCATCTTATGGTAGAGCTCTGCAGATTAGTAATAGGGAAAGTGTTTTATAAGTTTTGCATCTAGCATTTTTCATTTTCACATGGGCCCCTAGTCTTACTCACAATGTGAACAATGAATCTCAGAAGAGTTGTTTTAGAGTTATTGTCTACATAGCTGTTTTAAAGGTACCACATTTTTTATATAGCTGAAGTGCTCACAACAAACAGTATTTCTTCTCCAGCATATTTTCTTAAATTTGTATTTATCAGATGTCTGGACTTTTGTTGTTGGGGTTTTGTATGAACACTTATTTTATAATGACATTTCTATGTTTAAAAACTATATAATACAATCAGAACTTTGGAAACTGTAATAATTTCAGACTTAAACCTAAAGACAGAAGATAATCATCTGCCACATGCTGCAGAAGCTGCTCTAAACCGGCATCACTATTTTTATTTTACTCTGCATGGAAGGTGCCTGTGGTTCTAGCTTAGCATCTGCCATAGATGAAATCCCTGGTATTATAGTTCATTATTCAGAACACCAAATCTGAAGAGGCTAAAAAAGCGTGGATGTGTCTTTTAAGCACTTTAAGTAAAAGATGTTTCTATCCCTCAGGGACAAAGAAAAGCTGAATGCTACAGGTGGCAATGACCCACAATCCAGGGTTGTAATTAAGTTATGGGATTTCAGATGCAGTTGCAAAAAGTTCTGAACTTACATTTACTAGGTGGCTCAGTTTATCCTACCGGCCTTATGCTGGTAGCAACCTATTAAAAGCTCCAGTGTAGATGAAACACTGTGAAACACTCACCAACAGTGCTCTGTATCAGCTAACCTTGGCAGTATGGCAGCATTTCCTCTGCTTATTTGGTGTTCATCTATTCTGCAAAATCTGCTTCTGAGGTGCCTGAAAGCCAAGAATACTTTCTGAAAGCCACATTGTTGAGAAGTGATATGGGTCATACTTGTGTGTTTGTTGAAATTGCTCCCTGTATTTCAGTGTGTGATGTCTATTCACCAGAAGAGCTTATTTAATATTGCACTTTCATTAAATTAATCCTTATTTCTTCTTTAGTGAACACTGATGTAGCTAGAAAAAAAAATAATCAATCATTTTAGCCACTAGGTGATATGGATAAGCAAATAAAAATGGTTTGTTTTGATTCATGCAATAAGACACTATGCTAATGAGAAGACTATCAAATAGGGTGCAATGCTATGGAGCTCTACAAAGAAAGCTGGTGACAGCTGTCAAGACTTCCAGGCAATGCTGTCCACACTTCAGTGCTATCTACAGACCACAAATTTCTATGTATGTAGGCAATAGGTTGTTCCTGTAACAGCTGCCTGCCTGTTAATAGACATGTTTAGGAGAATGGCTAGATGCACATGGGAACACAAGGAAGAAATGCATGGAAAGGCCCAAAAGCATTCCTCAACAAGAGGTCATTGGGACTTGCTGTGGAGAGGTGCGTAGGAAACCCATGATGAGACTCTGGCATTTGACAACGGCAGTCAACAGCATAAAAAATGGCCAGAGTGTGCTTGTATTCCCAGAGGTGATGAAATAAACCCACAGCCTAATGCACCCAAATTAGGGAGACTGGAAGTGGATTACAGTGGAGAGAGAAATATTCACTTTTCTTCACAAGGAGTAGAAGGTACGTGGAGTGGAGAGCTGACCCAGGTTTTGCTTAATCTCTGAAATTTGAAACCCAGCTGTTATGCTGTGCTAACATCCAGAGCAGAGCTATTTTGGGCTGGTGCTAACTGCTCCAGGACAGGTCCCTACAGACACTATTCTATAAAAATCACTTCTGACACTTTACATCTTTCACTGAAAAGAATTTCAGTAAGTCCAGCCAGCCCTGTCCAGGCACAGCACACACAACAGACCAGCAGAGAAAATGCATAGCTCTTTCAAACTCCTTTATTTTTGAAATGAGTTAATATTTCTGGTTGGTAGCACATGTGAGATGCAGCTAACAGTAAATTGGCTGAGGACATTGCAGGTGCACTAATAATCATACCCCTCCTGTAGTGCTATCTGGAGGCAAAATGCCTAACTCTGCTTGGAGCACTTTCCATTGAAAAAAGGGCACTGTAAGGGGAGTGCTGATTACAGCCTTCCATGAAAAATTTAATCTACAGATAATGTGCTGTTTGTAACTTGCCAAGAACATTGCTCATGAGCAGTGCAGGAGAATCAATTCCCTCGTTAGTACAAAGAAGTATACATATTTTTCTGAATGCTGAGGAATAGTAGGTTATGTGAGTTTTTGTGAAAAAGGTCTTATCACTGACGAAATGGTTTGTAGGTCTTGTCTGAAAATGTCTTTTCAGTTGGTGAGACACATTCTGCAGTGTATAAGGTTCCAAATATGTGGAAAGAATAGAGTTTCTAACATTTGTTAAGTAAGGCTGATAATATTTTACTTGTAGGGTCAGCGTACTTCCGCAAAGGAATCTGTATTTGTAATCTAAAGGTTGGACAGTAAGATTTTTTTTTAAAGTGCTTCTAAATTCATTCTGTGTATTCCTTCAATTTCATTCACATTGCTGTTGAGCTGATGTTCAAAAGATCAAATTGCAAGATCTTTTAGTGGCCCGAATAGCAATTCAGTCCTGCTTAATGTGCCTGTTATAAAACGTTAGAATGGAGAGAGTGTAATGACTATTTAAAAATATCAATGCTAATCATGCCAATCTTAAAAAGGAGACAGTAACTTCATCCAAATCTGGTAGTTATTAAGTACTTAACAGCCAAAGAATTTTAAAATTGACCCAAACCTGTTTATCCTGAAGCAAGTGGTAAAACTTCAGTTTAGTCAAATAGAAGGAGGATTAGAATGTTGACTATTTGTAAAGTTCCATCCATTAACATTCAGTTTAAGTAGAAATTTTCCATATGTTCTTCTTGCAAGACTAGATGACTGTGTTAACTAATTAGAAGAACAGTTAAAATATTTACTATCTGAACTTTCAAACACACGAAAAGATTAATGAGATTCTACTGATTTTTTTCAGTTATTTTTGTAGAAAAAGAAGTCTGTATTTTGCTAACTGAAAAATAAATCCACTAAAGCAATGCTTATCAAAATCTCAATACCTGCCCCTAAAAAGTCTGAGTAGCTGTAAAGTACCTCCCCTTATGCCTGAATATTTGAATATGTGTGAAAGGAACCTCAAGGAGTTAAGTATTAAGGAATCCTGTGTTTTTACACTAAATCTTCAGTAAGGGCAAACTAGCTCCTAAATCTAAGGTTAGAAGTCCTGGTGTTGATTGGTATAATTCTTTCTGGTCCTTACTCTTGTCTATGCTTTGAGTAGGAAATAGGCTTTCAGTCCCAGGCTATGGCTTGTGCTCTGGAGTGGATGCTTGTAAGATGGTCTCACAAGTCCTGACTTCAAAAGGGGCACCTCAGTCTCCCTACATCTCTCATGCCAAGCAGCTGAACAAGTACCTGCAGGTACAGTACCAGGCTGCTGGGCTGCAGACAGTTAAAAAAAAAAAAAAACCGTCAACAAAAAACCCGAACAAAAACCCAAAACACCACAAACTGAACAACTTGAAGGGTCTAGTAAACTTGAAACTCTTCTACAATGAGTAATATTGAAATATCATTTGTTCTCCAACCCTAATGCATATGGTATTTGTTGAAATTGATTGTAAATGACGTTTTTCCTCAGTGGCAAGAGCCCTGAAAGCCTCCAGATGGTTAGCAGAAATATATAGTATATTAACAGACCATGACAATTTGGTCCTATAGTTTTTCTCATTGGCAACTGAAAACACTTTTTTTCAACGTGAACATCTTGATCTTTAAGGGTCTTTTCAACCAAATGATTCTGTGATCTAAACACATTGGAAAAAAAATGCTAGTGCTTTGTAAGTAATAGAACAATTATTGTTTTCAGCTGTCTTTTCCTCTCCACCTCTCATGAGTGCTACTACTTCTAATAGAATAAGTGGAAAAATATGTAACAATTTAAATTACTAAATTATACCATAATATATTAAAGTTCCCTCTTTCCATTTTAGAGACCTGGCTTGTGTCTGCATACGAAACCACACTTTTAAAAATCTTAACATGAAGTTGTATGTACGAAGAAAATTTTAAAATTCCTTGAGGCCAGAAGGCACAATAATTGTCATTTAATCCAACATCCATTTTTTGTCTGGGCTAAGTAATCCACACTCTCCCTAGGACATCATATGCTGGCCATTAGCATAATTAAAAAGATCTTTTTTGCAAAATATCTAATCTGACTCCACTAAAAGCTATCCTTTGGGTGGAGAACTGCCCTTGTCCTTATGGGGGACTTCAACTTGCCAGAAAACAACTGGAAGAATCACACAGCTGGTACAACCTGGTCAGAAGATTGCTAAAAACCCTGAATGACCACTTTACGGAACAGGTCCTAAGGAGCTGACTTGGAAAAATGCCCTCTTTGATCTGCTGCTTGTCCACAGAGTGGATCTCATGAGTGAAGTGGAGATTGGTGGCTGTCTTGGCCACAGTGACCACAAAGTGATTGAGTTTGAGATCTCTGTTGACAGAAGAAAACGTGCCAGCAAAACCTCAACTCTGGACATGAGGAGAGCAGATTTCAGACTGCTCAGGGAATTAGTGAGTAAGGTCCCCTGGAAAAATGTTTTTGCAGGTGCTGGAGTCCATCAGTGCTGGTCACTTTTCAAACATCACCTCCAAAAGGCACAGGAACAGGCAATTCCCTAATGTCAGAAGTCAAGGAGGCAAGGCAGAAGGCCAGCTTGGCTGAGCAGGGATCTTCTCTGGGAAACAGGGAAAAAAAAAGGAAGGTGTATACCCAAGATCAATGGACATGGCAAGAATATGGAGATTTTGCTTGCCTGACAGAGTTCTAGAAGCGTTTGTATTTTGCATCAGGCACATGGTGTGACTCCTGGTGATGGTTCTGTGCAGGTCCAGGAGTTGGACTTGATGACCCTTGTGGGTCCCTTCCAATTTGGCATATTCTGTGACTGTGTGATATCTTCTGTGTGTCTGAGTGGTTCTATCATGATATAAAGCAGGTGAATATCTGGCCCAGGGTGTTAGAAGACACTTACCAATTCACAGGCTCTGGATCTGGCCTCCAGCTTTAAACATTCTGAGGACACCCTGGGAGGTAGAAAAGATAGCATGAGCATTAGCTGGAGAGCTCACTGCCATGCCAGATCAAGGGGGATTTTGCTAAATAACTCAGTAAATCATTAACATGCTGCTGTTTAAAAAACCTTCAATAGTAAGATGAGTCCTGTTGTGAGATGATGCTTCAGAGAAACAATTTGGAGTGGTTCATTGCAGGAGCTTAAATTGATGCCTTTCAACTTCACAATGCAGTCAAAAAGAAATTAATGTTTAGGAAAAATAATAACCAGAATCTTTAAAATGATTCAGTCACCTCATACACCTGCTACGAGTCTTATAAAAGAAGGCAGTGATGAGTGAACTGTTGTGGAAATCTTGATATTTTATTGGTGAAAATAGTCGAATTCCATAGGAGATGACATTATTGATTAAGCAGACACTCGGCTTCAGGAAATCGGGTTTCAGTTACAATGTCTGCTGCAGACTCCAGGTGATGCTGCTATCACTTCACTATTCTGCTAAGCTTATCATTCAATCTAGAAACCCTGTCTGAAATCAGAGCCACATTACACTATACACAACACAAATATCCTGCAAAAGAGCTTCTTCCTTCAAGACCTTCCAGTGCAATTAAGCAACAAAAAGGACGAAAAGAAGATAGGGTTGCACAAAGCTCCAAAGCAGCAGTATTGAATCCTGAAGCAGCAGTCTCCTGGTACACAACTCAAAGCTGTTACACTGGATTATAGTAAAACCAAGATTTGACCTAGGTTTGCTCAAACATATAGACCACACATCTTTTTTTGCTACTACAGTGAAATCTTATGTCCCTTCTGAGTTGAATTTTCCTATGATGATATGGTAAAGTTTATCTTGGTTGTTTTTTGGGTTGGGTTTTTTTTGTTGTTTGTTTGTTTTGGTTTTTTTTGTTGTTTGGTTTTTTGTCGTTGTTGTTTTTTTGGTTGGTTTGTTTTTTGGGGGTTTTCTTTTTGCAAGCCTTTAGGGAAAAAATAAAATAGAACCCATTTGCTACATTTCCTGTAGCAGGCAGCACTGAAGGAGGATATCTTTAAAATGGCATGGCTGTGGCATGGCTGATAAACTCTTGCTTGACACATAAGAGTCAAACTTCAGTCATGTCTGCATATATCATGAATTGGACTGATATGCAAGTATTTGTCTTATACTGTTCATTACTTGAAAGTGTCTTGGATATCTATCAGGATGCTGCAATCAGCCTCCAAAACTTTGGGGGGTTTTTTTGTTTTGGTTTTTTTTTTTTGAATGCTTGAGTGCCAAACTCCCTTCAAGCATTTCAGTTTGTGGTGACGCTCTCTCCAATAGCTTCTATTACACAAAATCAGCCAGCAGGACTTACACTCTCTTGCACTGTTCTATACAGGCAGTGGAAAGAGATATAGCACTTGAATACTGCCACTAATGCTTACAGATGGGGACCAGAGTGCTGATGTGCCAGTGGTGTAGCAATCTGAAAGACAGATTCATTGCAGATCTGACTTATCCATCAATCTTTATTCAGCAAAGTATTTAAACATTTCTGAAGTCTTAAGTGCATGCAGATGATTTCATGCTACTTCAAAAGATGAACCTAATTATGCTTTCTGCTGCAACCATTTAGAGATCATCTTTAGGGAATGCCTCTCTTTTGTCCAAATTCAGTGTCCAGATAGATAGAGGGGAAAATATTGCAAAAGGTTGGTTTTGCTGATAGTGAATTAGACTGAGTGGTATGTGGTAAAAATGTGGTGTGATACATAAAGCACTTGCATCCCACGCTACATATGAATGTATTGCTTAAATGAATATGGTGAATTCATAATGTGGCACAATAGCTGCTGAACAGCACGTGAACCTGTTGTTTATGTTTATCTCACACTGGAGCTATGACATACTGGAATTTAGACAGAAAAGAGTAATAGTTACCTGCCAAAATTGTCTTCATGGACTTAAAGGAAAAAGGTCCTCTGCCATGCAGCAGAAGTTATGGCACTACAGAATGATAGGAATATGAAGAGTGACTTGTCAGGCAAGGATCCCAGTTTCAGGGTTTGCTGTGGGACTTGCCTGGTCAATGGGCTTTCATCATTCAAGCTTCCTTTGCTGACAGAACCTGAGGCAGTGAGGCTTCAAAACATGCAATGCTAAAAGATTTTATTTGTGATACTTGCGTGCTTTAGCAAAATAATGATATAAGGTATTTCCTCAAGAGAAATGAAGCAATCATTTCAGCTCAAATCCAGCTTTCTATGTGACTGTATCATGCCTCTGACAGATGGTTTTGTTTTGTCAGATTGAAAGCTGCCCTTCTAGCAAGGACCCCCTCTCTAGGTGGTGCTCACATTGGCTATGTGATGGAGACGAGATGTCAGTCAACTGAAGGTCAGGATACTAAGGACTTAGTAAGAATAAATATGTTAGGAGAATTCACATCATGGGATCTGTGGATCTTGTCAGCCTCGCAAGGATGCTCAGTGCAGACATTTTTACTTCAGAAAATGTTGATATATACTTTGGTTTGCACCCCAGTATATTACAAGACCTTAAAAAACATGTAGTCCTTCTGTACTGGGAACAGAAATTCTTGGGTAATAGAAACAATTCCTTGGACAGAGATTGAAGTTTGATCTGAGTTTATCTAATGACGTGAAACCACCTTTGCCCCAATATTTTGCTGCAATAGTTAAGCTCCTTCACTGTTAAAAGCAGTGCCCTCTTTAATTTGAATCTATCTCCCTTCTGCTTCAGCTGCTGCCTTTTTACATCTTTCTTCATTAGTTAAATGTATCTTTAATATCCAGAACTTTATCCATATCAAGCTATTCCATTCTTAAGTCAGCTTTTGATCTTTATTTTGGTAACTTAAACAGAGTGCACTAAATTAAACCTCTTCATGCAAAAATTTTTTTTATTCCTCCAACTAAAAAATTCTGCTTCTTCTCCAACTTTCCAGTATCTTTTCTGACATGTAAAAATGTCTGCATGTAGTATTTTAGCAGCGGTGTCAGACATTTCCTAGCAAACACTGATTTTCATTTGCAAGATACAGAGCTAGGCAGAAGCTTTGTGGCAAATAGTTTCAGGCATAGCATATGTAGAACACATTTCAGGAATCCTTTAAGGACCCAAAGTTGGATCCTTCTACTGGTGACAGCTCCTAAGTGCTCCCACATAACATTGCTTAAGTAAAAGTGCTTGCTTGGAACAGTACTTAGTCCATGTGCAAGCTCAGTGGTGGGGTACTGTTGTTGTAACTGACTTACTACAAGGATCAGCCTTACCCTCTCTAAAAGTCCCACTGCATAAATATGCTGCATAGTCTCTAATTTGTTTGCTGAAGTAGGACAGGAAAAGACAACTTGGTACAGGTTGAGTTTTTGTTTTTCCATTTTCTTCAGTGAGGAGGGCTGGATTGTCATTTTGGTTGGTATTTTATACAATGGAGATGCACCAGCGTGACATCCCAATGCTTGTTTCAGTGACAAAATCCTTTGAGCATTCAGGGTCTGTATTAATGCTGGGCAATTTTCCCAGTGGCTGCCAAAGGATTTAGGAGTGCCAAGCTCACCATTTCTCAGTGGTGTTTCTGCTTCTAACTTCCTTCAGTGCTTTTTTTCAAAGCTCTGCAGCAACATACTCCCTTCATGGCAAGGGAGCAAAGCACTGAAAGCAAGACAGAATCTGCTGTCTTGCCTTTGTACAAAACAAGCACAGAAATTAGGAGAGATTTTTCAGGACAAGAATCTCAAGCAAAGAAAAATACTGTCATATTGGGCAAGGTGCCTGTTCCCCGAGATACTGTGGGTTTTGAAAAGCTTCTGATTTATCTAGTCTGTTTTGTAAGCCACAGGGGACTGCATGTCATGCTGCAGTTCTTGTTGCTGAGACTGAGGCTCCACCACTCTCTGCTGCTCCTGTTTGCTTGACAGTATCTCTGGGAGCCAGGTTTGGGTTGTGCATTGGGACTACGGAATAGGGGCCCTGTGAAGAGCCTTTTCAGGGAGAAATTTCTTCCAGCCCTGCATCCTTGCAGAGTGTTTCTTAGGTAAACAATAAGGTCTGTATGTGGTTTTGCACACACATGTCCTTACCTATCCCATCCTACACAGGCAAACTGAATATTTATCACTACTCAGTTCTTGCTGGCCTTTAAAGCAGGCTGTGAACACCTTCACCAGTCTCAGTGCACTGGGACCAGCCTATATATGCCATTTCACAGACTCAACAGCAGCTCCAACTGTCTGAATCCAACCAGCACTGTTTGATTTGCTGCCAGGAGAAAAGAACAAATCCTTGAACAGAATGGTTCCCTTTAGGGTCATGGTATGGTTTCAGTTCAGCTTCTTGGTAGGGCAAGAAGCCTGAACTGTATAGTATGAATCCATGGAAGTAGAATTTGACCTCTGAAGAGACAGATTAGAATTACTCATTGTCTTCCATTTATCCGTCTGTCAGGTAATCTGGGAATGCTGCTCATGGGTGTTTTACCCCTGTGCTGGGATAGCACTGTGTTACTTGCATTAGCTGCCTATGTATATTTCTTCCCTGGCTGCAGCCAGGTAATCTCTCTGCTGGCTTCCTAGACAGGTAAGACAAATCCACCTTCCTCTCATGGCTTGGCTTCTTATCTATTCGTGCGTTGTCTACATAGTGCATGGTCATTTCCTCTTACCAAGATCAACCCTTGCTACTCCCAGAAGAAACTTGGTACCTCACTACTGAATAGACTCAGCAAAATTCCTTGGAAAGAAATGTACGACTATTTATTCTTTGCTCATATCATACGCTCTGAAATTCACACCCAGGTGACATAATAGGAAAGAGTGAACTCTGCTCTTCAGTGAGAGCATTGATGGCACTAAATGTTGCAAAGTAATCAGCAGCATGAGGCAAGCAAGCTTGCTCGTGCTACCTCCATGCAAACATACCTATGCATATCTGGAGCTAACGTACACAGAAAATCAGGCTTACTTGGGGTGGGGCAGGGGGTTGGAAAGATGAATTATGGAAGCAACTGTTAGCTATTTGGAGCACACAGTCCAGGGTGAGAGCTCAGTAGCAGATTGCAGAGTGTAATTTGCATGTACTAACAGTCTAGTGAAAACTGACACTGCAGAAGGAAACTTTGAGGTTCATGGACTCTTACTATGGATGGTTCAAAGCCAGAGGGCATAAAGCTACCTACAGCAACATAGAGACCTGCTGGATTTTTTTGAAAGGTCTTCCATGTAGGAGGGAAAAGAGGACTAAACAAATCCACTTAGTCATATATGCTCCAAATGATTCAAGATTATGTGGAGATTTCAACATACTGATTGAAATTAGCAGCAACAGATTCAATGAGGAGCTGGTGAGGTCAAAGTAATCACATAGATTTGGAGTGTCCTGGCATATGACTCTTCTCTAAATGAAAATAAATACAGTATTTCTTTCTGCATGCCCAGTCACCTACTGGACCCCCCCATTTGCTCTAGTTAAAACTTGTTGGGAGGGCAGTTCTTCAAAGGCTGTATCACTTAAGCAGAGCAAAGGCATCCCTTTGCCTCCTTTGACCCAAGTGCAGTGCACAGGGTGCAGCTTGCAGTTTATGTGCTGCAGGAAGACATATCATAATTTTGGCTGGAAAAGACCTGTAAGATCAGCGAGTCCAACCAAATCCAGTGGCACTACTGTATTTTTTCATTTTTCTAGGACAAGAGAAAAACTTGTTTCTCTTGATACCTGCCCATCCATTCGTACAGATAGGAGAAATGTGGGATTTTGACCTCTCCTGTATGAAGAGCTCTGAACCCCAAATTTACTTCATTGGAAAGCATTTAATGGAACTATGATCTCATCTGGAGTGGATATAGCAATCCCACCCCTTCTGCTTAAGCATTGCACGGAGTAGCTAAAAATAGATGTATATCACAGGGACACAAAGCTTGCGTGCCTCTTCACTCTAGGCGGTAGGACTGTCTGTGAGGAATAGGAATTGGGATTAACTGTAGGATTTAAATGCAGTCATGTGCTCTTAACCTAAGGACTAGATCACCCTTCCCCTCAAGCAGATGCTTCTACAGTTCCAACCAGCCTGGACTTTTTAGTCATGGTACAATTCACTGCCACTGAGCTGATCAAATTATCACAGTGTCTCGTTTACAATATCACTGATTAAGTCACAGAGGAGGAAGCTAATTATAGAGGAGCATGCTATTTAAACACAGGGATGCTGTAGCAAGCTCTGCAGGAGGCAGATGGAAGTATTTTGAAAGGAAAAAAAGGGGGAAAGGCATACGGCAGCAAAACAATTTTTTGTGGGGAATGCTATAGCCTTTCATCCTCCTCTTGGGTCATTTTTTTCTGTAGAGCAGAGATGGTCTGAGGAGTGCTCTCAGAATTTGAGGGTACAATTCCAAGAGGCTGCTTTAATTTTATTACTGGGCATGTGATCATTATGCTACAGACTAGAATAGCTCAAACTTGGTTTTAATGTCAACCTGTCAGTGTGTTCATCACTGAACAAGCATTATATAATTACACTGAATCACAAGATTAGAATATAACGGATTGTTTTGAGGTGATGGAGGTATCTTAATATAGAGTCATCTAATTTGTATTGATCTTTCTTTCTGTAACATGTTTAAGGGTAAGCATACTTAGGAGCCAACCACGTCTTGCAAACAAGATCTGGAGTCGGATGGAGGAGAACTGTGGCACAACCACATTGTGGGTACTTTCTCAGAAAATTCATTGAAGGAAATGGAACTGATAACTACGTACAGTGTTCTTGAAGTGAAACATTTTAAATGCAAAACAATTTAATATTGTACTTACAATGGACATTTTCTACAGTGATTGAGGGTGCTCCAGCACTCCAACTTTACAATAGGAAGTACAAGCTTCCAGAATGTGAACCTGACATTGCCTTACTTTGTCTCTTGTGTGGTTTATAAAGAAGGTGATAAAGAACTTTTGATACAATGGCTTTTAACCCCATTTAGTATATTATGTTAAGGCCAGAGAAAGGCACAGGGCTGACTAAGGCTAGCCTGCTTTATAAATCCTGTCGAATAAAGCTTTCTGATGTGTTACCATAAGATAAAAAAAAAAAAAAA